>CM059434.1:131428558-131983314 GCA_030390025.1 Squalus acanthias
CCCCCCCCCCTCTTCCTGGGCGCAGGGTTGTGGCCGATTGTTATTGTCGGGGCGCAAACTGCAAAAGTGAAACTGACTTGTGAAACTCCCACGGTCGATATTCAGCATTGATCATCGATGGAAAAAGTGAACACCCACCCACAAGTCTTCTGAATGTTACACATTCTCTCTCCTGATTTAATTTGGACAATGTTATGCCCTGAACCTACCTCTCCTGCTCCAGCGACTCCACTTTCTTTAAACAAGTTGCGCAGTTGAGGTTTCGTTTCCTCTGTTTACAAAAACCTCACCCAAATGACCTCACAGACTGCGAAGCTGAGGTCGGTTCTGTGCTCTGCTGCTGAGCCAATGAAATTTAAGGATTTGAATAGTTAGCAAACCTGTGAAGTGGCAGCTTCGACATCTGATCATTTAAACAAAGTTTATTTAAATATAACCGAATTACGTACAGGAAAATGTGTAGATGGAAGTTTATTTGCCGATGGAATGTGACAGAAACATGTGAGGAGCCGCCTGCCCAGGGTTCAGATGGGTTTTAAACTCAGGAACCGAAGGCAGCTGCTGCCTGCTGCCGGATACTTTATAGCAATTCACAACACATCACATTTGATCATCTTCCTCTTTGCTGATCAGAAACAGCTCTTGCTTTGCCAGTCAGTTATTAAAATGAGAAGTCGCACAACACCAGGTTATAGTCCAACAGTTTTATTTCAAATTACGAGCTTTCGGAGCTCTGCTCCTTCGTCAGGTACAGTGACGGAATACAAATCGATTACACAGTATATATAGACAGAGAACAATGTGTCTGCAGAGATACAATCCGTCAGTAAGGCACTACATCAAAGACACAGCAGAGTACAGCTAAGACAATGAGGTGGGGTCACAGGGGGTCCAACGTGTCAAATGCTGCCGTCTGCAGTTAAGCTCTTAACTTTTTTTTAAAAAACTGGAAAAACAGACAGCGATGTCGAGTCACGTTCTGTAGCGTGACATGAAACTGAGATCCCGGTTGAGGCCGTCCTCATGGGTGCGGAACTTGGCTATCAGTTTCTGCTCGATGATTTTGCGTTGTCGTGTGTCTCGAAGGCCACCTTGGAGAACACTAACCCGCAGATCCGAGGCTGAATGTCCTTGACTGCTGAAGTGTTCCCCGACTGGGAGGTAACAATCCTGCCTGGCAATTGTTGCGCGGTGTCTCAGTGTCTGCATGGTCTCGCTGATGTACCATGCCGCGGTACATTCTTTCCTGCAACGTATGAGGTAGACAACTGCAGACGGCAGCATTTGACACGTTGGACCCCCTGTGACCCACCTCATTGTCTTAGCTGTACTCTGATGTGTCTTTGATGCAATGCCTCCCTGACGGATTGTATCTCTGCAGACACATTGTTCTCTGTCTCTATATACTGTGTAATCGATTTGTATTTGTATTCCCTCACTGTACCTGTACCTGAAGAAGGAGCAGAGCTCCGAAAGCTCGTAATTTCAAATAAAACTGTTGGACTATAACCTGGTGTTGATCTTTTTGGTTTGACAGAACGCAAATTTACTGTAAATCAATTAAAACTTGAAATGAAACTTAATAAATCAAATTAAAATTTGAAAGTCCGGGGTGACGATGCACTCCAGTCCCCGCGGCGCCCACCGGTCGCGGAAAAACTCAAGCGTGCCGGCGGACACCGCGTGCTCCATCTCCAGGGCCACCCGGGCGCGAACATGGCCGCGGAAGAGAGGCAGGCAATCGGGCCGAACGACCCCCTCGACCGCCCGCTGCCTGGACCAATTAATGGCTTTCTTGGCCAGGCCCAGGAGCAGTCCTACGAGGAGGTCCTCCGACCTACCCGCTCCCCTCCGCACCGGGTGACCGTAGATCAGGAGCGTGGGGCTGAAGTGCAACCAGAAATTGAGGAGCAGCCCCTTCAAATAATGAAAGAGGGGCTGCAACCTCTCACATTCAACATAAATGTGATAGACGGACTCCTCCAGGCCGCAAAAATGGCAAGCAGCCTGGGAGTCCGTAAACCTACTTAAAATCCTATTGCACGGGACTGCTCCGTGCAACACCCTCCAGGCCAAGTCCCCAATAGAACAAGGGAAGACTCCCGCGTAGAGAGCCTTCCAATGGGGACCTTCGCCTCCGCCGGACGGCAGGATGGTACGCCAAGGCGTGTCCGGACGGCAGACGAAGATGGCAAAGTGGAGAGTGTGCAGGAGCAGCCCGTACAGGAAACGCCTCCGTGCGGATTGAAAGGGCACGGAGGGCATTTCTCCGAGAAGGCTCAAGTGGTGAGGCGGCGGCTCCCGAGGGAGGATTCGGGGCCGGGCGCCGATAAGGAATTCCGTCCGAACGGGGGTCAGTTCGGACGGGATCGCCCCACGTGCTTGAGCCTCCTCGACACACCTAGTGGAGACGGGGCCCAGTGCCACTTTTAGCGACTCGATGGCTTTGACCGCGAGCCGGACGTTGACCCAAGACATGCGCCTCGCCAACTCCTCCGGCGCCATCCAGCCCGCTCCTCCGCCATCGAGCAGGTCCCCGACTCTGGTCACCTTACCGGGCACAGCCCTGCCCTCCGCCAGCCAGCCGAACCCGCGGTCGTGGAGGTGCGGATTCCTGAACAGCGGCTCCCGAAGGACGGCCGCCGCTCCTGACGGGGGAGAACTGCGCTCGGAGGCGACGCTGTTCCAAACCCATAGCAGTTCCTGGTAGAAGACAGGCAGCTCCCGCAGGCTGGCACGCGTGCCACCCACTCTCACAAACAGGAGCTGCGTGTCGTAATTGAGGCCGTGCAGCTGGCGGAAGAAATACGTCGCCAGCGCACGCCACCTAGGAGGATTCTCCACGTACAGGTATCTCTGCAGCGTCTGAAGACGGAAAGTCGCCGCCTGGGTGCGAAGGCACACCAGCGCCTGACCGCCCTCCCTAAGCGGGAGACTCAAAACCGCGGCAGAGACCCAGTGCTTCCTTTTGTCCCAGAAGAAGTCGACGAGCTTCTTCTGCATCTTGGCGACAAACGCAGGGGGAGGGATCAAAGTGACCAACCGGTACCACAACATGGCGGCCACCAGCTGGTTTATGACCAGCGCTCGACCCCTGTAGGACAACACTCGGAGCAGTCCTGTCCAGCGTCCTAGGCGAGCGGTGACTTTGGCCTCCAGCTCTTGCCAGTTCGCCGGCCAGGCGTCCTCGGCCGGGCTGAGGTAGACTCCCAGGTAGAGGAGGTGCGTGGTGCTCCAGGCGAAAGGCCCGAACTCCTCCGGCAGGGAGTCCACCCGCCATGGGCCCACCAGGAGTCCAGAACATTTCTCCCAGTTGATCTTGGCGGAGGATGCGTCCGAGTAAATCTGCTGGCATTCTCGCATCCTCCGCAAGTCGACGGGATCCGTGACCGCGAGGAGCACGTCATCGGCGTAAGCCGAGAGGACCACCTCCACGCCCGGCCCTTGCAGAGCCAGTCCCGTCAACCTCTTCCGCAAGAGGCGCAGGAAAGGCTCCACGCAAACGGCGTATAACTGACCGGACATGGGGCATCCCTGACGCACCCCCCTCCCGAAGCGAAGGGGCGCCGTCAAAGACCCGTTAACTTTAATCAGACACTCCGCGGCGGCGTACAGAAGTCGGATCCGGGCGACGAAATGCGTCCCGAACCCGAATGCGCGCAGAGTCCCGAAAAGATACTCGTGATCCACCCTGTCGAACGCCTTCTCCTGATCCAGGGAAAGGAAGGCGACCGACAGACCAGCCCTCTGGGAATGGTGGACCAGGTCCCGGACCAGATGGATGTTATCGTGGATACTCCGGCCCGGGACCGTGTAGGACTGGTCGGGGTGGATCATGCGGGCCAGCACGGTGCCAAGGCGAGCAGACATAGCCCTGGCGAAAATTTTGTAGTCCGTGCTGAGGAGGGAGACCGGGCGCCAGTTCTTAAGTAGGCGGAGATCGCCCTTCTTGGGCAGCAGGACGATGACCGCCCTGCGCCAAGAGAGGGGCATCTCCCCGGTCGCCAGACTTTCCCCCAGGACCCGCGCGTAGTCGTCCCCCAAGACGTCCCAGAACGCCCTGTGGAACTCCACGGTCAGCCCGTCCAGCCCCGGGGACTTGCCCCTCGAGAGCTGGCGCAGGGCGCCGGTCAGCTCCGCCAGGCTTAGCGGAGCTTCTAAATTCTCGGCGCCCTCCGGGCCGACCTTCGGCAGGTCCTCCCACAAAACTCTGCGCGCATCCTCGCTGGACGGATCCGAAGAGAACAGAGCCCCGTAATAGGCCCGGGCCTCCGCGCTGATGCCCTCCGGATCCGAGACCAGAGATCCGTCGTCGGCCAGCAGCCCCAAGAGCTGCTTACGGACCCCCCGTCTTTTTTCCAGCGAGTAGAAGAAGGGGGAGCCGCGGTCCAGGTCCCGCAGGAACTGGATCCGCGACCTCACGTACGCGCCTCGGGACCCGACCAGCTGCAGGTCCTTCAGCGCGCCCTTCTTCTCTTCGTACACCTTCCGCAGGGCCGGGTCCTCGACGACTTGACCGAGACGGGACTCCAGGTCGAGCACTTCTTTCTCCAATCGCCCGACCCGGGCCTCCCGCCTCTTGGTCGACCCCTTCGCGTACTCCTGACAGAAGACGCGGACGTGAGCCTTGCCCACGTCCCACCATAGCCTCAAGGAGGGGAAGCCTCCCCGCTTCCTTCTCCAGTCGGCCCAGAACCGGCGAAACGAATCCCGGAACCGCGCGTCCTCCAGCAGCAGGTTGTTAAAATGCCAGTACGCGGACCCCCCCCGCGCGCGCAGCGGAGCGAGCTCCGCCCACACCAGGTGGTGGTCCGTGCACGGCACCGGCCGCATGGAAGCCGCCGGAACGCAGGAGACGTACGCCCGGGAAATGTAAAGGCGGTCGATTCTGGACCTTCCTCCTCCAGACCTCACGCTCGTGAAGGCGCTGGAGTCGGGATGGAGATTTCGCCAGACGTCCACCAAGTCGAAGGACCCGACCAGGTCCCGCAACTTCTCCATCGCCGCCGGGCTTCGCGGGGGACCCGACCGGTCCCGCGCCTCGAGGGTACAATTGAAATCCCCCCCGAGGATGACGCACTCGCCCACGTCGATGGAGCCCAGAAGAGCGGACACTTCTCCGAAGAAGCGCACTTGCTGCGCACCGGTCCGGGGGGCGTACACGTTCACTAAATGGAGCGGCACGCCTCCCAGGCGAACAGTGACCTGGAGCAAGCGGCCCGGCACGTGCTCCTTGACCCTCAAGATCTCCGGCTGAAAATGCGGGGCCAGCAAGACAGCCACCCCGCAGGAATTGTTGGAGAGGTGACTCATGCTGACCCCTCCTTGCCACTCCAGGAGCCACGTGGCCTCGTCTCCCGGAACGGTGTGGGTTTCTTGCAGGAAGCACACCGCATATTTCCCGTCCCGAAGGACCGAGAAGTTATTGAATCTACGGCGCGCCTCCCTGCTGCCGTTGATGTTGAGGCTGGCTATGGTTATCTTCATCTCAGAAGCATAGTGCAACCTCTACCTAACGGAGGGGAGGGAGGGCGGTCACTGACGACCGCCACTCCCTCAGCAGCCCAGTGTGGAACGTCTTGAGCCGACGCAGCTCGAGCCGGTCAACGTCCTTGTCCGCGCCCATGATTTTAACGGCGGCGCGGACGGACACGACGAGCAGCGTCAGCTCCGACCACTTGTCGAGGGCCAGCCGGATCTTCTTGTGACGACCCTGGCTCACGGCCATAAAATCCCGGAGTTCCCCTACGGGGATGAGGGGAGAGTCGGTGAAGGGCACGAGGGCGTCCATCACCTCGCTGCCGATGGACTCCAAATCGTCCTCGTTGCCCAACACCGAGTCCCCGTCCTCCTCCGGGAGGTCGTCACCGACGGCCGACCCGTCCGTCGCACGGGGTGCAGCGAACGGCTCGGCCGCACCGGCCGGCCCCGCCTCCGTCACGATCCCACCCCCAGGATCGGTGGCAGAGGAGTCCACCCTGGGCTCCTTCAGGGGCGCCGGGCCGGGAGGCGGCGGCGGCGGTTCGGGGCCCCCCCCCGCCTCAGGCGCCGGGGCGACCGGAGAAACCGGGGAGAAAATAATCCCAAATTCCTCCAGCACGTCCGGCGCCAACAACAGAGACGGAGTCAGGGGGCTTTCCGTCTCCCCGCCACCAACCTCCGACCCAGCGGGCTGGGGATTGCTACACTCCTCCACCAGGTCGAGCAGTCCCTGGGAGATATCTGGGTTATAAAAGGCGGGCTCGGCTTCAGCCTCTTTGGCCTCGCCCGCCCCAGTCCCCAGGACGCCCGACCCGGCGAGGAGCAACGGTTCAGGTTCTACATTTTCTTCCGCGGGTTGTTCCGCGCCCCCCCCCACGGGCAGGGTCTCTTCCCCATCCCCGGGAGGCACAGGTCGGACAGACTCGGCTGTCTCACCCTCCCGAGGGACAGACGACCCCTGCCGATCGCGCGCGACGATGACGGTGGTGGGGTGGGGCGCAGCACCCGCGGCGGGCGACTGCCCCCCTTTTGCGGAGGGACCTTCCTCCTCGCAGTCCTCCTGCTGGGGGCGGAGCTTTCTTTTTAACGTATTGGGGCCCGGAGAGGGGGAGGCCTCCATGTCTGCTGGGGCCTCCCTCTCTGCCCCCTTCCGACGACTGGGTTTCTTGGGCCCCTCGGGCCCGAGCCCGGCCGCAGGTCTTGATTCAGCTGCCTCAGCAGTTGCGGTCACGGTCACGGGCCCGGGCACGAGGACCCCCCCAGTCTCATGCGTCCCGACCAACTCCGCGATATACTCGGGCGTGAGTTCGGCCAATTCAGATGTTTCCTCCGCGAGGGGATCCGCCCTTATGTGTTTATTTTTCCTACGCGCCTTCCTTCCCCCCGGACGCTCTCCCTCCTCCCCGCCGGAGGCCGTGGTGGAGTTGGCCTCCGATTTCGACCGCGCATCCGTCGCCGTCGACGCGCGGACAGTATCAGGGGGAGGGGGGGCGGCGGCGCCAACCCTGGCCGCGCCAGGTGTCGTGGCGGCCTTGGAGGCGGGGCAGTTTTTGCGGACGTGCCCCACCTCCTTACAGGCGTAGCACCGCGCGCCGTCCGAGGTCCAGAAGACGCGGTGGGCGGTCCCCCCGTGGAGCACCGTGAACGCGCCGTCCGCGTCCTCCTCCCGCGCCAGCCGGACGAAAAGCTGGCGCCGGAAGGAGAAGACGTGCCGAAGGCTGGCTTCCCGGAAGCCGAGCGGGATGGGTGTGATCCCCGACCTCACCTCCCCCAGTTGACGTAGGTGGGGGAGGAGGAGCTCACCCGGAACAAAGGGCGGGACGTTGGAAACCACAATCCTTTGCGCGGTGGCCTCAAGGGGGTCCACCGGCAGGAAGGTCCCGCCCACGGTGAGCCCCTTCTCGATGGCCAGGGACACCGCCCGCTCCGACCCCAGGAAGAACACAGCCTTGCCGTACATTTTAGAGGCGGCGACGATGGCTGAAGGGCCGACAACCCCAGCCATGGCTTTAACGCACGCCTCTATAGTCATGTTGGGGTGAGTGTAGCTCTTGACCCCATTCTTCCTCGTAAGGAGGGTAAAAGGTGACGGGGTAACAGGAGGACTCGTGGCTGCGGCCGTGGCCGCGGCTGCCACGCTCGCGTACGTCCTCGCTGCCCCCGCCACCGACGAAGATGTACTCGCCATAATGGAGGGTTCTTTAAGGGCTACACTCACCCCAAGTCACAGGCCTGAAGGTGTTAATGGCCTCGGTTTTTTTGTTTAGTTTTCCCCTGAGCAGAGGGAGCTCTTAAATTGAAGGCACACCTCTCCCTTTAGTTGATTGAATTGGGAGAGGGGCCTTCTCCCCTCTGCTCAATGGGTACTTAATTAAAAATAGATGAGGTGCCTCTTAGAGAGAGAGGCAGAGAGAGACAAGAGACAAAGAGAGAGAGAGAGAGAGGGGGGTGGGAAGGAGGGAAGCCGCAAGGGCAGGGTCGCCACTCAGGATGGTGGGTGGGTGGGTGTTGGCAGGGGGGTGCACTCTCCGATGTAATAAAAGTCTTTGGTGGTGGTCTTCTGGTGGGGGGAGAAGATGTCTTCACCTGGGATAGCTGGAGATGCCCAGGCTCAGTCCTGCACCAGGTCTTAACGATGCCCAATTGGATATAATTAATTGGGGAACTTCACCTAGGCAGCTCCAGCTGTCCCAGGTCAGGCAATGGGAAAGGGGTGTTTAATATGGTGTGTGCGGCCTAGCTTTTACAAAAGCCACACACACACACCCCTTGGATGTTCCGGCCCTCTTCTTATCTTCTTTCCTCCCCCCACCTACAAAACAAAGTCTCTGGGAGAGTGCACCAGAATCACACCCACCTGTAGCTGTTGTTCTTTCCTTCCTTCCTCCTTCCAAACAGATGAT
Organism: Squalus acanthias; assembly: GCA_030390025.1. Taxonomy (NCBI): domain Eukaryota; kingdom Metazoa; phylum Chordata; class Chondrichthyes; order Squaliformes; family Squalidae; genus Squalus; species Squalus acanthias. The sequence continues at coordinate 131,436,943 of CM059434.1, forward strand.
GTTTGTTGTGATGTTTTCTCCCCTCTCTCCCTCTCCTAAAATGGAGGCCAATTGAGGAGGCAGTGTGGAAAGGCCTCTCCTCTGTTGTTAATGGCCTTGGCCTTCCTTTCTTTTCTCTCTCCTCTCCTGTCCTCTCTCTCCAGGCACCTCAGTAGTTGTGGTTGTTGTTGGTGGTGGCCTGCTGCCTGGTCTCCTTCTCCTTCTCCTTCTCCTCTTCCTGCTCACAGAGACCACCACTCTGCTGCTGCTGCTCCTCAGTCAGCAGCTCCGAAAGCTTGTGATTTCAAATAAAGCTGTTGGACTATAACCTGGTGTTGATCTTTTTGGTTTGACAGAACGCAAATTTACTGTAAATCAATTAAAACTTGAAATGAAACTTAATAAATCAAATTAAAATTTGAAAGTCCGGGGTGACGATGCACTCCAGTCCCCGCGGCGCCCACCGGTCGCGGAAAAACTCAAGCGTGCCGGCGGACACCGCGTGCTCCATCTCCAGGGCCACCCGGGCGCGAACATGGCCGCGGAAGAGAGGCAGGCAATCGGGCCGAACGACCCCCTCGACCGCCCGCTGCCTGGACCAATTAATGGCTTTCTTGGCCAGGCCCAGGAGCAGTCCTACGAGGAGGTCCTCCGACCTACCCGCTCCCCTCCGCACCGGGTGACCGTAGATCAGGAGCGTGGGGCTGAAGTGCAACCAGAAATTGAGGAGCAGCCCCTTCAAATAATGAAAGAGGGGCTGCAACCTCTCACACTCAACATAAATGTGATAGACGGACTCCTCCAGGCCGCAAAAATGGCAAGCAGCCTGGGAGTCCGTAAACCTACTTAAAATCCTATTGCACGGGACTGCTCCGTGCAACACCCTCCAGGCCAAGTCCCCAATAGAACAAGGGAAGACTCCCGCGTAGAGAGCCTTCCAATGGGGACCTTCGCCTCCGCCGGACGGCAGGATGGTACGCCAAGGCGTGTCCGGACGGCAGACGAAGATGGCAAAGTGGAGAGTGTGCAGGAGCAGCCCGTACAGGAAACGCCTCCGTGCGGATTGAAAGGGCACGGAGGGCATTTCTCCGAGAAGGCTCAAGTGGTGAGGCGGCGGCTCCCGAGGGAGGATTCGGGGCCGGGCGCCGATAAGGAATTCCGTCCGAACGGGGGTCAGTTCGGACGGGATCGCCCCACGTGCTTGAGCCTCCTCGACACACCTAGTGGAGACGGGGCCCAGTGCCACTTTTAGCGACTCGATGGCTTTGACCGCGAGCCGGACGTTGACCCAAGACATGCGCCTCGCCAACTCCTCCGGCGCCATCCAGCCCGCTCCTCCGCCATCGAGCAGGTCCCCGACTCTGGTCACCTTACCGGGCACAGCCCTGCCCTCCGCCAGCCAGCCGAACCCGCGGTCGTGGAGGTGCGGATTCCTGAACAGCGGCTCCCGAAGGACGGCCGCCGCTCCTGACGGGGGAGAACTGCGCTCGGAGGCGACGCTGTTCCAAACCCATAGCAGTTCCTGGTAGAAGACAGGCAGCTCCCGCAGGCTGGCACGCGTGCCACCCACTCTCACAAACAGGAGCTGCGTGTCGTAATTGAGGCCGTGCAGCTGGCGGAAGAAATACGTCGCCAGCGCACGCCACCTAGGAGGATTCTCCACGTACAGGTATCTCTGCAGCGTCTGAAGACGGAAAGTCGCCGCCTGGGTGCGAAGGCACACCAGCGCCTGACCGCCCTCCCTAAGCGGGAGACTCAAAACCGCGGCAGAGACCCAGTGCTTCCTTTTGTCCCAGAAGAAGTCGACGAGCTTCTTCTGCATCTTGGCGACAAACGCAGGGGGAGGGATCAAAGTGACCAACCGGTACCACAACATGGCGGCCACCAGCTGGTTTATGACCAGCGCTCGACCCCTGTAGGACAACACTCGGAGCAGTCCTGTCCAGCGTCCTAGGCGAGCGGTGACTTTGGCCTCCAGCTCTTGCCAGTTCGCCGGCCAGGCGTCCTCGGCCGGGCTGAGGTAGACTCCCAGGTAGAGGAGGTGCGTGGTGCTCCAGGCGAAAGGCCCGAACTCCTCCGGCAGGGAGTCCACCCGCCATGGGCCCACCAGGAGTCCAGAACATTTCTCCCAGTTGATCTTGGCGGAGGATGCGTCCGAGTAAATCTGCTGGCATTCTCGCATCCTCCGCAAGTCGACGGGATCCGTGACCGCGAGGAGCACGTCATCGGCGTAAGCCGAGAGGACCACCTCCACGCCCGGCCCTTGCAGAGCCAGTCCCGTCAACCTCTTCCGCAAGAGGCGCAGGAAAGGCTCCACGCAAACGGCGTATAACTGACCGGACATGGGGCATCCCTGACGCACCCCCCTCCCGAAGCGAAGGGGCGCCGTCAAAGACCCGTTAACTTTAATCAGACACTCCGCGGCGGCGTACAGAAGTCGGATCCGGGCGACGAAATGCGTCCCGAACCCGAATGCGCGCAGAGTCCCGAAAAGATACTCGTGATCCACCCTGTCGAACGCCTTCTCCTGATCCAGGGAAAGGAAGGCGACCGACAGACCAGCCCTCTGGGAATGGTGGACCAGGTCCCGGACCAGATGGATGTTATCGTGGATACTCCGGCCCGGGACCGTGTAGGACTGGTCGGGGTGGATCATGCGGGCCAGCACGGTGCCAAGGCGAGCAGACATAGCCCTGGCGAAAATTTTGTAGTCCGTGCTGAGGAGGGAGACCGGGCGCCAGTTCTTAAGTAGGCGGAGATCGCCCTTCTTGGGCAGCAGGACGATGACCGCCCTGCGCCAAGAGAGGGGCATCTCCCCGGTCGCCAGACTTTCCCCCAGGACCCGCGCGTAGTCGTCCCCCAAGACGTCCCAGAACGCCCTGTGGAACTCCACGGTCAGCCCGTCCAGCCCCGGGGACTTGCCCCTCGAGAGCTGGCGCAGGGCGCCGGTCAGCTCCGCCAGGCTTAGCGGAGCTTCTAAATTCTCGGCGCCCTCCGGGCCGACCTTCGGCAGGTCCTCCCACAAAACTCTGCGCGCATCCTCGCTGGACGGATCCGAAGAGAACAGAGCCCCGTAATAGGCCCGGGCCTCCGCGCTGATGCCCTCCGGATCCGAGACCAGAGATCCGTCGTCGGCCAGCAGCCCCAAGAGCTGCTTACGGACCCCCCGTCTTTTTTCCAGCGAGTAGAAGAAGGGGGAGCCGCGGTCCAGGTCCCGCAGGAACTGGATCCGCGACCTCACGTACGCGCCTCGGGACCCGACCAGCTGCAGGTCCTTCAGCGCGCCCTTCTTCTCTTCGTACACCTTCCGCAGGGCCGGGTCCTCGACGACTTGACCGAGACGGGACTCCAGGTCGAGCACTTCTTTCTCCAATCGCCCGACCCGGGCCTCCCGCCTCTTGGTCGACCCCTTCGCGTACTCCTGACAGAAGACGCGGACGTGAGCCTTGCCCACGTCCCACCATAGCCTCAAGGAGGGGAAGCCTCCCCGCTTCCTTCTCCAGTCGGCCCAGAACCGGCGAAACGAATCCCGGAACCGCGCGTCCTCCAGCAGCAGGTTGTTAAAATGCCAGTACGCGGACCCCCCCCGCGCGCGCAGCGGAGCGAGCTCCGCCCACACCAGGTGGTGGTCCGTGCACGGCACCGGCCGCATGGAAGCCGCCGGAACGCAGGAGACGTACGCCCGGGAAATGTAAAGGCGGTCGATTCTGGACCTTCCTCCTCCAGACCTCACGCTCGTGAAGGCGCTGGAGTCGGGATGGAGATTTCGCCAGACGTCCACCAAGTCGAAGGACCCGACCAGGTCCCGCAACTTCTCCATCGCCGCCGGGCTTCGCGGGGGACCCGACCGGTCCCGCGCCTCGAGGGTACAATTGAAATCCCCCCCGAGGATGACGCACTCGCCCACGTCGATGGAGCCCAGAAGAGCGGACACTTCTCCGAAGAAGCGCACTTGCTGCGCACCGGTCCGGGGGGCGTACACGTTCACTAAATGGAGCGGCACGCCTCCCAGGCGAACAGTGACCTGGAGCAAGCGGCCCGGCACGTGCTCCTTGACCCTCAAGATCTCCGGCTGAAAATGCGGGGCCAGCAAGACAGCCACCCCGCAGGAATTGTTGGAGAGGTGACTCATGCTGACCCCTCCTTGCCACTCCAGGAGCCACGTGGCCTCGTCTCCCGGAACGGTGTGGGTTTCTTGCAGGAAGCACACCGCATATTTCCCGTCCCGAAGGACCGAGAAGTTATTGAATCTACGGCGCGCCTCCCTGCTGCCGTTGATGTTGAGGCTGGCTATGGTTATCTTCATCTCAGAAGCATAGTGCAACCTCTACCTAACGGAGGGGAGGGAGGGCGGTCACTGACGACCGCCACTCCCTCAGCAGCCCAGTGTGGAACGTCTTGAGCCGACGCAGCTCGAGCCGGCCAACGTCCTTGTCCGCGCCCATGATTTTAACGGCGGCGCGGACGGACACGACGAGCAGCGTCAGCTCCGACCACTTGTCGAGGGCCAGCCGGATCTTCTTGTGACGACCCTGGCTCACGGCCATAAAATCCCGGAGTTCCCCTACGGGGATGAGGGGAGAGTCGGTGAAGGGCACGAGGGCGTCCATCGCCTCGCTGCCGATGGACTCCAAATCGTCCTCGATGCCCCACACCGAGTCCCCGTCCTCCTCCGGGAGGTCGTCACCGGCGGCCAACCCGTCCGTCGCACAGGGTGCAGCGAACGGCTCGGCCGCACCGGCCGGCCCCGCCTCCGTCACGATCCCACCCCCAGGATCGGTGGCAGAGGAGTCCACCCTGGGCTCCTTCAGGGGCGCCGGGCCGGGAGGCGGCGGCGGCGGTTCGGGGCCCCCCCCCGCCTCAGGCGCCGGGGCGACCGGAGAAACCGGGGAGAAAATAATCCCAAATTCCTCCAGTACGTCCGGCGCCAACAACAGAGACGGAGTCAGGGGGCTTTCCGTCTCCCCGCCACCAACCTCCGACCCAGCGGGCTGGGGATTGCTACACTCCTCCACCAGGTCGAGCAGTCCCTGGGAGATATCTGGGTTATAAAAGGCGGGCTCGGCTTCAGCCTCTTTGGCCTCGCCCACCCCAGTCCCCAGGACGCCCGACCCGGCGAGGAGCAACGGTTCAGGTTCTACATTTTCTTCCGCGGGTTGTTCCGCGCCCCCCCCCACGGGCAGGGTCTCTTCCCCATCCCCGGGAGGCACAGGTCGGACAGACTCGGCTGTCTCACCCTCCCGAGGGACAGACGACCCCTGCCGATCGCGCGCGACGATGACGGTGGTGGGGTGGGGCGCAGCACCCGCGGCGGGCGACTGCCCCCCTTTTGCGGAGGGACCTTCCTCCTCGCAGTCCTCCTGCTGGGGGCGGAGCTTTCTTTTTAACGTATTGGGGCCCGGAGAGGGGGAGGCCTCCATGTCTGCTGGGGCCTCCCTCTCTGCCCCTTTCCGACGACTGGGTTTCTTGGGCCCCTCGGGCCCGAGCCCGGCCGCAGGTCTTGATTCAGCTGCCTCAGCAGTTGCGGTCACGGTCACGGGCCCGGGCACGAGGACCCCCCCAGTCTCATGCGTCCCGACCAACTCCGCGATATACTCGGGCGTGAGTTCGGCCAATTCAGATGTTTCCTCCGCGAGGGGATCCGCCCTTATGTGTTTATTTTTCCTACGCGCCTTCCTTCCCCCCGGACGCTCTCCCTCCTCCCCGCCGGAGGCCGTGGTGGAGTTGGCCTCCGATTTCGACCGCGCATCCGTCGCCGTCGACGCGCGGACAGTATCAGGGGGAGGGGGGGCGGCGGCGCCAACCCTGGCCGCGCCAGGTGTCGTGGCGGCCTTGGAGGCGGGGCAGTTTTTGCGGACGTGCCCCACCTCCTTACAGGCGTAGCACCGCGCGCCGTCCGAGGTCCAGAAGACGCGGTGGGCGGTCCCCCCGTGGAGCACCGTGAACGCGCCGTCCGCGTCCTCCTCCCGCGCCAGCCGGACGAAAAGCTGGCGCCGGAAGGAGAAGACGTGCCGAAGGCTGGCTTCCCGGAAGCCGAGCGGGATGGGTGTGATCCCCGACCTCACCTCCCCCAGTTGACGTAGGTGGGGGAGGAGGAGCTCACCCGGAACAAAGGGCGGGACGTTGGAGACCACAATCCTTTGCGCGGTGGCCTCAAGGGGGTCCACCGGCAGGAAGGTCCCGCCCACGGTGAGCCCCTTCTCGATGGCCAGGGACACCGCCCGCTCCGACCCCAGGAAGAACACAGCCTTGCCGTACATTTTAGAGGCGGCGACGATGGCTGAAGGGCCGACAACCCCAGCCATGGCTTTAACGCACGCCTCTATAGTCATGTTGGGGTGAGTGTAGCTCTTGACCCCATTCTTCCTCGTAAGGAGGGTAAAAGGTGACGGGGTAACAGGAGGACTCGTGGCTGCGGCCGTGGCCGCGGCTGCCACGCTCGCGTACGTCCTCGCTGCCCCCGCCACCGACGAAGATGTGGTCGCCATAATGGAGGGTTCTTTAAGGGCTACACTCACCCCAAGTCACAGGCCTGAAGGTGTTAATGGCCTCGGTTTTTTTTTTGTTCTTGTTTTCCCCTGAGCAGAGGGAGCTCTTAAATTGAAGGCACACCTCTCCCTTTAGTTGATTGAGTTGGGAGAGGGGCCTTCTCCCCTCTGCTCAATGGGTACTTAATTAAAAAGATAATGAGGTGCCTCTTAGAGAGAGAGAGGCAGAGAGAGACAAGAGACAAAGAGAGAGAGAGAGAGAGGGGGGTGGGAAGGAGGGAAGCCGCAAGGGCAGGGTCGCCACTCAGGATGGTGGGTGGGTGGGTGTTGGCAGGGGGGTGCACTCTCCGATGTAATACAAGTCTTTGGTGGTGGTCTTCTGGTGGGGGGAGAAGATGTCTTCACCTGGGATAGCTGGAGATGCCCAGGCTCAGTCCTGCACCAGGTCTTAACGATGCCCAATTGGATTAAATTAATTGGGGAACTTCACCTAGGCAGCTCCAGCTGTCCCAGGTCAGGCAATGGGAAAGGGGTGTTTAATATGGTGTGTGCGGCCTAGCTTTTACAGAAGCCACACACACTCACACACACACCCCTTAGATGTTCCGGCCCTCTTCTTTTCTTCTTTCCTCCCCCCACCTACAAAACAAAGTCTCTGGGAGAGTGCCCCAGAATCACACCCACCTGTAGCTGTTCTTTCCTTCCTTCTTCCTCCTTCCAAACAGATGATGGTTGTTGTGTTGTTTTCTCCCCTCTCTCCCTCTCCTAAAATGGAGGCCAATTGAGGAGGCAGTGTGGAAAGGCCTCTCCTCTGTTGTTGATGGCCTTGGCCTTCCTTTCTTCTCCCTCTCCTCTCCTGTCCTCTCTCTCCAGGCACCTCAGTTGTGGATGTGTTGGTTGTTGGTGGTGGCCTGCTGTCTGGTCTCCTTCTCCTTCTCCTCTTCCTGCTCACAGAGACCACCACTCTGCTGCTGCTGCTGCTCCTCAGTCAGCAGCTCCGAAAGCTTGTGATTTCAAATAAAGCTGTTGGACTATAACCTGGTGTTGTGCGACTTCTCATTTTTGTCCACCCCAGTCCAACACCGGCATCTCCGCATCACAGTCAGTTATTAGCCCATGTATTCTCAATCAGTGACAATTGGGTCCAATAAAACACTTTCCAATCTCTGCTCTCTTTGTTTCCTTTTAGTTCTATCAGTTAGTTGTATTCCCAGAGGCATTGTTTTCTCTGTGAAGGATTTACTACCTTTTTTATAATTTCCCCAGTTTAACTTGCACCCCGGTTGCATGCTTTATATGGCATGTGCAGAACAATGATCATTCATTGCTAACTGGTTTCCACGTGGAAGGTCATTGGAAACATAAATTCCCCAATCAATAGGGTACTTACGCTGTGAAATAGTAGCCCCAATTTTCTGTAGCGAGGTTAATCCGTTTTTACATTGCAAATGCAGCAATTTCTTGACACTCGATGGCGAGCTCCGTTTTTTTGCCTGCAAAGCGTCGAGCAATTTGTGGTGATTCAGAACTCACGGCAAATCTCTTCCTCGCCACAAGTTGCTGGGTATTTTGCGCACTAATAATGACGTGCGCTGTGAACTCACCGCTATTTTTGCAGCAAATTCTGAACCATTGTCTTAGGGCGTGTGATCTCAGTACCCATATTCATAGAGTCATAACGGCACAGAAGGAGGCCATTCGGCCCATCGAGTCCATGCCGGCTCTCTGCAGAGCAATCCAGTCAGTCCCATTCCCCCGCTCTATCCCCGTAGCCCTGCAAGTTTATTTCCCTCAAGTGCCTATCCAGTCTCCCCTTGAAAACATTGAGTGTCTCCGCTTCCATTGGCAGCGAATTCCAGGCCCTCACCACTCGCTGCATAAAAAAGTTTTTCCTCACATCCCCCCTGTATCTCTTGCCCAATACTTTAAATCTGTGTCCCCTAGTCCTTGTACCATCAACTAGTGGAAACAGCCATTCCCCGTCTAGCCTATCCAAACCCGTCATAATCTTGTACACCTCTATCAAATCACCCCTCAACCTCCTTTGCTCCAATGAAAACAAATCCAGCTTCTCCAACCTGTCCTTGTAGCTAAGATCCCCCAACCCCGGAACCATTCTGGTAAATCTCCTCTGCACCCTCTCAAGGGCCTTCACATCCTTCCTAAAAGTGCGGTGACCAGAACTGGACGCAATGCTCCAGTTGCGGCGTGTGTATGTGAACTTTAACCTTTTTGTGGGTTTGGTGGGAAAACGGCAAGATGAAAAGCAGAGCAGGCGGGTGTCTTTTCTGACCATTGAGTGCTCTACTTCCTTGGTCACTGAATGGTGGTAGATGTTTGTTCAGTAAATATGTACACGTGAAGTATTTACCTGTATTGTGTGTAAGTTGTTTTCTACTAAAATTAATGTAATGTGGCTAAAATGGTGTCGCTGTAGCCATCATACCTGTGGCTATTCAGCGATTTCTATTGGACAACACTGCCCTTACATACTTTAGTAAAGTAGTCAGTTTTCCAACAGGGCTCCCCTGTTCTTCTTTGAATAGTTATGGGATCCTTCACGTCTACCTGAGAGGGCAGACAGGGCTTCAGTTTAAAGTCTTATCCGAAAGACGGCACCTCCGACAGTGCAGTACCTCTTCAGTACTACACTGGACTTTCGGCCTAGATTTTGTACCAAGGGAAGATAACAAATTTAAGAGTGGGAGCGGGAATAAATAAATGAATTACACCCACTGACTAACTTACCTTGCCTTTTGTGTTTGTTTCTTTAAATCAGGATGCCATTGCACAACTCCTGGGAAGGATCCCCAGTATATAAAATGGATGCACTGGGTAGTATAGGTGAGGTGTATGTATAGAGTTCGAGCAGTGAGATACGGTTATATAAGACCAGAGCTGGTATTGTGTCATATTAAGGACATGTGGCACTCAACCAAATGAGTCGAAATTTCACAATGTCTCAACAGACACAAGGCAGTAGTGACATTCCTTCAAGAAACATCCTTGGGGATGGAACCATGGGCAGGACAGGCGTTCTCGGCCTTGTTTAACACTGGGAGAAAAGGTCACAAAAACACAAAATGAATCGGAGAGCCAGAGCACTGATGTGCTACAGTCACTGTTTTCTTTAGTTCATGATGCAGCGATGCCGGTGTTGGACTGGGGTGGACAAATGTGAGAAGTCGCACAACTCCAGGTTATAGTCCAACTATAACCTCGTGTTGTGCGACTTCTCACATTCTTTAGTTCAGGTTGAATTATTTCACTGAAGGTGTATGCATTCAAAACTAAACAGGTTCTATTGTTGGAGCTAGTGCCAGATAAAATTGGAGAGATGCAGCAGTTCCCCTAAGTATGGTGATGGGGAACAAGATGTGTAGATGCACATTGAGGGTTGTTGGGCCTGACTCCGATTGATCTAATTGTGATTTCTGACCATATACACCACTCTAGCCACCTCATCAGGATGAGGGAGGTATCTTAAAAAGGGCAATAAATAACAATTTATTTTCAGATCCAGGTGTGATAGAAAGAAGAATTAGAAATGGAGTGGTTTCTATTAAAGGAAGTGGGGTCTGTGGAATCCAACGCCCCTGACAGTGCTGGGATGAGGTCAGATATCACATCCGCCAAGGAAAGAGAGAAGGCGTGACCGTCAGTGGTTGCAACTGCTCGAGTCTCAACATAAATCGTCTCATCAGTGGTATTAAGGGAACTAGTAAAAGCAAAATATACCCTTAACTCTTTACTGCCAGGCCAGAACAAAGAGGATGTGTTGCATGCCCAGAGGGATCCTGGTTCCAATGATTCGAGGTTGACCTATATTGGGGACAGTGATTTAACTTTATTCAGCACAAGTAAAACTTAATACCTTACTGTATTTGAGCAGCAGTTTACAGAGAATAATTGAGACTTATATTACCCCATTATCCTCTTGGTAGGAGCGTAACCATGTGTAAGCTGCACCCTGTGTCTCTTGTCTCTCGTCTCTCTTTGTCTCCTTGATTCTTCCTGAAATCTTCTACACTTTGTGGCTGTTAAGAACCCCTTCTTGTACCCTTACTCTCATTCAAAACCTATGGAGTCCTCCTGAGCCAATCACAGGCTGACACCCAAAATCCAATCATAAAGATGCCACGTCCACAACACCTTGGCTTACGCAGCTTCTAGTCTGAGGACACCCCGTTTTTCACCATCAAGACTCATATCTGGGGTAGTTATGGCAACACAAAAGGAACATGTCTCCATAGTGTCGAGATGTGGCGTCCTTGCTGGCTTGTGAAAGGCCTATGTTTTTAATTCACTGCAACATCATAACATTGCAACACAGTGGCAGCGACATCTGACCTTGTTTCCCAGGCGAGCTGCACTCTATGTCTCAACCTTACTGTTGGCTAATATCCAACTTTCACCCACAGCCTTCCTATTCAGCTATTGCAGTCTTCTTTCTCAACCCAGGCTGTCTGGTTACAGCTTACTCACAGACTTTTAATTGTAAGCAAAAGAGTTAACTGTCATATATAATTCAGGTTATCACTGCATGCAATTGATGATTACAGATGTCGACATTTAATTCTTGCATACGATTATAAATCCATTACTGACGATTATAAGATATTAAAACAAGTATTCTAAAAATCAGCTAATCCATGATAATCTTACCAGGAGTCCAAACAATACACAACCAAAGGACAAGGCAGCAAAACTGGCAAGACAATTGAAGTAGTGTAGGGTGTTTTTGCGTGCCCCGTGTTTCTATGACTCTCCCTTGAGTCGGCCCGTGCCACAAAAACTCCCCGGTTTGGGTTGTTTCCCTTGGATGGCAGGAGCTTATGCCAATAGCCCCTGCCCAGCCCGTCGATTAGCGGGTAATCCCACACAGAGAGAGAGACCAAGGCCAAATAGGTCTTCTCCTATGCCCGGTGCGCAGCGTCCCCAGCGGGATTACTGTGTAACCCGGCCGTGACCGGATGCCACCCGGTTGGTCTTCCGAATTATACCGCGAACCACAAGCCCCACAACCCCCAAGTTCGGACCCAAGGAGTTACTATGGACAGATTATAAATGATTCAGACAAAATGAAACGGTTCAGGGTGGTTGGTCAAAGATCGATTCTTTTATTACACTCACAAAAACGACAATCCCTACTCCTCTCGCTTATGGCAGAACGAGTAGGTGACCGTGGACACTAGCTTATAACTTTAGACTAAAATACCCACCCTGTTGGTTACGCCGAACCAACCCCTTCCCAGAATCTAAGCCTAGATAATGGAAAAAACCCTTCTAACTAAACCCCTCTCCCGGTTTGGTCAGAACCCACACTTGGAAGCCTCCTCACACACACACACCCGTGTTAGCCTGCGTCTTGGACACTGGCAGTTCCTTAGCAGTGTTAGGGAGAAATTATTTCACTCCAGTCTGTTGATAGGTAAAAGCAAAAACAGTTTATTTAATATTCAGAGATCCCTGGGAGAAGCATCACAGACCTTGCACGGCCTGGTGACTGCAGCTTCTCGACCTCCCGTTGTCAATGACAACCTTTTATTGAAGAGTTGTCCAATCACATAGTTACAAAATATCACATGATTACAATTATGTCAATTCAAACGTTCTTGGAGAGTTGGCGGACGCGTAGTTATGCGGAAAACCCCCGTTACAGATGGTAGAGAAAAGCAGGCAAGCAAAAAGCGAAGCCCTGCATCCCCAAAGTTCAGCATGGTTATACCCCGTGCAATACACAAAACTAGCTGGGCGGTTCCTGGTTACCATGGTCGCAGAGATGCCAGTTGGTTTACCTGGTGATGTCTCTTGTCCTGGATTGGTCATCTTGAAGAAAACAATGTTAGGCCATTATAACAACAGAAAACGCTGGAAAGACTCAGCAGGCCAGGCAGCATCCGTGGAGAGAGAAACAGAGTTAACGTTTCAGGTCGAAGATCTTTCGTCAGAACTGTTAGGCCATTATTGTGGATGAGCTGTACTTGAATTGCTAACTGTTTGTTAAGTTCTAGACTGCTCCTTCATTGAAAGAGTCCAGAGGTGTTACTTTTGGCCTCCAAACCTCATTGTCCATCCAGACATCCCAGCTCCATGGACAAAGGGTGGTTTTCCCCAAATCTCACAAGTTCAAATATGAAAAGGCTCCTGCCTTTCATGACGTCAGCGTTGAGACTGGTCCCATGGCAACCCAACAGACAGACAGTTCCTGCTATCTTCACAGAAACCAACAGGCAGTCCCTTTTAAAATCCAAAAATCCAAACACCTTTTTTGAAACGCAGCCCACATGCGTCTCCATTTTAAAAGGGTACATATCCATTTTTAAAAGTCCAAAAATCCTTGAGGCACCAGCCAAACCCTGCAGTGGGAGGGATAGGCAACGGGAGCAATGCTTGCAGTCAGAAATAAGGAAGTAGCCAGTGGTGCAACTTGTAGGGATTGAGAAGTTTTGTGGATCTGATCAATTGTTGAGAATCACTCGTGACTGTTGAATACATGACATGAGTTGTATAAAACCATTTTTTACATAATAGGGTGTACCCAATAAGGCTTGACCTATTGAGTACTTATGAGATGTACAAAGATTCTAAAATTATCCACCCATGGTGTTCAAAAAGCATAGGATAAGGACATCCCAATTCTGATATTGCTTTATAGAAGATAGAAGCCCCAATGCACTTGCTGAACAATCTCTCTTACATAGGATATATAGCACAGAAACAGGCCGTTCAGCCCAACCAGTCCACTCTGGACTGAAACAAATACACAGGGAAGGAAAACTAAAAGAAAGAACTTGTATTGACATAGAGCCTTTCTTGACCTCAGGATGTCCCAACGTACTTCGCAGCCAATGAAGTATACTCTTTCTCTCTCCACGGATGCTGCCTGGCCTGCTGAGTTTTTCCAGCGTTTTCTGTTGTTATTTCAGATTTCCAGCATCCGCAGTATTTTGCTATCGTATTAGTGTTTGGTTCACTGCCACACTCTCGACGGGATTTCCGTTTGGCTCTTCAAACTTGTTCATCTTCATTGATTTCAGTTTCCCTTCTCGTGTTTGCTTTTATCCCCTCCCCCTTTTCCCAGCTTTACTCTGGCCTTAAATCTATTTGATTTCCGGCTCTTCACAGTTCTGACGAAAGGTCATCGACCCGAAACGTTAACTCTCTTTCTCTCTCCACGGATGCTGCCTGGCCTGCTGAGTTTTTCCAGCGTTTTCTGTTGTTATTTTTGAAGTATAGTCACTGTTGTAAGGTAAGGAGATGCAGCAGCCAATTTGCAACTACACAAAGATTGAGTAAAACTATGTACGAGGCAAGCAATACTACTTTTTAAATATGTGTACATCATTCCTTATGTGACCTATTAACGTGCCTCTTTTTATGTTAGAAAATTTATTTTGGATATTAGAAACTTTAGTTACTGAAATTAAAAATGGTATTTGAAATTTATTTTCAGTAAAATTCTGAGTAATGCTAAAGGTTCATCTGGTTTCTTTTATTGTCAGCTTTTCCTGACTGGTTTATCAACAAACCATGGTAGGCAACAGCTAACATTGGATTTCTTATCATAAGCATTCACATAGGCAATTTCAATGTTAAAGGCTGACATTAAAAAAAGTGACAACAGGAAGTAAGATTCATGGACAAGAAGTGCATGCGTTTGCAAGATTTTAAATATATATATATATATATAGTTTTCCATTTAATACAAGTTGCAAGGCATCACCTACCTTCTACCAAGTCTAAATAATGGAAAATATTCAAATCATTAATGATTATAATGTGTAGTATGATAGCATTAATCAGTAATCAATATAGAGACTGGCTGCAGGGATCCTCCACAACTTCAACCCACTGTTAACTCTAAATCTGCTGAGATTGGCTCAACTCTTGGTGAAGAATTGATCTGTGGGACTAAATTGGACATCTCTTTCAAAGAGTCGGCACAGGCACGACGGGACGAATATCCTCCTTCTGTGCTGTAAGATTCTATGATTCTATAACAACCCTGCTGAATGTGGTGCCTCAAAACAGCTACTTTCATCGTTATAAAGAGGTATTAAGAGGTACTGGATTCGATTGAAGCACTGCATAACCAATGAAATTTGGTTTACTTGAATGTGCAAAAGGTTGTGAAATTTGACCCCAAAGCCCATGGTAAAGAGATAGTTCTTCTAATAGATGTGAGGCGCACAGGCTCAGCTGGGCTTTATCTTTGATAGTTTATAGGTCTGGGGCTGCCTTGCTGGAAATGAGAAAGAACAGACCTTCCTAACCACAACCATTCCCCGTTAACTGCACATTTATTTAATGACATGGTGATTTCTAACAATATAATGGAAACGAAGAATTGTCTGACTATAAATGCACATATACCTCTGAATCGCCATTACGCAGTGGGAAAGCGGTCTTCCCAGCCCAGTTTGCTTTGCAGTTTCCGAATCTTCTCCTTTATTGTGTCTACCTTTGTCTTTGTGTTTTGATTGGCTATATAGCTCTTGCCTTCTTCAAAGTCCTTCAGTATGGTTTCCAGTAGGACTGTAAGCCACGCCCTATCATACTGTGCTGATTCGCCCATGACCTCTTCAATTTGTTTATCAACATGATCCAGGAGTTCTTCATCTTCTACAATATAAGTAGTGATCTTCAGACTAGGATGGTGCTCTTTGAGTTGCTGAATATTTCTCTGACCACGCTCACCAAATCTGTTTCCACATAAACTGAAAACGACAAAAGCAATTTAGTTGTGAAAAGCCTTAAACATAGACAAGTCTTTCCGTATTGGCTCTGTGTTCATTTACTGTCAACATGAAGAGGTGAAGTTACACAGTGGATTATTTAACCAAACTCAGTATATACAGTATGTATATACTGAAATGTTATTTACTTGTATAATTCTCTGCATTACTCAGAGCCAATTCCAATTTCTTTTCAGTCTCAATTTTTTGAATTTTCTCTCCTTAGGACTCGTGTGTGTCATTCATGGACATTGTCAGTCCTGTCCAGTTGGCTCTTCTTAATGTGTGAATTGAGACAGCGAGGTAGGTTTTGTGAGCTTGCTCTCCCAGTATTGAGCCACACTCGAAGGGAGTGGGGGTCAGAGAAAGAATCACAACATTGTAGCCCTAATTATCTGACCCACGGCCCCTTTGAGTGCAGGTGTAAGCTAGGAGCACACAGCCATGCAGCTCCACGCTAGGAGCCCACAATTGCAGAATTTAACCTCGTGAGTCTTGGCAAGCTATTTAACCATGGGAGGCATTATAATTGACCCCATGCTGTCCCTGGTCAATGTCCACATGTGTATCAAGGAACAACCCAGCATGGAGAGAGTTTGGAGCTGGTGAGCTTCACCTCAGGGAGAGACACCATATCTGGAAACATTTCCAAGTGCAGAAACCTCCCCAAGTCCTGAAGGTAACCAAACAAAAACCTCAAAGGAATTTCAAGGAAAATTGGGTGCGATGTATATAAAGGGCGGCTGATCCACTATTGCCCCTTTTTGGGCCACCACTGCAGTTGGATTTCACCCCCAGTGTCTGCCCATTTTCCATCCCTTTGAAGGAGAGGCCAACTCAAGCTGAGGTGATCTAAATTAAGCAAAGGTTGTGTAGTCGTGAGTTAAGCTGAAATTATCAACATGAGACAATTGTGATTTCAGTTTAGTTTAATTTCCATCCCAAGTGGCATCAAGCCAATTCCCTGGGGAAGGAAATGAGCCCTGCTTCCCTTTGGAGATGCACTGGCCTCACACAACTAGCGCATAGCAAGAAAGAGGCTGGAGATAGAGCGGTAGAAAAAAGAAGACATATTGAGCTGAGGGAGGGAGGGAATATCCGGGAAACAGTACAGAATGGGATGAAAAGAAAAAGGGGACGAAAGGCCGAGGTGAAAGACAATCAAAGGCACAGAAAGATGATGAGTAAGTAACGAGTGGATTTTAATTATGCAATTCATCACAGGCATTTGTAGGGAGCAAAATCAAAAACTGGCAACCTAAGGGACAGGATGGTGCAATAGGTTGGACATTGACATTTCATCTCTAGGAGCTCGGTTTAAATCCAACATAAACAACAAACTGATTTCAGACTTACTGCAGGGTCTCAATGGTTTCATTGTGTGTCAGACACTGACTCATCTTCTCTGTGTCTTCATCAGTGATTTCATTATGGTACAGGTAAAGGGATTTTAAACTTCTGTTACTTTTGAGTGCTTCGAACAACAGCTGAGCTCCTCTGGATTTAAGGGCATTCGTTCCAATTCTAAAAAGACACAAGAGCAGAACTGTCATGGCTTGTACTTTCCTTCAAAATCGATACAATCTTTTTGTTCTTTATTAATAGACGTTACACATTAGAAATACTTACGACAACTTTTCAACAACACAATCTTTTCCTTTGAGAATGTCACTGAAAACCTTGGCTGATTCCTCGGTCAGCTTGTTTGAGCTTACCCTGCAACAGAGGATGAAGACAATTTGAATGAGGGTTAAATTAAAATGTTGTATGCTCCAATCTAAGCTAGAGAAGTTTGAGTTTCAGACGTGTATGTTCTGAGGATCTGTAACCTCACAGTTAAGAAAGGCTGTGGTAAAGAATTCGCTTGGTAAAGAATTTCAGAACCTTGGCGAAACAATGTTTGTATCGCACAATGGACAAACTATCTGCAGAAACACGCAATGGAGGATGCAAATCCTCTTCCATAATATTCCAAACTTTCAGGTTTGCAGGAGATGGCCAGGAATGAAAAGCCAATGCAGCACGCACAACCTCATGGTAACTGGTTCTATCCTCCATCACTCGTTTGATGTTGTTTTCTTCTCAACTACATTATGTCACTGTCCAAACTCCTTGCTGGAATTGGTCTGGCACATCAGACTACTTGGGTTCTTTTCCATTGTATTTCACCTCCTTTACTATCACCAGAAGCTTTGTTTATTATCTGGTCTTGACCACTGGAGACGCCTCTCTCACTGAAGATCTTCTTTGTGTTTCTGTACAGCACCTAACACCTTCTCAAACCTCAGCCTGCTGGTACCATCGTCATTTCCTACCAGTCTGCACATCTGACTGTCCGGATCTATGAGCCTGATAGCTCTTAAAACATCCAAATGCCATTCTCACTTTGCCCATTTTATACTATAGAGAAACGAAAGGCAACTCCAGCTTGCCCATTGCCACATACCAGTTTGCAGTTCAGAAGCACCTGTTCACCTCCAGCCATCTCTGGGTCATCTTACTAATCTTTCCTTAAGTTTCTTGACACAACAAGCTGTTGACTTCATACACCAGGAGAACCCGCACAGTTTGGAATTAGGAAGCAACGTGTGAGCTAATAACATCTCAGAGCATTCAGATAATATGACCATGGGACTGAAACTAGTGATATAGGCTGATCATAGAATAATACAGCACAGAAGGAGGCCATTTGGCTCACTGTGCCTGTACCAGCTCTTTGAAATAGCTATCCAATTAGTCCCACAATATTCCAGCTGGGGTCTAACCAGTGATTTATAAAGGTTTGGCATAACTTCTTTCCTTTTGTACTCAATGCCTCTATTTATAAAGGCAAGGGTCCCAAATGCTGCTGCTTTTTTTTTTAAACAGCCTTCTCAACTTGTCCTGCCAACTTCAAAGATTTGTGTATGTAAACCCCTGGTTTTGGTCTCCTTATCTGAGAAAGGACATACATGCCTTAGAGGCAGTGCACTAGATTGATCCCTGGGATGAGAGGGTTGTCCTATGAGGAGATATTGAGTAGATTGGGCCTATACTCTCTGGAGTTTAGAAGAATGAGAGGCGATCTCATTGAAACATAAGATTCTGAGGGGGATTGATAGGGTAGATGCTGAGAGATTGTTTCCCCTGGCTGGAGTGTCTAGAACTAGGGGGCACAGTCTCAGGATAAGGGGTCGGCCATTTAAGACTGAGATGAGGTGGAATTTCTTCACTCAGAGGGTTGTGAATCTTTGGAATTCTCTGCGGGCTGTGGATGCTCGATTGTTGAGTATATTCAAGGCTGAGATAGATAGATCTTTGGACTCTAGGGAAATCAAGAGATATGGGGATCGGGCAGGAAAGTGGAGTTGAGGTCGATGATCAGCCATGATCTTATTGAATAGCAGAGCAGGCTCGAGGGGCCGTAGAGCCCACTCCTGCTCCTATATATTTTCTTGTGTCTTCCAGCCCTCCAAAAGCTCTGCGTTCCTCCAACTCTGGCCTCTTGTGCACCCCCAACTTTGCCCCAACATTGACGGCCGTGCCTTCAGCCCTCTAGCCCCAAAGCTCTGCAATTCCCTCCCTAAACCTCTCTGCCGCTTCACTTCTCTCACCTCCTTTAAGATGCTGCTTAAAACCTACCTCTTTGACCAAGCTTTTGGTCACCTGTTACAATGTCTCCCTCTTTGGTTCTGTTCAATTTTTGTCTGATTATTTTCCAGTGAAGTGCCTTGGGATGTTTTACTACGTTAAAGGTGCTATGTAAATGCAAGTTATTACTGTAGTTGTTTTTACTCACAAGATATGCTTGCTGCTCCGTAACACCTCCTTGAGCTGTTTAATTCCTTCATCCCCCAAGGCACAGAGTCTTAAATCCAATTCTTCCACATTGGAATGACTGAGACAGTAGCATAAAGCAGAGATGTCTAGTGGGCTCAGAGAAATGTTTAAAAGCTCTACACGTTTGATATGAGGAGATACTTCTGCTGTTACAGTTGGATCATGCAGTTCAAAAAGACAACGCATTAAATTCAGCAACTCTGACGTCTTAATGTCTCGCTCGAGACAGTTTTTGAACCAGGTCACGAGAGCTCTGGCTGTAGAATGAGTGAGAGGAGCTGTACAGTTCCACAACTTGCCGTCTCTTCCTGCTGTTAAGGAGCCCATGAGAAGCCTGGTGAAATTGTACAGTTTCTCGGTGTGTTTGGGCTGAAATGGTTGCAGATAAAATTGGCTTTTTTGATTCTGTGGCGTTTTCCCAAAACACCAAAGATCCAGACATTTGACCAACTCTTGAGCATCATCATTCAGTGAAGTCGCACAATACAAAGCTGCAAACTGTTCCTTCAGCACAACATGGTAGAACTCAAAGATACTTTGGCCTTTACACTTCTTTTCCAAGATAAGATTTGAGAAATACTTTGAAAGAACTTCTGGGTCTATTTCATAGGCATCCAGATCAGCTTTCTTCATTTCAAGTGTCCCTGACAGCAGGTTGTTGAAGGACAGTTCCCCCACTTTCAGGACAGTGTCTTGAAGCACTTTGTTTTTCTGGTCAATCTCAGATTTATCAATAGCGATCACCATCTCTTCAGATGAATGTGCAGAACAAGGCGAACTGCAGTTAAACAGGCTGTAAAGGAACAGCAAGAACACTTTGCTGTGCGTCAGTGGCATTTTTGCCAACGCCTCAGGACAGCAGTCCAAAATATTGCACAGGATGTAGCTGTTGAGGGGATTAGAAGCCAGGCAGGTGATGGTCTCATTTTCTGTAAAGTGTTTATACATTTCTGCTGCCTTTTCCTTTTCCGGATAGAACACTTCACAATATTGTTTCAACTGATCATTGGTAAACCCGGAGATAATAAGGATGCAATCAAAATACTTCTTGTTAGATTCTGCCTGCTGGCTATTCCATCGGGAGGTAACCAATACCTGTGCTGCTGGAAGGAGATCCCTGGAAATTATTTTGGACACAAGAACATTTACTTCAGCCTCAGTGTCCATGTTAAAATCACCGACCGGTGGATCCCATCGCAACTGATGGCTGAATTCATCCAGTCCATCCAAAATGATCAGCACATCATGAGGGTTACAGAGAAGTTCCGTTAGGACTGAAGACAGTGGCTCGCAGTGCTTCTTGAGCAGTTTCCGTAGAGTGGTCTTTCCTTCAACCCCATTTAAGTCGGAGAATCTGAAAACAATGACACACTTAAACTGCAGCTCATTTGAATTTGATGCCCATTCTTGTTGAATCATATTCACTGCCCAGCTTTTACCCGCTGCCACATCTCCCACCAGCAAGGTTCGATTTGAGAGGCACTTTTCACTCTGGACCAAAGACAGCAGTTGTGTTGGCTGGATTTCTGTGGCTTTATCTGATTCTGTGCTTTTGCTGATAGCTTGAATTCTGTTTTCCTTTGGGTACAGAACACTTATACTTCGACTCAGGCTGCTGTAACACCTGGGAATGCTGCCATTCAATGTTCCTATTTCTTCAGCAGGAATTTTCAAGATGCCATCTTTGTAATGTTGAATGGCAGCTGAAAGCAAAATAGATTTGAAAGTTTATTTTCCCACAACAACACACTTGTATTTATATAGCGCCTTTAACGTAGTAAAACGTCCCAAGGCGCTTCACAGCACTGTTGTAAAACAACATTTGACACCGAGCCACATAAGGAGATATTAGGGCAGAAAACTTGGTCAAAGAGGTAGGTTTTAAGGAGCGTCTTAAAGGAGGAAAGAGAGGTAGAGAGGCGGAGAGGTTTAGGGAGGGAATTCCAGAGCTTAGGGCCTTGGCAGCTGAAGGCACGGCCACCAATTGTGGTGCGATTAAAATCGGGGATGCTCAAGAGGCCAGAATTAGAGGAGCACAGATATCTCGGGGGGTTGTGGGGCTGGAGGAGATTACAGAGGTAAGGAGGGGCGATGGAGGGATTTGAAAACAAGGATGATAATTTTAAAATCGAGGTGTTGCTTAGCCAGGAGCCAATGCAGGTCAGCGAGCACGGGTGATGGGTGAACGGGACTTGGTGCGAGTTAGGACACGGGCAGCAGAGTTTTGGATGAATTCAAGTTTACGGAGGGTAGAATGAGGGAGTGCGTTGGAATAGTCAAGTCTAGAGATAACAAAGGCATGGATGAGGGTTTCAGCAGCGGATGAGCTGAGGCAGGGGCGGAGTCGGGCGATGTTATGGAGAGAGTTGGCTAAAGTGGACTGGGAAAATAGATTAGAAGGTAGAAAAGCAGTGGCAGTCATTTAAAGAGATATTTCATGACTCTCAACAAAGATATATTTCAGTGAGAAAGAAAGACTCGAAGAGAAGGATGAACCATGGCTAAACAAGGAAGTTAAGGATGGTATCAAATTGAAAGAAAAGGCATACAATGTTGCAAAGATTAGTGGTAGGCCAGAAGATTGGGAACATTTTAGAAACCAGTAAAGGATGACTAAAAAAATAATAAAGAGGGAGAAAATAGCTTATGAGCGTAAACTAGCAAGAAATATAAAAACTGACAGTAAGGACTTCTACAAGTATATAAAAAGGAAGAGAGTAGCTAAAGTAAATGTTGGTCCCTTAGAGGACGAGACTGGGGAAATAATAATGGGAAACAAGGAAATGGCAGAGGCATTGAACAAATATTTTGTATCTGTCTTCACAGTAGAGGACACTAAAAACATCCCAGTAATAGTAGGAAATCAAGGAGCAAAAGGGAGGGAGGAACTTAAAACAATCACTATCACTGGAGAAAAAGTGCTCGGCAAACTTATGGGTCTAAAGGCTGACAAGTCCCCTGGACCCGATGGCCTGCATTCGCGTCTCTTAAAAGAAATGGCTACAGAGATAGTGGATGCACTGGTTGTAATCTTCCAAAATTTCCTTGACTCTGGAAAAGTCCCAGCGGATTGGAAAACTGCAAATGTAACACCCTTATTCAAAAAAGGAGGGAGACAGAAAGCAGGAAACTATAGGCCAGTTAGCCTAACATCTGTCATTGGCAAAATGCTTGAATCCATTATTAAGGAAGTAGTAGCAGGGCATTTAGAAAATCATAATACAATCAATCAGAGTCAATATGGTTTTATGAAAGGGAAATCGTGTTTGACAAATCTATTAGAGTTCTTTGAGGAGGTAACGAGCAGGGTGGATAAAGGGGAACCAGTAGATGTAGTGTATTTGGATTTCCAAAAGGCATTCGACAAGGTGCCACATAAAAGGTTACTGCACAAGATAAGAGCTCATGGTGTTGGGGGTATTTTACTAGATTGGATAGAAGATTGGCTAACTAACAGAAAACAGAGAGTCAGGATAAATGGGTCATTTTCAGGATGGCAATCTGTAACTAGTGGGGTGCCACAGGGATCAGTGCTGGGGCCTCAACTATTTTCAATCTATATTAATGACTTGGATGAAGGGAGCGAGTGTATTGTAGCCAAATTTGCGGTCGATACAAAGATAGGTGGGAAAGCAAGTTGTGAGGAGGACATAAAGAGTCTGCAAAGGGATATAGATAGGTTAAGTGAGTGGGCAAGAATTTGGCAGATGGAGTATAATGTGGGAAAATGTGAAGTTATCCACTTTGGTAGGAAGAATAGAAAAGAAAAATATTATTTAAATGGAGAAAGACTACAGAATGTGCCGGTACAGAGGGATCTGGGTGTCCTCGTACATGAAACACAAAAAGTTAACATGCAGGTGCAGCAAGTAATTAGGAAGGCAAATGGAATGTTGGCCTTTATTTCAAGGGGGATAGAGTATAAAAGTAGGGAAGTCTTGCTACAACTGTACAGGGCGCTGGTGAGACCACACCTGGAGTACTGCGTACAGTTTTGGTTCCCTTATTTAAGGAGGGATATACTTGCATTGGAGGCAGTTCAGAGAAGGTTCACTAGGTTGATTCCTGGGATGGAAGGGTTGTCTTATGAGGAAAGGTTGAGCAGGTTGGGCCTATACTCATTGGAGTTTAGAAGAATGAGAGGTGATCTTATTGAAACATAAGATTCTGAGGGGGTTGGACAGGGTAGATGCAGAGAGGATGTTTCCCCTCGTGGGGGAATCTAGAACCAGGGGGCATAGTTTCAGAATAAGGGGTCGCCCATTTAAGACAGAGATGAGGAGGAATTTCTTCTCTCAGAGGGTCGTGAATCTTTGGAATTCTCTACCCCAGGGAGTTGTGGAGGCGGAGTCATTGAATATATTCAAAAATGAGAAGTCGCACAACACCAGGTTATAGTCCAACAGATTTATTTAATTTTACAAGCTTTCGAGCTGTCGCTCCTTCCTCAGGTAAGTTAGCAGTGAGAGAATCTCCCAGAATTCACAATTTAAACACAGACAAAATCTATTCAAATATTTCCCTACATCAAAGACACACTAAGAGCACAGCCAAGACAATGAGATGTGTCCCAGGGGGTCCAACGTGTCAAACCACCTGCTGGCTGCATATCCTGTCAATTTGTGTTAGTCTTTTTAAAAAAAAAAAACCCACCTGGGAAGACCGGCCATGATGTCAAGTCACGTTCTGTATCGTGACATGAACCCATGGACCAGTTGAACCAGGAACACTCCTCGTCACGATGGACGTATCGGCACTCTACACCAATATCCCCCACAATGACGGCATCGCTGCGACAGCCTCAGTACTCAACACCAACAACAGCCAATCTCCGGACGCCATCCTACAACTCATCCGCTTCATCCTTGACCACAATGTCTTCACCTTCGACAACCATTTTTTTACCCAAACACACAGAACAGCCATGGGGACCAAATTCGCACCCCAATACGCCAACATCTTCATGCACAAGTTCGAGCAAGACTTCTTCGCTGCACAGGACCTCCAACCAACGCTGTACACCAGATACATCGACGACATCTTCTTCCTTTGGACCCACGGCGAAGGATCACTGAAAGGACTACACGATAGCATCAACAGGTTCCATCCCACCATCAAACTCACCATGGACTACTCCTCAGAATCGGTTTCATTCTTGGACACACGAATCTCCATCAAAGACGGATGCCTCAGCACTTCACTCTACCGCAAGCCCACGGACAACCTCACGATGCTCCACTTCTCCAGCTTCCACCCTAACCACGTTAAAGAAGCCATCCCCTATGGACAAGCCCTGCGAATACACAGGATCTGCTCAGACGAGGAGGAACGCGATGGACACCTACGGACACTGAAAGACGCCCTCGTAAGAACGGGATATGACGCTCGACTCGTCGATCGACAGTTCCGACGGGCCACAGCGAAAAACCGCATAGACCTCCTCAGAAGACGAACACGGGACACAACCAACAGAGTACCCTACGTCGTCCAGTACTTCCCCGGAGCGGAAAAACTACGCCATGTTCTTCGCAGCCTTCAACATGTCATCGATGACGACGAACACCTTGCTAAGGCCATCCCCACGCCTCCACTACTCGCCTTCAAGCAGCCGCCTAACCTCAAAAGTACCATCGTTCGCAGCAGATTACCCATCTTTCAGGAGAACAGCAACCAAGACACCACACAACCCTGCCACGGCAAACTCTGCAAGACATGCCAAATCATGGACACAGATACCATCAGCACACGTGAGGACACTACCCACCAGGTACACGGTACATACTCATGTGACTCGGCCAACGTTGTCTACCTGATACGTTGCAGTAAAGGATGCTCCAGAGCATGGTACATCGGCGAGACCATGCAGACACTGAGACAACGTATGAACGGACACCGCGCAACAATCGCCAGGCAGGAGGGTTCCCTCCCAGTCGGGGAACACTTCAGCAGCCAGGGGCATTCAGCCTCGGATCTGCGGGTAAGCATTCTCCAGGGCGGCCTTCGGGATACACGACAGCGCAAAATCATAGAGCAGAAACTGATAGCCAAGTTCCGCACTCATGAGGATGGCCTCAATCGCGATATCGGGTTCATGTCACGATACAGAACGTGACTGGACATCATGGCCGGTCTTCCCAGGTGTTTTTTTTTTTAAAAAGACTAACACAAATTGACAGGATATGCAGCCAGCAGGTGGTTTGACACGTTGGACCCCCTGGGACACATCTCATTGTCTTAGCTGTGCTCTTAGTGTGTCTTTGATGTAGGGAAATATTTGAATAGATTTTGTCTGTGTTTAAATTGTGAATTCTGGGAGATTCTCTCACTGCTAACTTACCTGAGGAAGGAGCGACAGCTCCGAAAGCTTGTAAAATTAAATAAATCTGTTGGACTATAACCTGGTGTTGTGCGACTTCTCATTTTTGTCCACGCCAGTCCAACGCCGGCATCTCCACATCATGAATATATTCAAGGCAGAGATAGACAGATTTTTGAGCAACAGGGGAGTCGAGGGTTATGGGGAGCGGGCAGGAAAGTGGAGTTGAGGACAAAATCGGATCAGCCATGATCTCATTAAATGGCGGAGCAGGCTCGAGGGGCCGAATGGCCAACTCCTGCTCCTATTTCTTATGTTCTTATGTTTTATAAAACTTTATATAATGTACATTTTTACTAAGTTTTCTAGATGATGTTGAATGAATCTTAATTGCACTGCCCAAGCAACTCATCATTGGAGTTTATGGTGGGGACCGAGCATTGCCTGCCCGACTGGGAGCCAAGTATGTCAATCTGGGAAAAAAAGACGGCACAGTGTGTGGGGGAAACCGGACTTCCCCATGACCAAAACTTCCCCCGCTCACAAAACCTGCCCCAGTAAATATCGGGGCCATAGAGTACAAAAGCAAGGAAGTTATGCTAAACCTTTATAATTCATTGGTTGGGCCTCAGCTGGAGTATTGTGTCCAATTCTGGGAACCACTTTTAGGAAGGATGTCAAGGAGAGGGTGCAGAGGAGATTTACTGGAATGCTACCAGGGATGAGGGACTTCAGTTATGTGGAGAGACTGGAGAAGCTGGAATTGTTCTCCTTAGAGCAGAGAAGGTATAAGGGGAGATTTAATAGAGGTGTTCAAAATCATGAAGAGTTTTGATAGAGTAAATAAGGAGATATTGTTTCCACTGGAAGAAGGGTTGGTAACCAGCGGACACAGATTTAAGGTAATTGGCAAAAGAGCCAGAGGTAAGATGAGGAGATTTTCTTTTACGCTGTGAGTTGTTGTGATCTGGAATGCACTGCCTGAAAGGGTGGAGGAAGCAGATTCAAAAATAACTTTGAAAAGGGAATTGGAACATGAGGGGGTGAAAATTACAGGGCTATGGGGAAAGAGCAGGGGAGTGGGACTAATTGGACAGCTCTTTCAAAGAGCCGGCACAGGCACGATGGGCCGAATGGCCTCCTTCTGTGCTGTAAGATTCTATGATTCTACGATTCTATTTTTTCACATTGAACGGGATGTCCCAAAGCGCTTTGTGACCAATTAATTACTTTTGAAGTATTGTCATATGCATCAGCCGGTTTGTGGTAGGGAAACGTAATTTGTCTGGGGTATCACTTCTGGCTCAGTTGGTAGCACTCTCGCTTCCGAGTCAGAATCTAGGCTGACACTCCAGTGTAGCTGGATGAAAAAGATCCCATGGCAGTATTCGAAGAAGAGACCGGAGGGAAACCGGAGATCCCCCAGTTTCCTGGGCAATATTTATCCTTCAATCAACATCATTAAAATAGATTATCTGGTCATTAACTCATTGTTGTTTGTGGGAGCTTGCTGTGCGCAAATTGACTTCCGCATTTCCTGAATTACAACAGTGACTACACTTCAGAAAGTCTCTCATTGGCTCTAAAGTGCTTTGTGACATCCCGAGGTCTTGAAAGGCGCTATATAAATGCAAGTTCTTTCTTTCTAATCTAAGCACAGACAGACTAACATTGAAACAACACTTTATCGCATTTCTCAGAAGCATCTCAAGGGTTTACTTCAAAATACTGTGATTATTGTTATGTAGAGAAATGATTCAGCCATTTTGTGCCCAGCAAGATCCCACAAATAGCAAAGAGGTGAAAGGCCAGTAGATCTAATTTTTTCGAGGCTTCTCATTACAGGAGTAATGTTGTCCAGAACACTGAGCGACCCACCTGCTTTACTCTAAATAGAACCATGGGATCTTTAACATCCATCCGAAGCATCAGAGCAGGGACCTTGTTTCTTTCTTTCACAATTTATAATATATTCTAGACAACATGGCACGGGCTCGACAGGCCGAATGGCCTTCTTCCGTGTTGTAACCATTCTACATTTCTATGATAACAGCAAAATTGAAAGACCTAGGAGTCTTAGATTCAACACTCAACGTGCCCAACCAATGCCATCAACTAACTATGGGATCTTTAACATCCTCCTAAATCACTAGATCTCAATTTAGTGTCTCATCCAAAGGAATGCACCTTCATGGGTTCATGAACTGCATGCTTTGTTGGTACACCCACGGTGTCTGATTTTGCTCTTGGCAGTTAGTTTTCTGATAGACTTTACAAGGCTTCAAAAAGACAGCAAAGAACGAAGGGTTTGATTCTGAACAAGATCTAATATACAAGAAATGGGGAGGAAATCACTTGACCAAAATAGTGATGCACAGGTGTGAATTTCTTAAAAGGGGCAGTCTCCTTTCGTGATTATTTTTCTCCATGGATGATGGCAAATGTTAACCATATTTGATTGCTGAATTTCTTTCAAAGAACGAAGACCATGTGCCAGAAATGACTTGCTGATGTTAGTTGATAACACTCAACATATCCATGGGACATTCCTCTTTCTGTTTTAGTGGAGACAATAGCCCATTTAAAATAAATGTAACACCTGTATTAAAATGGTGAAATGGGCGAATGTGTGAAGTATTGTCCACTGAAGCCACCACCAGTCCTTTTTCAGGCCCATGCCTGAGGTTGGTAATATAATGTCTACCCCACAAGCAAATTCACCTTTGGTTGGACCGCAATAAGCCTTCATAGAATCATAGAATAGTACAGCACAGAAGGAGGCCATTCGGCCCATCGAGTCTTTTGAAGAGCAATCCCGTTATTCCCACTCATCCGCTCTTTTCCATATCCCTGCAATATTTTCTCCTTCAAGTATTTATCCAATTTCCTTTTGAAGGCTGCTACTGAATCACCACCACCACCCGATCAGGCAGTGCATTCCAAATCCTAACCATACGTTGCGCAAAAATGTTTTCCCTCATGTCGCCTCTGGTTCTTTTGCAAATCTGTGTCTTCTGGTAACCCTCCAGCCATTGGAAACAGTTTCTCTTTATTTACTCTAACTAAACCCTTCATGATTTTAAACACCTCTAGCAAATCTCCCCTTAGACTTCTCTGCTCTAAGGAGAACAAATCCAGCTACTCCAGTCTATCGACGTTACTGTAATCTCTTATCCCAGGAACCACTCCAGTAAATCTCTTCTGTAACCTCTCCAAAGCCTTCACGTCCTTTCTTACTTACACGAGCAGAAAGATTTAATTATCAGATAAAACAGTTGAACACATTACCTTGTAGGAGGGCATCAGTTGACAGGAGTGGTGTTTCTAGAGAAAAAAAAATGTAGTGACTGTTAGTTATAGGATAAATAAAGACAGTGATTGGACCTGATGTCTATTGATAGGAATTTATTTATTTGTGAATAAAACCTAACATTAGCCCAATACGGAACTTATAGCTCCTACCAAACAACAACAAACCTAAAAGCAATAGCCACTGTTTTTAAAGGTCATGAAAAACAAGCAAAGGTTATTATTATACTCTCGTATTTAGGATTGCAGCTTATTATCCTCATCTACAAGCTCCTCTATGACCTCGCTCCTCTCTGCCTTTCCAACCTCCCCAAGCCTTACGAGGGTGAAATTGGTCTCAGGCAATAGCGCAGAATGGGAGATAGCGAATTGTAAGCCTGTTTTATATCCCATTTGAATTTCTTTTCCATTAAACCAGAGACCAATTTCATCCCAGCATCATCCACTTATCCAACTCTGGTCTACTGTGTGTTCCCCCTCTCTCTATTCCAACCATAAATGGCAGGGCCTTCAGCCATCTCACCCCAAACGCTTAAACTCCCCATAAACTCCTCTGCCTTCCTTCATCCTTTCCCACCTTCAAAAGCCTCCGGAAGATCCCAGCTCTTTCACTACCTGTTCAGTCACTTCTCCTCATTCTCCTACTCCAACTTGGATCTGACCACCAACTGTAGAGTGCCTTGGGACTCTTTCCTATGTTAAAGGTGCCATAGAAATGTAAGCTGCTGTAATAAAAGCCTCCTGTGCAGACATTATAGACGTCTTGGGATACTGTTTGGTGACACTGAGAACTAGCTCAGCCCTGGAACACATGACTTGTCAAATCATTTTACAGTAAAGTTACGAGATGGAGATTAAGTCGATAAATACAGTAACACAAGATAGGTAGACTAACAGGAATAGAAGTTGTGAAAATTCAACAATCACATCACCTATTAATAAAAGATCTGATAATAAACCTATTCTAACATCAATGACAGTTTTCACACACAATGTGGACACTGGGAATCATTATGTTCCAGATTTGCTTCTGTTGATGAAAACAAGCAGCTATTCTTAATTACTTGACTTACTTTCAGTGCTAAAGTTTTGTCCTTTTCTGTTTTTGATTTTCCAAATTCCAATTCCAGTTGCAACAGCTCCAACGAGAACTACACAAATGATCAGCACTGAGATTCTGCTTCTTCCTTTTGCGGTTGGATCTTTTGGGCCATTTCCAATCCATGGTGTATCTGAAGTATCAGGACAAGCATAACATGACATTTGAGAAAGGTTCTTCAGGGAACGGAGCCAGCAGAGGATCACAATCGCTTTCTTGCTGTGAAGTGCTTCC
The DNA here is from genome assembly GCA_030390025.1 of Squalus acanthias. NCBI lineage: Eukaryota > Metazoa > Chordata > Chondrichthyes > Squaliformes > Squalidae > Squalus > Squalus acanthias. The sequence goes on from CM059434.1 coordinate 131,466,925, forward strand.
ATCACTAAACAATTTCCAGCTGTCCCCTGCCGACCTCGAGACACTTGACTTTTTCCAATCATTTTACACTAAACCTCTAACAGACGGAAGCTGCTGATCAATGGGATTGATTACAATTCAGACAGATTTTTTAAATTCACGATTGGATTAAAATTATTCTTCACAAATCATAAATCACAAACATAATACAATAAAGGCACCGCTTTTAGTTTGTATATTTTCATCAAAATGTGACCATTTATGAAGGCATCCTATTAACTCCCACAACTCATTGCTCACACTCCTTATTTTCCTCCAAATCATCAGTCCTCTACATGAAAGGGTTTCCAAATGCTGTAGTTATTATTCAGAAGGCTTGAATATGGTTATTGTTCGGAAACAGGATTGGGAATTGACATCCTAAGCTCGAAAAGTGGAGAACGAGTCGGATTCAGGAGAGATGATTGAGCACCACTGCTGTCAATTCAGGGGGTGGAGGAAATAACACTGTCTTTAAATTACAGAGTTTTCGATGAGCACAAGTTTATTGAGAGTGCAAAGCCGGCCAGGAGAGAATTGGAATAGTCGAGACTGGAGGTAACAAAAGCATGGATGGAGGTAGCAGATGGCTGAGGCAGGGGTGGAGACAGACGATATTACGGAAGTGGAAGTAGCTGGTCTTTGTGATGTTTGAATGCTAATATCAGGCAGCAAAATTTCAATACCATTGAGTATAAGTTACTGCTATGGATTAATGGGCTGCACTCAGAATTTTATAATCAAGTCTAGTTTCTATTTATAATATATTAAATACCTGCAGAAGGAAACAGCTGCTCTAAAAACAAACAACATGGATCACGCAGAAGGTCAAAATTGTTAGGCTAATTGAAGGAACTCAATCTCGGAGTGGGAGCAAGTATATTTGTGCCAGTTGTGGGTCACAACATACAATATGATCGAACAAAAGAGAGAAAATTCTACTAAGGAATTTAGAATGAAACTGTTAACAGGATTATATGTCAGCAAGCAGAACGCTGAAAAACAAAGGGCTGGGTTTTGTCAGCCCCGAGGAGGCGGGTATGGAGGCAGGGACTGCCGGTAAAGTTGCAGAATTTGGGGGCGGGTCCCATCCCGCCTCCGTGCCCTCTTGCCAGGAGGCGGGAAGCCGTCCGGCCCCGGGTCCCGTCTCCTCAAGGTGGGAAAGGGATTAAAGCCTATTAACTGCCTGCTAACAGTTAGTTAACAGGCAGAAAATAGGATTATTCCCATTTTACCTTTCCGAGTGCAGGCTTCCTGACCTCGGGGAACCCTGCCAGGGTGGAGGAGACGAGTAGGAGGTCTGCGGGGGTCGGAGGGGTCTGAAAGTGCGATGTAGAGGTGAGTGATGGGTGCAAGTGTGGAGTGGTAAGTATGTAAGGTGAGTGTAAAGTGTTAGAAAATGTTCACTTACCTTTGTTTCTGCCTACAGCCTTCAGCCGCTGAGTAGCCGGAGTCCCAACATCTCCATTGTAGATTTCACAGACTGGCTGTTGGATCCTCCGAACCAGCAGCCAGGTGATTTCTGCAAAGTTGAAAGGTTTGATGAGTCCTGAACACAAGGACTCATCAAACTACACAGAATGTCAGTGTTTGACAGCTTCACAGAGCTGTCAAACGATGACATTTCTTCTTTCAAAAAATCTTGACAGATGGCACGTCATACATTGACGTGCTCTGTCAATGACTTCCCCCTAATTGGCCTGCTGAGCCCGCTGGGCGGGCTTAACAAGGTCAATCAGGGGAGAATGCCGCTGGTTGGCCAGAAGCTGATGGAGGCGGGATTGAAAGCCGACAAGCAGCAGTCCCGCCTCCAAAAGCTTCCCATTGACAAAATCCAGCCCTAAATGTTGCACTACTCCGGGAGAGCTATAATTAGGGACAGATTTATTGAATGTTCTCTCCACCAGCAGTTTCTTGTGCCACTAGTCCAATCATTTTACATTACCTCAAAATATTTCACTCAAGAATTTTGACCAGAATGATCACTAAATACATCCAGTGAAAACTAAACCATGCGTGTGGCGATGTTTATTTCAGCAGCAACCCGACTTTTGGTGTAATTATTCATAAGTTTCCATAGTTAATTATTGTAGCATTGATATCCTACTGCATAACGTCAATTGAACCTACTGTTAAGGAGCACATCTCACTAAAATATAATTTTCATAACCGCAGGATTGTCACTAATTTGTACAAACTAGCTACATTGATATTTATAAACCTTGCTCACCAAGCACTTTCAGTTCCACCACGTTCCTGGTGTGTCCGCTCCTGTCCTCCTGAATCACATAGCACGTGTAGCTCCCTGTATCTGATGCAGTGACTCCTTTTAGTTTAAGAGTCGCATTCCCTTTGGGGAATTCCCGGGGAAACAGTTCCGTTCGTCCCCTGAATGCTGGGTCCTGATACTCCGGACGGTCCGCCTCATTGTAGAAGCTGTGAACCACTGTGTGACTGTCTGTCTGCTGCCAGTTAACGACAAGATCCTGCAGATTCAACCTGGCTGCAGCAGGAAAGGTGGCGAGCAGCAACACGTCTTCACCTGAGACTCCGTATGCTCGAGAGAAAGCTGCTGTTCCTAAAGAATCATAGACATTGTGTGAAGCAGAGGCTTCTTTTAGACATCTTGCCTAGTTGTAATGTGAAACCGAGTGTCACTAGTTTCAATCTGTTGACCTGACGACCCAGCCCGATACAGCAGCCGTCAAATCTCCATCAAGCATTGATGCAGTTTGAGGAAGAGAGCAGCTTTTAGCATCTTCCAGAACGACTGCTGAGGAGGCGTAACAATCAGAGTTTGAACTACAAGCTGAAGACAGCCAGAAGAAGATTCACGGGTGCTAGGACAGACCACTACGTCCAGTACTTCACAGGAGGAAGGGAGAGGGAAACTGTCGAGGTCAGCTAAACCCTTGTCTGGCCCATCGACAGAATTATTTTTTTATTATTCATTTATGGGATGTGGGCGTCGCCGGCAAGGCCAGCATTTATTGCCCATCCCTAATTGCCCTCGAGAAGGTGGTGGTGAGCCGCCTTCTTGAACCGCTGCAGTCCGTGTGGTGAAGGTACTCCCACAGTGCTGTTAAATATACCTACATGTCATTGATGGTGAGCACAGAAAACAGTGCCACTGGATTATTAAAACTGTGCCCCCTGGATTATTAAAACAGTGCCCCCTGGATTATTAAAACAGTGCCCCCTGGATTATTAAAACAGTGCCCCCTGGATTATTAAAACTGTGCCCCCCTGGATTATTAAAACTGTGCCCCCTGGATTATTAAAACTGTGCCCCCTGGATTATTAAAACAGTGCCCCTGGATTATTAAAACTGTGCCCCCTGGATTATTAAAACAGTGCCCCTGGATTATTAAAACTGTGCCCCCTGGATTATTAAAACTGTGCCCCTGGATTATTAAAACTGTGCCCCCCTGGATTATGAAAACTGTGCCCCTGGATTATTAAAACTGTGTCCCCGGGATTATTAAAACTGTGCCACTGGATTATTAAAACTGTGCCCCCTGGATTATGAAAACTGTGCCCCTGGATTATTAAAACTGTGCCCCCCTGGATTATTAAAACGGTGCCCCCTGGATTATTAAAACTGCGCCCCCTGGATTATTAAAACTGCGCCCCCTGGATTATTAAAACTGTGCCCCCCTGGATTATTAAAACTGTGCCCCCTGGATTATTAAAACTGTGCCCCCTGGATTATTAAAACTGTGCCCCCTGGATTATTAAAACTGTGCCCCCTGGATTATTAAAACTGTGCCCCCCTGGATTATTAAAACTGTGCCCCCTGGATTATTAAAACTGTGCCCCCCTGGATTATTAAAACTGTGCCCCCTGGATTATTAAAACTGTGCCCCCTGGATTATTAAAACTGTGCCCCCTGGATTATTAAAACTGTGCCCCCTGGATTATTAAAACTGTGCCCCCTGGATTATTAAAACTGTGCCCCCTGGATTATTAAAACTGTGCCCCCTGGATTATTAAAACTGTGCCCCCTGGATTATTAAAACTGTGCCCCCTGGATTATTAAAACTGTGCCCCCCTGGATTATTAAAACTGTGCCCCCTGGATTATTAAAACTGTGCCCCCTGGATTATTAAAACTGTGCCCCCCTGGATTATTAAAACTGTGCCCCCCTGGATTATTAAAACTGTGCCCCCTGGATTATTAAAACTGTGCCCCCTGGATTATTAAAACTGTGCCCCCTGGATTATTAAAACTGTGCCCCCTGGATTATTAAAACTGTGCCCCCCTGGATTATTAAAACTGTGCCCCCTGGATTATTAAAACTGTGCCCCCTGGATTATTAAAACTGTGCCCCCTGGATTATTAAAACTGTGCCCCCCTGGATTATTAAAACTGTGCCCCCTGGATTATTAAAACTGTGCCCCCCCTGGATTATTAAAACTGTGCCCCCTGGATTATTAAAACTGTGCCCCCTGGATTATTAAAACTGTGCCCCCTGGATTATTAAAACTGTGCCCCCTGGATTATTAAAACTGTGCCCCCTGGATTATTAAAACTGTGCCCCCTGGATTATTAAAACTGTGCCCCCTGGATTATTAAAACTGTGCCCCCTGGATTATTAAAACTGTGCCCCTGGATTATTAAAACTGTGCCCCCTGGATTATTAAAACTGTGCCCCCCTGGATTATTAAAACTGTGCCCCCTGGATTATTAAAACTGTGCCCCCTGGATTATTAAAACTGTGCCCCCTGGATTATTAAAACTGTGCCCCCTGGATTATTAAAACTGTGCCCCCTGGATTATTAAAACTGTGCCCCCTGGATTATTAAAACTGTGCCCCCCTGGATTATTAAAACTGTGCCCCCTGGATTATTAAAACTGTGCCCCCTGGATTATTAAAACTGTGCCCCCTGGATTATTAAAACTGTGCCCCCTGGATTATTAAAACTGTGCCCCCTGGATTATTAAAACTGTGCCCCCTGGATTATTAAAACTGTGCCCCCTGGATTATTAAAACTGTGCCCCCTGGATTATTAAAACTGTGCCCCCTGGATTATTAAAACTGTGCCCCCTGGATTATTAAAACTGTGCCCCCTGGATTATTAAAACTGTGCCCCCTGGATTATTAAAACTGTGCCCCCTGGATTATTAAAACTGTGCCCCCCCTGGATTATTAAAACTGTGCCCCCTGGATTATTAAAACTGTGCCCCCTGGATTATTAAAACTGTGCCCCCCTGGATTATTAAAACTGTGCCCCCTGGATTATTAAAACTGTGCCCCCTGGATTATTAAAACTGTGCCCCCTGGATTATTAAAACTGTGCCCCCTGGATTATTAAAACTGTGCCCCCTGGATTATTAAAACTGTGCCCCCCTGGATTATTAAAACTGTGCCCCCCTGGATTATTAAAACTGTGCCCCCCTGGATTATTAAAACTGTGCCCCCCTGGATTATTAAAACTGTGCCCCCTGGATTATTAAAACTGTGCCCCCTGGATTATTAAAACTGTGCCCCCTGGATTATTAAAACTGTGCCCCCTGGATTATTAAAACTGTGCCCCCCTGGATTATTAAAACTGTGCCCCCCTGGATTATTAAAACTGTGCCCCCTGGATTATTAAAACTGTGCCCCCTGGATTATTAAAACTGTGCCCCCTGGATTATTAAAACTGTGCCCCCTGGATTATTAAAACTGTGCCCCCTGGATTATTAAAACTGTGCCCCCCTGGATTATTAAAACTGTGCCCCTGGATTATTAAAACTGTGCCCCCTGGATTATTAAAACTGTGCCCCCTGGATTATTAAAACTGTGCCCCCCCTGGATTATTAAAACTGTGCCCCCTGGATTATTAAAACTGTGCCCCCTGGATTATTAAAACTGTGCCCCCTGGATTATTAAAACAGTGCCCCCTGGATTATTAAAACTGTGCCCCCTGGATTATTAAAACTGTGCCCCCTGGATTATTAAAACTGTGCCCCCTGGATTATTAAAACTGTGCCCCCTGGATTATTAAAACTGTGCCCCCTGGATTATTAAAACTGTGCCCCCTGGATTATTAAAACTGTGCCCCCTGGATTATTAAAACTGTGCCCCCCTGGATTATTAAAACTGTGCCCCCCTGGATTATTAAAACTGTGCCCCCTGGATTATTAAAACTGTGCCCCTGGATTATTAAAACTGTGCCCCCTGGATTATTAAAACTGTGCCCCTGGATTATTAAAACTGTGCCCCCCTGGATTATTAAAACGGTGCCCCCTGGATTATTAAAACTGTGCCCCCTGGATTATTAAAACTGTGCCCCCTGGATTATTAAAACTGTGCCCCCCTGGATTATTAAAACTGTGCCCCCTGGATTATTAAAACTGTGCCCCCTGGATTATTAAAACTGTGCCCCCTGGATTATTAAAACTGTGCCCCCTGGATTATTAAAACTGTGCCCCCTGGATTATTAAAACTGTGCCCCCTGGATTATTAAAACTGTGCCCCCCTGGATTATTAAAACTGTGCCCCCTGGATTATTAAAACTGTGCCCCCTGGATTATTAAAACTGTGCCCCCTGGATTATTAAAACTGTGCCCCCTGGATTATTAAAACTGTGCCCCCTGGATTATTAAAACAGTGCCCCCTGGATTATTAAAACTGTGCCCCCTGGATTATTAAAACTGTGCCCCCTGGATTATTAAAACTGTGCCCCCTGGATTATTAAAACTGTGCCCCCTGGATTATTAAAACTGTGCCCCCTGGATTATTAAAACTGTGCCCCCTGGATTATTAAAACTGTGCCCCCCTGGATTATTAAAACTGTGCCCCCCCTGGATTATTAAAACTGTGCCCCCTGGATTATTAAAACTGTGCCCCCTGGATTATTAAAACTGTGCCCCCTGGATTATTAAAACTGTGCCCCCTGGATTATTAAAACTGTGCCCCCCTGGATTATTAAAACTGTGCCCCCTGGATTATTAAAACTGTGCCCCCTGGATTATTAAAACTGTGCCCCCTGGATTATTAAAACTGTGCCCCCCTGGATTATTAAAACTGTGCCCCCTGGATTATTAAAACTGTGCCCCCCCCTGGATTATTAAAACTGTGCCCCCTGGATTATTAAAACTGTGCCCCCTGGATTATTAAAACTGTGCCCCCTGGATTATTAAAACTGTGCCCCCTGGATTATTAAAACTGTGCCCCCTGGATTATTAAAACTGTGCCCCCTGGATTATTAAAACTGTGCCCCCTGGATTATTAAAACTGTGCCCCCTGGATTATTAAAACTGTGCCCCCTGGATTATTAAAACAGTGCCCCTGGATTATTAAAACTGTGCCCCCTGGATTACTAAAACAGTGCCCCCCTGGATTATTAAAACTGTGCCCCCTGGATTATTAAAACTGTGCCCCCTGGATTATTAAAACTGTGCCCCCTGGATTATTAAAACTGTGCCCCCTGGATTATTAAAACAGTGCCCCTGGATTATTAAAACTGTGCCCCCTGGATTACTAAAACAGTGCCCCCCTGGATTATTAAAACTGTGCCCACTGGATTATTAAAACGGTGCCCCCTGGATTATTAAAACTGTGCCCCCTGGATTATTAAAACTGTGCCCCCTGGATTATTAAAACTGTGCCCCCTGGATTATTAATACAGTGCCCCCTGGATTATTAAAACTGTGCCCCCTGGATTATTAAAACTGTGCCCCCTGGATTATTAAAACAGTGCCCCCTGGATTATTAAAACTGTGCCCCCTGGATTATTAAAACTGTGCCCCCTGGATTATTAAAACTGTGCCCCCTGGATTATTAAAACAGTGCCCCCTGGATTATTAAAACTGTGCCCCCCCGGATTATTAAAACTGTGCCCCCTGATTATTAAAACTGTGCCCCCTGGATTATTAAAACTGTGCCCCCCGGATTATTAAAACTGTGCCCCCTGGATTATTAAAACTGTGCCCCCTGGATTATTAAAACAGTGCCCCCTGGATTATTAAAACAGTGCCCCCTGGATTATTAAAACTGTGCCCCCTGGATTATGAAAACTGTGCCCCCTGGATTATTAAAACTGTGCCCCCCTGGATTATTAAAACTGTGCCCCCCTGGATTATTAAAACTGTGCCCCCCTGGATTATTAAAACTGTGCCCCCTGGATTATTAAAACTGTGCCCCCTGGATTATTAAAACTGTGCCCCCTGGATTATTAAAACTGTGCCCCCTGGATTATTAAAACTGTGCCCCCCTGGATTATTAAAACAGTGCCCCCTGGATTATTAAAACTGTGCCCCCCTGGATTATTAAAACAGTGCCCCTGGATTATTAAAACTGTGCCCCCTGGATTATTAAAACTGTGCCCCCTGGATTATTAAAACTGTGCCCCCCCCTGGATTATTAAAACTGTGACCCCTGGATTATTAAAACAGTGCCCCCTGGATTATTAAAACAGTGCCCCCTGGATTATTAAAACAGTGCCCCCTGGATTATTAAAACTGTGCCCCCTGGATTATTAAAACTGTGCCCCCTGGATTATTAAAACAGTGCCCCCTGGATTATTAAAACAGTGCCCCCTGGATTATTAAAACTGTGGCCCCTGGATTATTAAAACTGTGTCCACTGGATTATTAAAACTGTGCCCCCTGGATTATTAAAACAGTGCCCCCCTGGATTATTAAAACAGTGCCCCCCTGGATTATTAAAACTGTGTCCACTGGATTATGAAAACTGTGCCCCCTGGATTATTAAAACTGTGCCCCTGGATTATTAAAACTGTGCCCCCTGGATTATTAAAACTGTGCCCCTGGATTATTAAAACTGTGCCCCCTGGATTATTAAAACTGTGCCCCCTGGATTATTAAAACTGTGCCCCCTGGATTATTAAAACTGTGCCCCCTGGATTATTAAAACTGTGCCCCCTGGATTATTAAAACTGTGCCCCCTGGATTATTAAAACTGTGCCCCCTGGATTATTAAAACTGTGCCCCTGGATTATTAAAACTGTGCCCCCTGGATTATTAAAACTGTGCCCCCTGGATTATTAAAACAGTGCCCCCTGGATTATTAAAACTGTGCCCCTGGATTATTAAAACTGTGCCCCCCTGGATTATTAAAACTGTGCCCCCCTGGATTATTAAAACAGGGTCCCCTGGATTATTAAAACTGTGCCCCCCTGGATTATTAAAACTGTGCCCCCTGGATTATTAAAACAGTGCCCCCTGGATTATTAAAACTGTGCCCCTGGATTATTAAAACTGTGCCCCTGGATTATTAAAACTGTGCCCCCTGGATTATTAAAACTGTGCCCCCTGGATTATTAAAACGGTGCCCCCCTGGATTATTAAAACAGTGCCCCCTGGATTATTAAAACAGTGCCCCCTGGATTATTAAAACAGTGCCCCCTGGATTATTAAAACTGTGCCCCCTGGATTATTAAAACTGTGCCCCCTGGATTATTAAAACTGTGCCCCCCTGGATTATTAAAACTGTGCCCCCCTGGATTATTAAAACTGTGCCCCCCTGGATTATTAAAACTGTGCCCCCTGGATTATTAAAACTGTGCCCCTGGATTATTAAAACTGTGCCCCCCTGGATTATTAAAACAGTGCCCCCTGGATTATTAAAACTGTGCCCCCTGGATTATTAAAACTGTGCCCCCTGGATTATTAAAACTGTGCCCCCTGGATTATTAAAACTGTGCCCCCTGGATTATTAAAACTGTGCCCCCTGTATTATTAAAACTGTGCCCCCTGGATTATTAAAATTGTGCCCCCTGGATTATTAAAACTGTGCCCCTGGATTATTAAAACAGTGCCCCCTGGATTATTAAAACAGTGCCCCCTGGATTATTAAAACTGTGCCCCCTGGATTATTAAAACGGTGCCCCCTGGATTATTAAAACTGTGCCCCCTGGATTATTAAAACAGTGCCCCCTGGATTATTAAAACAGTGCCCCCTGGATTATTAAAACAGTGCCCCCTGGATTATTAAAACTGTGCCCCCTGGATTATTAAAACAGTGCCCCCTGGATTTTTAAAACTGTGCCCCCTGGATTATTAAAACTGTGCCCCCCTGGATTATTAAAACTGTGCCCCCTGGATTATTAAAACAGTGCCCCCTGGATTATTAAAACTGTGCCCCCCTGGATTATTAAAACTGTGCCCCCTGGATTATTAAAACTGTGCCCCCCTGGATTATTAAAACTGTGCCCCCTGGATTATTAAAACTGTGCCCCCTGGATTATTAAAACTGTGCCCCCCTGGATTATTAAAACTGTGCCCCCTGGATTATTAAAACTGTGCCCCCTGGATTATTAAAACTGTGCCCCCTGGATTATTAAAACTGTGCCCCCCCTGGATTATTAAAACTGTGCCCCCTGGATTATTAAAACTGTGCCCCCTGGATTATTAAAACTGTGCCCCCTGGATTATTAAAACTGTGCCACCTGGATTATTAAAACTGTGCCCCCTGGATTATTAAAACTGTGCCCCCCCTGGATTATTAAAACTGTGCCCCCTGGATTATTAAAACTGTGCCCCCTGGATTATTAAAACTGTGCCCCCTGGATTATTAAAACTGTGCCCCCTGGATTATTAAAACTGTGCCCCCTGGATTATTAAAACGGTGCCCCCCTGGATTATTAAAACTGTGCCCCCTGGATTATTAAAACTGTGCCCCCTGGATTATTAAAACTGTGCCCCCCTGGATTATTAAAACTGTGCCCCCTGGATTATTAAAACTGTGCCCCCTGGATTATTAAAACGGTGTCCACTGGATTATTAAAACGGTGTCCACTGGATTATTAAAACTGTGCCCCCTGGATTATTAAAACACTGCCCCCTGGATTATTAAAACGGTGCCCCCCTGGATTATGAAAACTGTGCCCCCTGGATTATTAAAACAGTGCCCCCTGGATTATTAAAATACTGCCCCCTGGATTATTAAAACTGTGCCCCCTGGATTATTAAAACTGTGCCCCCTGGATTATTAAAACACTGCCCCTGGATTATTAAAACTGTGCCCCCTGGATTATTAAAACTGTGCCCCCTGGATTATTAAAACTGTGCCCCCTGGATTATTAAAACTGTGCCCCCTGGATTATTAAAACTGTGCCCCCTGGATTATTAAAACTGTGCCCCCTGGATTATTAAAACGGTGCCCCCTGGATTATTAAAACTGTGCCCCCTGGATTATTAAAACGGTGCCCCCTGGATTATTAAAACTGTGCCCCCTGGATTATTAAAACTGTGCCCCCTGGATTATTAAAACGGTGCCCCCTGGATTATTAAAACGGTGCCCCCTGGATTATTAAAACGGTGCCCCCTGGATTATTAAAACGGTGCCCCCTGGATTATTAAAACTGTGCCCCCTGGATTATTAAAACTGTGCCCCCTGGATTATTAAAACAGTGCCCGCTGGATTATTAAAACAGTGCCCCCCTGGATTATTAAAACTGTGCCCCCCTGGATTATGAAAACTGTGCCCCTGGATTATTAAAACTGTGCCCCTGGATTATTAAAACTGTGCCCCCTGGATTATTAAAACTGTGCCCCCTGGATTATTAAAACTGTGCCCCCTGGATTATTAAAACAGTGCCCCCTGGATTATTAAAACTGTGCCCCCCTGGATTATTAAAACTGTGCCCCCTGGATTATTAAAACTGTGCCCCCTGGATTATTAAAACTGTGCCCCCTGGATTATTAAAACTGTGCCCCCCCTGGATTATTAAAACTGTGCCCCCTGGATTATTAAAACTGTGCCCCCCTGGATTATTAAAACTGTGCCCCCCTGGATTATTAAAACTGTGCCCCCCTGGATTATTAAAACTGTGCCCCCCCCTGGATTATTAAAACTGTGCCCCCTGGATTATTAAAACTGTGCCCCCCCCCTGGATTATTAAAACTGTGCCCCCCTGGATTATTAAAACTGTGCCCCCTGGATTATTAAAACGGTGCCCCCCTGGATTATTAAAACTGTGCCCCCCCCTGGATTATTAAAACTGTGCCCCCCCCCTGGATTATTAAAACTGTGCCCCCCTGGATTATTAAAACTGTGCCCCCTGGATTATTAAAACGGTGCCCCCCTGGATTATTAAAACTGTGCCCCCCCCTGGATTATTAAAACTGTGACCCCTGGATTATTAAAACTGTGCCCCCTGGATTATTAAAACTGTGCCCCCCCCTGGATTATTAAAACTGTGCCCCCCCCCTGGATTATTAAAACTGTGCCCCCTGGATTATTAAAACTGTGCCCCCTGGATTATTAAAACTGTGCCCCCCTGGATTATTAAAACACTGCCCCCTGGATTATTAAAACTGTGCCCCCTGGATTATTAAAACTGTGCCCCCTGGATTATTAAAACTGTGCCCCCTGGATTATTAAAACTGTGCCCCCTGGATTATTAAAACTGTGCCCCCTGGATTATTAAAACTGTGCCCCCTGGATTATTAAAACTGTGCCCCCTGGATTATTAAAACTGTGCCCCCTGGATTATTAAAACTGTGCCCCCTGGATTATTAAAACGGTGCCCCCTGGATTATTAAAACTGTGCCCCCTGGATTATTAAAACTGTGCCCCCTGGATTATTAAAACTGTGCCCCCTGGATTATTAAAACTGTGCCCCCTGGATTATTAAAACAGTGCCCCCCTGGATTATTAAAACTGTGCCCTCTGGATTATTAAAACTGTGCCCCCCTGGATTATGAAAACTGTGCCCCCTGGATTATTAAACTGTGCCCCCTGGATTATTAAAACTGTGCCCCCTGGATTATTAAAACTGTGCCCCCCTGGATTATTAAAACTGTGCCCCCCTGGATTATTAAAACTGTGCCCCCTGGATTATTAAAACTGTGCCCCCTGGATTATTAAAACTGTGCCCCCCTGGATTATTAAAACTGGGGCCCCCTGGATTATTAAAACGGTGCCCCCCTGGATTATTAAAACACTGCCCCCTGGATTATTAAAACTGTGCCCCCTGGATTATTAAAACGGTGCCCCCCTGGATTATTAAAACACTGCCCCCTGGATTATTAAAACTGTGCCCCCTGGATTATTAAAACACTGCCCCCTGGATTATTAAAACAGTGACCCCTGGATTATTAAAACAGTGCCCCCTGGATTATTAAAACTGTGCCCCCTGGATTATTAAAACGGTGCCCCCTGGATTATTAAAACGGTGCCCCCCCCTGGATTATGTGACCCTTTCCATTTCAAGGAGGAACCAAAGGGATGAAAGGAAATGCTAAAGACCAACGTGTTTACTTTAAACTAATTTTCCTGATGGGAGAGGCCAGCTATTTTCCCCAAATGCCTGTACATTCTACACCTTGGCCGGGATCTTACCCGAAGAGGCGTGTTGGGGGCGGGACTGCTGGTTTCCGGGTTCTAGTCCCGCCCCCAGTGACGTCTGACGACCTGACGCTAGTTTCCCCTGATTGGCCTTGTTAAGCCCGCCCTGCGGGCATGCCGGCCAATTAAGGGAAAGCCGCTGTCAGATGACGTCAGTGCAGGACGCTTCATCTGCCGGTTTTGTTAAAGTGACAGGCACCATAATTTTTTGACAGATGAATTGTCAGTGTTTGACAGCATTGAGGTGCTGTCAAACACTGACAATCACTGTCGAAAGGTGAGCCCTTGTACCCAGACTCTCCAATGACTCTCTCCTTAGGAGAAAACAGATGGCAGCTGCATGTGAGATTGCAGAAGCCATCTGTCAATTCTCCTGATCAGATGAGGCTTCACAGAAACATCAAATCTTGTCACCTGCAGATACATATAAACAGAATAAAAATATTTCTCACTACATTCTCTCCTGTGTCATACTTACCTGTGCATCATTGCACCCTTCACACTACCTCTGCAGCTGTCATTTGCACAGTTACACTGCGGCAGACCTACAGCTCGCCTCGCTGACCCTGGCGGGGTTTCCCACCGTCGGGAAGGCCGCATCAGCAGGCGGAAAATGGGGAAAAGCCTCTTAACCACCTGTTAACAGGCAGTTAATTGGCTCTAATCCCCTCCTGCCTCTAGGAGACGGGTCCCTGCGCGAGTCGGGGACCCACCTCCCAGGAAGATGGTTCGGAGGGTGGTTGGGAGCGGGGTTGGCACCCGCTCCCAATTTTTCCCATTTTCCCAGCAGACCCGCCTCATCAGGGAAGGTAAAATCCAGCCCCTAGTGTCTGTTTCTTGGTTCTATGCTCATGCTAAATTATGGGGACAGTTATATTGGTTTAGTTTTCTATTATTCAGCATGCAATACCTATACAGAGAGTGACCATAGATGAATGTGCCACCTCCAGTATGTCTCTGACAATAGCTTACAACCTCGGGCCTTGACGCCCACCCCCCCCAGCCTTGTGACCCCTGACCCACCCTCCACTTAACTACACCTCTGCTTCTGATTGAGTGCTTTCCTCCAAGTGACTGCTCTTCATGGTAGGTACCTAGGTCACCACTGAATTGTTAAGGAGCATATGAATCCTTTACAAGCAGTTAAACTTATTACTATCTATATACAGTTCATACTGAGTTATACTCAGTTACGTGGAGAGACGAGAGAAGATCAGATTGTTCTCCTTAGAACAGAGAAGGTTAAGGGGAGATTTAATAGAGGTATTCAAAATATGAGGGGTTTCGAGAGAGTAAATGGGGAAAAACTATTTCCACTGGCAGGAGGGTCAGTAAGCAGAGGCCACAGATTGAAGGTAATTGGCAAAAGAACCAGAGGGGAGATCAGATGAGAAGAATTTTTTTTTTACCCAGCGAGTTGTTATGATCTGGAATGCACTGCGTGAAAGGGCGGTGGAAGCAGATTCAACAGTAACTTTCAAAAAGGAATTGGATAAATACTTGAAGGGGAAAAATTGGCAGGGCTATGGGGAAAGGGCAGGGGAGTGGGACTATTTGTAATAGCCCTTTCATAGAGCCGGCACAGGCACGATGGGCTGAACGGCCTCCTTCTGCGGTGCATCATTCTATGATTGAATTCTCAAAACTTTAATTCAGGCGAGTTTGACGTTAAGATATTAACAACTGGTCTTACTCCATTACGAACCGCTCCTTAGACTACACTTGTGATTAACACATGGGGACATCAGAGCCTGGGTTTCGTTTTTTGCTGACAGTTGCAAAGCAAAACAAAAACTGTTTATCAATAATTTATTTATTTTCTTCAGTCAGAAGGCTGAAAATTCAGTTAAAAAGTCTCTTCACTTTTAGGGCTTAAGATTATTGTTTTATATAAAAATTCAGATACTCCATAAATGTTGACATTTTGAGCATTTTATGAGGTAACTTGCCTTTGCTCATGTTCATTAAAGACTGATTAAAGTCAGCAACCTCAAACGCTTTAAGACAGGAACCAGCTGATGATGAGGATATCAGTGGGGGGAGGATGCCTGATGGTGTGAAAGAGACAATGCCTTGTTGGAGAAAGAGGCAGGAACGCGATGGGGTGGGTTCCAAAAGGATCTAAGGGCAGTTTGGGTCCAATTCTCCTGGGCCCCACTCCCACAAGGTTGTCAGATCCTTACTGCTCGATACTCCCAGATCCCAAAAACATCCAAATCTCCCTCACCTCTTCCACGGTCCTGTTGGATCCAGCCAATCGCCCCCCCCTACACCTTGCAGGATTCCTCCTCCCAGACCTGGGACTTCCTGTCAGTGCTCGCAAACCTGCAGAATGCATTCCAGTGCTCCCTGATCCAGGACCACCTCACTGCTCCTAAACCCTGGAACCTCGTTTCCCAATACACTCACATCTCAGGACCTCTCCTCCAGTTAACCCAGATCCCAGCACCTGCCTCAGTATTCCCAGAAGCCTGGGATACCTCCCAGTGCCATGACCCTAGGACCTGACTCAAAAATCTGCTAGACTCAGAGACCCCATCCCATCCCAGTATTGCCAGACCTCAAACTCCCTTCCTAGTCACCCATTCATATCACAGGCGACCCCAAATGCCAATAAGAACATATGAACAGGAGTAGGCCTTTCAGCCTCTCAAACCCACAGCATCCACAGCCTTTTGGGGGAACGAGTTCCAGATTTTCACTATTCTTTATGTGCAAAAGTGTGGAAAAGGTATTTCCTGATTTCACTCCTAAATGGCCTGGCTTTAATGTTAAGATGATGCTCTCTTGTTCTGGATTTCCCCACCAGAGGAAATAGTTTCTCTGTATCTACCCTATTGAATCCCTTCATCATTTATATACCTCGATTGCATCGACCCTCAACTTCTAAACTCAAGGGAATAATAAAATCAGTGTCTCTGATCATGCTGCTTGGCACCACACCTCTTGTTATAAAGCAGCCCCTTATTCTAAGACTATGTCCCCTAGTTCTCGTCTCACCCATCATCGGGAACATCCTCCCCGCATCCACCCGATCCAACCCCTTCACAATCTTATATGTTTCAATAAGATCGCCTCTCATTCTTCTGAACTCCAATGAGTAGAGTCCCAATCTACCCAACCTCTCCTCATATGACCACCCCCTCATCCCCGGGATTAACCGAGTGAACCTTTTTTGCACTGCCTCGAGAGCAAGGATGTCTTTCCTTAAGTAAGGACACCAAAACTGTATGCAGTATTCCAGGTGCGGTCTCACCAATACCTTGTACAACTGAAGCAATACCTCCCTATTTTTATATTCTATCCCCCTAGCAATGAAAGCCAACATTCCATTTGCCTTCTTAATCACTTGCTGCACCTGCATACTAACCTTTTGAGTTTCGTGCACCAGGACCCCCAGATCCCTTTGCACTTCAGTACTCTCCAGTTTCTTGCCATTAAGATAATAAATTGCTCTAGGATTTTTCCTGCCAAAGTGCATCACCTCACACTTTCCAGTGTTGTATTCCATCTGCCAAATCTCTGCCCACTTACTTAGCCTGTCTATGTCCCCTTGCAGGTTTTTTATGTCCTCCTCACTCACTACTTTCCCTCCCATCTTTGTATCATCTGCAAATTTTGATATGTTACACTTGGTCCCTTCCTCCAAATCGTTAATATAGATTGTGAAGAGTTGGGGACCCAGCACTGACCCCTGTGGAACACCACTAGTTACTGATTGCCAGTCTGAGAATGAACCATTTATCCCAACTCTTTGCTTTCTGTTAGATAGCCAATCCTCTATCCATGCCAGAATATTACCCCCAATCCTGTGATTTTTTACCTTAAGCAATAATCTTTTGTGTGGCACCTTGTCAAATGCCTTTTGGAAGTCTAAATACACTACGTCCACTGGTTCCCCTTTATCCACTCTATATGTTACTTCCTCAAAGAACTCCAGCAAATTTGTCAAACATGACTTCCCCTTCGTAAAACCATACTGACTTTGTCCTATTAAATTATGATTATCCAAATGTCCTGTTACTGTTTCCTTAATAATGGACTCCAAAATTTTACCTACCACAGATGTTAGGCTAACCGGTCTATAGTTACCAGCCTTCTGTCTACTGCCCTTTTTAAATAAGGGTGTTACATTAGCAGTTTTCCAGTCTGCCGGGACCTTAGCGGAATCCAGGGAGTTTTGAAAAATTATTACCAATGCATCTACAATCCCTACCGCCACTTCCTTCAAGACTCTAGGATGTAAGCCATCAGGTCCAGGTGATTTATCCGCCTTGAGTCCCATTATTTTACCGAGTACCACTTCCTTAGTGATTTTGATCGTGTTTAACTCCTCTCCCCCTATAGCCCCCTGTTTGTCCAGTGTTGGGATATTCTTAGTGTCCTCTACTGTAAAGACTGATACAAAATATTCATTCAGTGTTTTTGCCATCTCCATATTTCCCACCATTAATTTCCCGGTCTCATCCTCTAAGGGACCAACATTTACTTTAGCCACCCTTTTTCTTTTTATATAACTATAAAAACTCTTACTATCTGTTTTTATATTTTTTGCTAATTTACTTTCATAATCTATCTTCCCTTTCTTAATCAATCTTTTTGTTATTTTTTGCTGCCTTTTTAAGTTTTCCCAATCCTCTGTCCTCCCACTAGATTTCGCTACCTTATATGCCCTTGTTTTTAGTCGAATACTATCCTTAATTTCTTTACTTAGCCACGGATGACTGTCCTTTCTTTTACACCCTTTTCTTTTCAGTGGAATATATATTTTTTGGAAGTTGTAAAATAACTCCTTGAATGTACACCACTGATCATGTGTCGTCTTACCCTTTAATCTATTTTCCCAATCCACTCTACTCAATTCCGCTCGCATACCTTCATAGTCTCCTTTATTCAAGCTTAGCACGCTTGTTTGAGATCCAACCTTCTCACCCTCTAATTGAATATGGAATTCAACCATGTTATGGTCACTCATTCCAAGGGGATCCTTTACTAGGACATTTTTAATTAATCCTGTCTCGTTACACAGGACCAGATCTAAGGTTGCTTGCCCCCTGGTCGGTTCAGTTACATACTGCTCAAGAAACCCATCCCTAATACACTCAATGAACTCATCCTCAAGGCAGCCCTGCCCCATTTGATTTGTCCAATTAATATGATAGTTAAAATCCCCCATAATTATAGATGTTCCCTTATTACATGCCTCAACTATTTCCTGATTGATACTCCGTCCAATAGAGTTGCAACTGTTCGGAGGCCGATAGACTACGCCCACTAATGTTTTTTTCCCCTTATTATTCCTTATCTCCACCCAAACTGTTTCATTATCATGATTTTTTGACCCAATATCATTACTCTGTATTACAGTGATTCCTTCCTTTATTAACATAGCCACCCCACCTCCCCTTCCTTCCTGCCTGTCCTTCCTGATCGTTAAATAACCTGGTATGTTTAATTTCCAACTTACCAGAAGTAACACCAGAGGAAATCTGCTGGTACAAGTTTAATTTTAAAGACACACACTCGAAGGATTTGTAAATTATTTTATAAGGAAAATCAACTGACTTGAGGACTTAAAGAAGCAGAGATCAGACTCTGCACAGACATAAAGCTCCCGAGTAAAGAGATTACACTTACCAAGCACAGGGTATTGGAATATTAGGATAGCAAATCGGATTGAGTATTTCAGAGACTCCATCTTCGACTCTCAGCCTGTAAATCAAATATAAAATGGCAATAGTTACCCCACATTGTTTTTTGTGCATCCTCTCCAACAAGGGTTCATGAAAGACAACAAGCCAGAGAGTGTTTTACAAGCGAGAGGGGAAGAAAGAATCATAGAATCATAGAAAGTTACAGCACGGAAGGAGGCCATTTCGGCCCATCGTGTCTGCGCCGGCCAACAAAGAGCTATCCAGCCTAATCCCACTTTCCAGCTCTTGGTCCGTAGCTCTGCAGGTTAGAGCATCCCAAGTGCACATCCAAGTACTTTTTAAATGTGGTTAGGGTTTCTGCCTCTACCACCCTTTCAGGCAGTGAGTTCCAGACCCCCACAACCCTCTGGGTGAAGAAATTTCCCCTCAAATCCCCTCTAAACCTTCCACCAATTATTTTAAATCTGTGGCCCCTGGTTTTTGACCCCTCTGCTAAGGGAAATAGGTCCTTTCTATCCACTTTATCTAGGTCCCTCAATTTTATACACCTCAATAAGGTCTCCCCTCAGCCTCCTCTGTTCCAAGGGGAAAAAAAACAGCCTATCCAGTCTTTCCTCATAGCTAAGATTCTCTACTCCCGGCAACATCCTTGTAAATCTCCTCTGTACCCTCTCTAGTGCAATCACATCTTTCCTGTAATGTGGTGACCAGAACTGCACGCAGTACTCTAGCTGAGGCCTAACTAGTGTTTTATACAGTTGAAGCATAACCCCCCTGCTCTTGTATTCTATGCCACAGCTAATAAAGGCAAGCATTCCGGATGCCTTCTTAACCACCTTATCTACCTGGCCCGCTACCTTCAGGGATCTGTGGACATGCACTCCAAGATCCCTTTGTTCCTCCACACTACTCAGTATCCTACCATTTAATGTGTATTCCCTTTCCTTGTTAGCCCTCCCCAAAGAAGAGCCAGAGACTGTGCTGGAGAGAAAATGGAATAAATCAATGGTTAGGGAGGGGTAAAAGTTTGGTCAAAGAGAAGTGTTTTAAGGAGGCAACTGAAAGCAGAGAGGGAGGTGGAGGGATTTAGAGAGGAAGTTCCACAAGACAGGGATGTGCACAGTGGCTGAAGGAACCACTGCCAATGACGGGTGGAGAACCAGGACTAGCTGGTGTTGGAGTAGCGGAGGATGCATGCCAGGATGTACGGTTGGGGTTCACAGTGATAGGATATGTAGAATTCGCAATATAATCGCGATTTTATAAATAAGGAGAAAACACATAGTTTCGTTCAAACAGCTTTATTTCAGCAGAATGCTGTCAGGTTTTCAAAGTGGACACAAGCAGCCTGTAAAATGGCCGCCATGCCTCGTGGCAGAACATTCTAGACTTTTCGATAAGCAGACAAGATGGCGTTCCAATAAACATTTGTGCGAGATCGGACAAGACTCAGCACATTTGAGATAAATCACAAGACCTAATGGGTTTGCATTTTACACATAAATACTGGAATCGGTCTCCCAGGTGCGAATAAGGGCTATTGTACCAAGCGATCAAGAACCCATCCAAAGACATTAATATGCAAGATCCCCACGACTCTACGATGAGAGAGCCGTTTGCGGGTAGTTACAGAAACATTTGGAAGCCCCAAAAGCCCTCCAGGGAGAATACTGACCGGTTACACAATGGGAGAAGTATTAACGGGTACTCAGACAGTTACAAGTATCACCGAAACCCATTAAACGGAGATCACCCTATACAAGAAATTTGAGTGCCAAAACCCTGACAAAAGAAAAGACATTAAGATTGGGCGGGAAAAGAGGAATCACAGCACTATAACTGTAAAGGTACAACCGTCCATCTGTCTCTTGACGCTGTCTCTTGACTCCTTGCTGCTCGACTTGCTAGAAGACTATCGAACTTTCTGATCCGCCAGGATCAGCCTCGTGGCTTGCCGCGAAGATCTGTGTGGAACCAGGCTGTGAAGCCTTGAAACGGGCACACCATCCCGAGAAGTCGGTAAACGGTGTTGGAACCGAAGGCCCGAGATGAGATGAGATGAGATGAGATGAGAAGAGAAGAAGACGACCATACGTATCGCCACGGTCAGTAAGCCCCGACCGCGCCTGTAGGTCGAATAGACACTTTCCTTGCCCAGGAAGACTATCTTTTGAGTTTTACAGAACTGGCATCGGAAGACCATTCTTCGAGTTTTATCGCATCGGGGCGAGGGCACAGGAAGACTATTTTTCGAGTCGTGTCAGAACTCCGAGGACAACACAGATCTTCATGACAGCAGACGGTCCAGCCTGCTAGCCAGAGCAGAAATGAGTAAACAAGTGGGGTACAGAGACCCCTAATCAACACGTGGGTGATCAGGTGCTGCGGTAAAAACATCCGAGCAGAGTTTTCGGAATTCTCCGAGTTATCACGAGTGGTGAGCATGAGTCTCGATCCTACAAATCTAGTTTAGAGCAGGTATTGATAGGGGAGGGTTTAAGTTTTAAGGATAACTGTAATGTGTGCCCCCATTTACGATGTGTCGTTCGTTCCTCGTTTCCCTAAAATTAGTTACATAACTGCGTGTAAGATTGTACTGTCATTAATCTGTGCTTATGACATGTATTTCGTAATCTTGAATAATATGCAATAAAGATTTTCCTTTTCGTACCATTCAACCGGGTCTACC
The DNA here is from genome assembly GCA_030390025.1 of Squalus acanthias. NCBI lineage: Eukaryota > Metazoa > Chordata > Chondrichthyes > Squaliformes > Squalidae > Squalus > Squalus acanthias. The sequence continues at coordinate 131,488,586 of CM059434.1, forward strand.
TGAGTTTTCTCTCCATTATTGCTCTCGCATCTAAGTCCAGTGTCAGAACCGTAAGGGCGAGTGGGTCGAACCACTCACAGGTGTCTAGTGCTCCCAGACTGGCTGGAGACCAGAACAGGCAACAAGGCCTAACCTCGCACTAGCACCCAGGCTGAGCACAGAGCCACGGGCGTTGCCACACAAAAACCCTTACAGATATGACAAGGCCATGTAGGGATTTGAAAGCAATGATGAGCATCTTATCATTGATCCACTGGAGTATGAGAAGCTCATGGTACTAGATAAGGACGGGAGATAATGTAAGAGTGGGACTCTGTACAGGAAAGGACATGGACCATAGTATTTTGGAACTGTTGTAGTGGCCCATGAATTCAGCCACACAGTGCCTGTTGTTTGGGTGTTAAGCGGCCGACTAAGCCCCCAATATGGCAACATTCAAATTAAAGAAGAATTTATGTAACTTACGATCCTGCACATCTTGCAGGAACTGTATTCAATTTTCCATTGCCCCAGTGCTTCACTTGCCATGTGCTGACCTCGTACAGCACAACGAGACGCTAATCGGCATGAAGGCCACCTCACCAGTGTTATTTAAAGGGATCATTTACTTACAGATTAGTTGCTGGTTTATCATTTCTGGCTGCTGCTCGACTTCTGGACATTTTTTGCTGTGTCATAACAAGTTGGAAAGTTTACTTTGCCGAGAGGTCTTGCTGCTCTTGCACTGTTGTTGCTCTTTGCCTCACAAATATATTGGCTGCAGACATGGGTGGTCTGGTAGACGAGGGGGAGCAGCAAGGAAGACACAACAGAGCAGGAGAAGCTGCCAGAAGAGGGAAGAGGAGGAGCAGGGCACTGAACAGGAGGCCATATCAGAGGGTCTTCAGGGAGCACCTCTCCTATCTCAACTTCACTAAGGGGCAATGAGTGAGGATTCTTAACTTTACAAAGGAGGCTGTCACCGAGCTATGTCACCTACTGCAGCCACAACGGGAGCCTCAAACCAGAGCATGGACAGCACTGCCTGTGGCTGTCAAGGTCATCGTCATCCCCAACTTTTATGCCACTTTTATGGCTCCTTTCAGGCTGCAAGAGGTGACATCAGCAACATCTCACAGTTTGCAGTACACCGCTGTATCAGGGAGGTCACTGAGGCTCTTTACACCACGAAAAACACCTACATCTCCTTCCCTATTGACAAGAGAAGCAGGATGCAAGAGCACTAGGTTTGACACCCATGGTAGGCTTCTCCGGGGAGCAGGGTAGTATTGACTGCACAAACATTGCCTTGCATGCTCCCTATCACCAGTCTGGCATCTTTCTTAATCAAAAGGGATTCCACTTCCTCAATGAATAGCTCGTTTGCGACCACAGACAGCGTATCATGCAGGTCTTTGCCCGCTACACCTGAAGCAGTCATGACACATTCATACTACACCAGTCCTCTGTGTTGTCTTTATTCCAACCAGGCCACCAAGTATGGGCGACAAGGGGATAGCCTCTCTGGATCATGACTCCTATCAGGAATCTGCGCACAGCTCCATAGGATGCCAGCAATGAGAGCCATGCTGCCACAAGCAACATTTTCGAGCAAACAATCCACGTTCTCAATCAACCCTTCGGCTACCTAGACCGTTCCATAGGAGCTTTGCAAGCATGCAGCCAATGCGTAGTGCGGCTGCACACCTGGATGATTAAAATCAGCAGGCAGCATGAATATTATGTGCTGCCTGCATTGCCCTCGACTGGCATGGGCAGCGTGCACCGCGCCCATTATTGGGCACAATCGGATTTTTAGGCCCGTGCCTGACCAACACGTAGAAGAAGCCAAGCCGTGAGGTGATAAAAGTTGCCTCGCTCCCTTCTTTCAAGCATCTCTTCAAAACCTACCTTTGCGACTATGTCTTCAACTCCTTATCCAACTCTTGTGCTACTGCCTGGTGTCTGTTCTTGCCTCTGTGAAGTGTCTTCGGATGTTTTATGATGTTAAATGTGCTATATAAATGCAAGTTACTTTTTTTGTTTGATTAGGATCTAGACAGCAGTAGGGATGAAGCAAGGGTGGAGGCAGACAATGGCTCAGAGATGGAAGAAAGTGGTCTTGGTAACAGGAATGGAAAAACATGGATTCCACCACCTGCAGTCGGATGGCACGCTGCTCGACAGACTAAAGTCTGAATGGCTTCCTGGTTAGGGTTGCCAACTCTGGTTGGAGGCATTCATGGAGGTCTCGCCTGCCAACTTCTCGTCCTTTTCTCTTTCCCCAGTTCCCTTCCCTTCCCTTTCTCCTTTGCTCCCTGAGACCCCAATCCCCAGTCTCCATCTCTTCCTGCTCCCAATTTCAGTGCCACCCCCCCCCCCCCCCGATTTCAAACCCTCCCCTGAATGTCGACACCCACGATTGCCAACTCTCCAGCCCCTGCCGACTGCACTCCATGCACTTGCGGCTCTCTGCGGCGATGGTCGGGAGCCGTCACGGAGCCTGGGGGGAAGGGTGGGCACACTGCGGCGGCAAATTTAATGTGATGATCAGCACATAAATAACCTCCATAAAAAGTCCAATGATCTCTCCAGCTGCTAGAGGCAGTGCCCTGGAGGACCTTGCCCCATTTCGGGAGAGTACTGGTCATTCCGGGAGGGTTGGGGATCATAGAAACATAGAAGATAGGAGCAGGAGGAGGCCATTCGGCCCATCGAGCCTGCTCCGCCATTCGATGAGATCATGGCTGATCATCCAAACTCAGTACCCTGTACCTGCCTTCTCCCCATATCCCTTGATACCTTTAGCTTTAAGAAATATATCCAACTCATTCTTGAATATATTTAATGACTTGGCCTCAACTACCTTCTGTGGTGGAGAATTCCACAGGTTCACCACTCTCTGGGTGAAGAAATTCTTCCTCATTTCTGTCCTAAATGGCTTACCCCTTATCCTTAGATTATGACCCCTGGTTCTGGACTCTCCGACCATCGGGAACATTCTTCCTGCATCTAGTTTGTCCAGACCTGTCAGAATTTTATATGTTTTGATGAGATCCCCTCTCATTCTTCTATACTCCAGCGAGTATAAGCCCAATCGACCCAATCTCTCCTCATATGTCATTCCTGCCATCCCAGGTATCAGCCTTGTGAATCTTCGCTGAACTCCTTCCATGGCAAGAACATCCTTCCTCAGATAAGGCGACCAAAACTGCACACAGTACTCAAGGTGTGGTCTCACCAAGGCCCTGTACAACTGCAGCAGGACATCCCTGTTCCTATACTCAAACCCTTTCGCTATGAAGGCCAACATACCATTTGCCTTCTTCACCGCCTGCTGCACCTGCATGCTTACCTTCAGCGACTGGTGCACAAGGACACCCAGGTCTTGTTGCACTTCCCCTTCTCTCAATCTATTGCCATTCAGATAATAGTCTGCCTTTCTGATTTTGACACCAAAGTGGATAACCTCGCATTTATCCACGTTCTATTGCATCTGCCACGCTTCTGCCCACTCGCCCAACCTGTCCAAATCATCCTGGAGTTTCTCGGTATCCTCCTCGCAGCACACACGCCCACCCAGCTTTGTGTCATCTGCAAACTTGGAGATATTACATCTAGTTCCCTTATCTAGATCATTAATGTATATTGTGAATAGCTGGGGTCCAAGGACCAATCCCTGCGGTACCCCACTAGTCACTGCCTGCCAGTCGGAAAAAGACCCATTAATTCCTACTCTGCTTTCTGTCCGCCAACCAGTTCTCTATCCAAGTCAATACCTTGCCCCCAATCCCATGTGCCTTCACTTTACACGCTAATCTCTTATGCGGGACCTTATCGAAAGCCTTTTGAAAGTCCAAATCCTATGCCCGGTGCAGTTCCCGGCTTTTGTGGAATGGGGAGTTATTTACCCCAGCATCCATAGCCGCAGAGAAACCGCTCTATCGCTGGGATAGAGCCGTAGAAGCAAGGAGTCCCAGAGAGAGCACGGCTTTCTGCCGCTGTGGATGCTGGGTAAAGAGATCCCCTTTCCACAATGACTTTCTTCACCCATTGCCGCCTCGCCTGTGTTTCCTGTGTTTTAAGTTGCAATCGGACTTGGTGCATCGAAGGCTGTCCGTCGTTGGTAATTTGAGAGTGTCTGTGGTTTCAAGGCGCAGTTTGTAGCTATAACAACAACAACAACGTGTATTTATATAGCACCTTTAACGTCCCAAGGCATTTCACAGGAGTGTTACAAATCAAAATTTGACATCGAGCCACATAAGGGGAAATTAGGGCAGATGACCGAAGAGGTGGGTTTTAAGGAGCGTCATAAAGGAGGAAAGAGAGGTAGAAAGCCGGAGAGGTTTAGGGAGGGAATTCCGCAGCTTAGGGCCCAGGCAGCTGAAGGCACGGCCGCCAATGGTTGAGCGATTAAAATAAGGGATGCTCAAGATGCCAGAATTAGAGGAGCGCAGATATCTCGGGGGGCGGGGGGTGTGGTGGGGCGGTGTTTGTGGGGCTGGAGGGGATATTGCCTGGCACTTGTTTAGCCCGAATGTTACTTGTCACTTATCAGCCCAAGTCGAATGATGTCCAGATCTTGCTGCATGTGGGCATGGACTGCTTCATTATCTAAGGAGTTGTGAATGGCGCTGAACACTGTGCAGTCATCAGCGAACATCCCCATTTCTGACCTTATGTTGGAGGGAAGGTCATTGATGAAGCTGCTGAAGATGGCTGGGCCTAGGACACTGCCCTGACGAACTCCTGCAGCGATGTCCTGGGGCTGTGATGATTGGCCTCCAACCACCACAACCATCTTCCTTTGTGCTAGGTATGACTCCAGCCAGTGGAGAGTTTTCCCCCTGATTCCCATTGACTTCAGTTTTACTAGGGCTCCTTGATGCCACACTCGGGTCAAATGCTGCCTTGATGTCAAGAGCAGTCACTCTCACCTCACCTCTGGAATTCAGCTCTTTTGTCCATGTTTGGACCAAGGCTGTAATGAGGTCTGGAGCCGAGTGGTCCTGGCGGAACTCAAACTGGACATTGGTGAGCAGGTTTTTGGTGAGTAAGTGCCGCTTGATAGCACTGTCGATGACACCTTCCATCACTTTGCTGATGATTGAGAGTAGACTGATGGGGTGGTAATTGGCTGGATTGGATTTGTCCTGCTTTTTGTGGACAGGACGTACCTGGGCAGTTTTCCACATTGTCGGATAGATGCCAGTGTTGTAGCTGTTCTGGAACAGCTTGGCTAGAGGCACGGCTAGTTCAGGAGCACAAGTCTTCAGCATGATAGCCGGGATGTTGTCAGGGCCCATAGCCTTTGCTGTATCCAGTGCGCTCAGCCGTTTCTTGATATCACGTGTAGTGAATCGAATTGGCTGAAGACTGGCTTCTGTGATGGTGGGGACCTCAGGAGGAGGCCGAGATGGATCTGTCGAGCCGGTGGGACAGGACATACCCAGGGATGGTGATGGAGGAGTCTGGGACATTGGCTGAAAGGTATGATTCTGTGAGTATGACTGTCAGGCTGTTGCTTGACTAGTCTGTGGGACTGCTCTCTCAATTTTGGCACAAGTCCCCAGATGTTGGTGAGGAGGACTTTGCAGGGTCGACTGGGCTGGGTGTGCCATTGTCGTGTCCGTAGCCGGTGCCGAGGTCGATGCCGGGTGGTCCGTCCGATTTTATTCTTATTGTTTTTCGTAGCGGTTTTTTACAACTGAGTAGCTTGCTAGGCCATTTCAGAGGGCAGTTAAGAGTCAACCACATTTCTGTGGGTCTGGAGTTACAATTAGGCCAGACCAGGTAAGGACGGCAGATTTCCTTCTCTAAAGGACATTAGTGAACCAGATGGGTTTTTACGACAATCCGATAGTTTCATGGTCACCATTACTGATACTAGTAATTATTCCAGATTTATTTAAATGCATCTGAAAATACCACCGATAATCTGGTATAACTGGTACTAAAATGTGCACCTTAAGTTCTATTTACTGTTGGTAGAAAGTTTTCACTGAACGTAGACTGCTGGGTAGATTTTCTGGTCTTTGGTCAGGTCCGCTCATCCTTTGCAAAGTGAAACAGTGCAGCCACATCACCACCTGTGGAGAAAAAAACAGAACAATTTGACTGCAACGAGGCTCTTTAATGTTCAGTATCTAAGCCCTTCCTGTTTTGCATTTTACATGAAAAACTGAAACTACAACACACACAAGAACGCAGGGTGGGGGACGGGAGCGGCGCCAAATGGGCCTCCCGATTCAGCTTGCCAGTCGGTACCTGATGAATTCTGTCTGGCTGCCATGACGATCCAGACCACAGGTAGGTCCTCGGGGGCGGGGGGCGGGGAGCAGCGTGGGGAGCTGCAAAGCTGAGGTGGTGGGTGAGTCCAGGCCAGCAGCAACCCGTAGTATTTTAATGGAGCCAGGAAAAGCACTCATCTCCTTCGGACGCCACAAGAACATGACTTTGTAAAAATTTTGCAGCCACTTTTTGAGCAGCCTCCAGCAGTCCCTTTAAGGACCGCTGGTTCGGCCACTCAGGAACTGGTACAACCAGGTGGAGCTTGTGCGGTGCAAACTCCGCCCATTTTCAGCTGAATATTGCATCAGAGTCCTACAACTAGGACCCAATTTACATAATAAAGCTGACTTACGCCCGATTCAGATGGGCGGCCAGCTCGCCCATTTACAGGTCCACCTGAATATAGCATCAGGCATCAATATAGCGGCTGGGGTACCCCACCCTCACCCCACCACCAGATTTTCAATTCACCTGTTTTTCAGGCACAAAACGGACGATCTCAGTTTAGATTTATCTACTTTACTCAGAGGGTGGTCAACGGCATTACCATCGCCGAATCCCCACCATCAACATCCTGGGGGGTCACCATTGACCATAAACTTAACTGGACCAGCCACATAAATACTGTGGCAACAAGAGCAGGTCAGAGGCTGGGTATTCTGCGGCGAGTGTCTCACCTCCTGACTCCCCAAAGCCTTTCCACCATCTACAAGGCACAAGTCAGGAGTGTGATGGAATACTCTCCACTTGCCTGGATGAGTGCAGCTCCAACAACACTCAAGAAGCTTGACATCATCCAGGACAAAGCAGCCCACTTGATTGGCACCCCATTCACCACCTTAAACATTCACTCCCTCCACCACCAGCGTACTGTGGCTGCAGTGTGTACCCTCTACAAGATGCACTGCAGCAACTCGCCAAGGCTTCTTCAGCAGCACCTCCCAAACGTCTTACCTCTTCCACCTAGAAGGACAAGGACAGCAGGGGCATGGGAACACCACCACCTCCAAGTTACACACCATCCTGAGCTGGATGTATATCGCCGTTCCTTTATCGTCGCTGAGTCAAAATCCTAGAACACCCTCCCTAACAGTACATTCACCACACGGACTGCAGCGGTCCAAGGCGGGGGCTCACCACCACCTTCTCAAGGGCAACTAGGGATGGGCAATAAATGCAGGCCTTGCCAGCGAGGCCCACATCCCATGAACGAATAAAAAAAAAAATATGGATTGGATTGCTCAGCTGAGGTATTGGCTGCTGTTTGTTGCAGCAAATTCAAGAGAGAGTTGCCTAGGTACTTGGGACAAAAATCAGACAGCGGGCATGAGAGGTTTGGTGGAATCTGATGTTTTCTGGACACTGGTACCACACAGTATTTTCCAGTCCTGCACATTCCTACAATTGTGGATAGTGGAAAGTTAACTGTGTACATGGGTAATGGTAGCCTGGTGGTTATGGCACTGGACCTGGCAATGCAGAGGTTGTGAGTTCAAATCCCAGAATGACAAATTAATAAATTTAATTTAGTAAAAGGTGGCAATTTGTGGGCTGGCACCAGATAAAATCACCATGAAAGTTGTCGAATTGTCAATTAATCTGCTTCAGGGAAGGGCACCTACCTCATCTGGTCTAATGTGTGACTGCAGACCCACACTACATCGTTGGCTCTTAATGTCCTCAGGGCAACTAGAGATAGGCAATAAATGTGGCCTTGACCACACCTCCAGAACAAATATATAAAAAGAATTGTGGATAATTGGGAGCAGGAACAAAGTACAATACAAATAATATATGTTAAGTTGAATCTTTCTTGGGTTGTGAGGTTGATTTATGACTGGTGTTACTGGCTGTGCAACAAGGCTGTTTGTAAAATGCAGTAGATAAGCCGGAAGGCAGATAACCAGAGTTGCATTGTACCATTTTAGATTTCTTCACAGTTCCTGTAACTCTTGCAATGATAAAAATAATCAAGGACTGTATCAAGTCAGAAGGGTGAGATATAAAAGGAACTGAACTCCTTGCACTTAAACATGTGTCGCACACCTGTTGCTGCATGTGTAAAATCATAAAACTACTTTAACTGCCTTTCAAATACAATCAGATTATTAATCTACAAAATTGTGGTACAATTGATTCTAAACATTCCTTTATACAGCAACTTTTTTTTTTCCATTTATGGGGTGTGGGCGTCGCTGGAAAGGCCAACATTTATTGCCCATCCCTAGTTGCCCTGGAGAAGGTGGTGAGCCGCCTTCTTGAACCGCTGCAGACCGTGTGGTGAAGGTACTCCCACAGTGCTGTTAGGGAGGGAGTTCCAGGATTTTGACCCAGTGACGATGAAGGATCGGCGATATACTTCTAAGTCAGGACGGTGTGTGACTTGGAGGGGAACTTGGAGGTGGTGGTGTTCCCCTGCACCTGCTGCCCTTGTCCTTCTAGGTGGTAGAGGTCGCGGGCTTGGGAGGTGCTGCCGAAGAAGCCTTGGCGAGTTGCTGCAGTGCATCTTATAGATGGTGCACACTGCAGCCACGGTGCGCCGGTGGTGGAGGGAGCTCTTTTGCTTGGCCCAGTTTTCAACTGTATTCTGCCCCCTCCCTGATTCCACTGTAAATTGTTAGAAATTGAAATATATTTTCACAGTGATATTGTTTGCCCTATATTCAGACTGTGGACATAAAGGGGTAAAAATTGAGTCGCGCCCCATTTGGGGCGCTAACCTCGTCGGGGCGCGACTTTTAGCGCCCCGAAAAAATTAGCGGCCCCGCGCCGGAACTTCAGTGGTTGCGCCCCAAGAGGGAAGCGGGGCGCCACTGGAAGCAGCCCGCATCCCTCTTGGGGCGCTGCGAGTGAATATCCTGGCGCTACGTGCCGCAGCGCCATGCGCTGCGGCACGTCGCGCCGCGGTATTGCAGGCCTTCCTCCCCTTCTTAAAGGGGAGGGACCCTGCGCAGCGCGAACCGGAGCCCAGCTGGGCTCCCAGGGATCGGGAGTGCCGGCAAAAGAGCCCGGCACTCAAGAGAAGTGCCGGGCTCTTGGTGCGCAGCCGGCACTTCACGGTGGGGGGGCTTCACGGGGGCCGGGGACAGCAACGGGGGCAGGTGCTGGCAGGCGGCCAGCAACAAAAATGGCCGCCTGCCACCTCCCCTTTAAATATCGCCGCCCCGGCCGCACGTACGCCTCCCTGAACCCGTCGGACATAGCGTCTGGCGGTAAATCAGGGGGCGCGACTGAAGATTACGGCCGGGGCGCGAGCGGGGTGCTGCGCACGATGATGACGTCATCGCCGGCGGCGCAGCGCCACAGGGCGCTACCGGCTGCCGCCGCCGCTAACCTCCCACTAAATTTTTCGGGAGGCGTGGGCGGCGCTGCGCCCAGGCGTTAGCTGCTTTACGCCCCATTAGCGCCCTCTTAAGGCGCTAACGGGAGGCGCAAGCAGCTGAATTTTTCCCCCAAAGAGTTTGGGCATTGATAAGATAACTAAGTACAGTAAGCAACAATCAGGAGTGATTTATCAGGAAATAAAAAGTAAAATAATGTAGCTACTGGAAATTAGAATCAAAAACAGAAACAGGAAATGCTGGAAATATTCAGCATCTGTGTGGAGAGAACAGACAAGATGTTTCAGGGATGGACTCTTCATCAGAACTGGACAATATTACAGGAAAAAGGAACAGAACAAGGCGAAGGGGGAGAAACTCCACAACCCCACACAGAGGAAAAGAAATAGAATGAGGTGTAAAGTGTGTAAGTGGAGAACAGGAGATGGTTAAATTGTAGAAGTGCTATTTGGAGACAATAGGAGATACAATGAGAGAAATATAAGACAAGAGGCACAGAGAGTGTGTGGACAACTAAAGGGTTGGGGGACAGACAGCTGGAAAGGGAAGCCGAAAGCTGAAAAACTGGTAACGTGGAGCAGGCTCCAGTGGGCCAGGAGCCTGGTAGAAGGAAAAAGCTGGTGGACTCCAAGGCAGTGTTGTCCTATAGAAATCGTTAACAAGTGAGGCTACAGGTGACTGTTTTAGCCACATGTCCTAATTTTAGTAAAAAATACAGGAAACTGCACATCACGTGTAACAAACATCGATCACCATTCATTGACCAAGGAAATAAAGCACTGATAATGATCAAAAAACACTCTGTTTTTCACCATACCTTTTTAGCAACATATGCACAAAAAAGTTAAAGTTCACTTGCATACCCTTGCGAATGAGGATTGAGATCACATGTCCAACAATGGTGTCTAGTCTCGCTTTTTATTTACTGATCAGAAATGCAATTTGCCACATCTGGATTCCCAATGGACCACATGTGGCTAGTGGTTAATGTATTGGGCAACACCGCACCAAGGGTGCAGACCACTCTGTCAGCACACACAACACACCCCGGCACAAACCCTTTCCTTCACCCCGACCTATCCCAGAAACGCCGGCACACCCATCCCACATCACCAGCACTTCCTGCCAGGGAGAAAATGGGAGCTGTGGTAAAGGTCCAAAGTTGCTAAAATCGATATGAAGGCCAGAAAGCTGCAAAGCACCCAGTAGAAAGAGGAGGTGCTGTTCCTCGAGCTTGCTTTGAGCTTCATTGGAACAGTGGAGAAGGCCAAAGGCAGAGGTTAGAGTGGAAGTGGGCTGGAGAACTGAATTGGCAAGCAGCAGGGAGCTTGGGATCACACTTACAGACAGAACATAGGTGTTCGGCAAAGTGTTCACCTAATCAGCGTTTGCTCTCCCTTATGTAGAGGAGACTGCACCTTGAGCAGCGATTACTGCACACCGGGTTGGAGGAAGTGCAGGCAAATAATGCACTGTCTCACCCAGAAGGAGCCCTGGACAATAAGTGTGGGAGGAGGTGAATGGGCAGGGGTTGGAGAACAGTGGGTGACGACCCACTCTGAGGAAGGGTCCATACCTCAAGCATCTTGTCTGTTTTCTCCACAGATGCTGCCTGACCTGCCACTGATCAGAAGGTCTGATTGTCTGACTCAGGCTGGGGGCGAGGCCATTGAAGTCAGTTGTAGTAAACAGGAAGTTAAAAAAAAAATTACGAAAGAAGCCAAACTCCCCAAAAAAACACAAATTCTGGACAGCTGGAACCACAGAGACCAGCTCCGAGTGTGGCGAGAAGACAGTTGGAGTTTCCGACCTGCCCCAGATCAAAGTCCCAACTGAAAGTGGGGGTCCCAAGGGTCCAGAGTTACCGAACCCAAGCCCTGCCCCAGAAACTTCACATCACAAACAGTCACAATCCGCACATCACAAACAGTCACAATCCGCATCTGCCAATCTAAAGCCCACAGGTTTATTCTATCAACATAGAACTAGCCCATCAAACCCCTTTCAGAAACACGGAGTAAATCAGCGGCCAGTCCCACCCTTGTACCTTTCGACTTTGATCACTAAATGGTGAAGGTGGACGGTATAATACACCGAGCGTTAAACAAAACCACTCGCTTCTAACTATGAACAATTTGAAATGTCCCATTACCGTTTGTACCGCTCCAAGTTCGTGACAACCGACCCCGTACCAGGAAAGTAAGTTTGTCAAACACACGTCATCAACAAAAGGATTCCGGTAAGTAGACTGAACAGGATCCTGGGCAGCCTAGTTTCATGTTTCACTTTCGTCAACGTTAGCAATGTGCCAAGTAGGAGGTGTTTGTGGAACCAGACTCTTGCTGTCGAGTGTGGGGCTCCATTTGCTCAGGGCCAGACACAGAGGTGTGCAAGAGTGCCTTACCCTTCCATTGTGGCCACCTGGTCTCCCCTTGCAAGTTAAGGATCAACCATTGCCTATTTAGTTTAACTTAAGAACTGTGTTACCTAGTCAAAAGACAACCACATCAACTCTTGACCGAGCATGGAGTAAAGGAAGGTGAGAGGTTCCTTTACTCGATTGGTTTTTCCGACCACCTGCCTCTCTTCCGCCGCTATGTCTGTGCCCGGGTGCCCCTGGTGAGGGAGCGTGCGGTTTGCCAGTACGCTCGAGGCCTTCCGCGACCGGTGGGCACCGGAGGGACTGGAGTGCATTCTGGACACTGTAAATAATATGATTTAAGTTATTAGGTTTCCACTTCTATTTTGAATGTTTTGTTAATTTGATCGGTGGCACCTGGGTCATCTAAATTGGCCAATCAGAAGAGGAGAGAGAAATTGGTCACGTACACAGTTTTGGGAACCCCATTATGGAACGATAATCACAACCATGGAAAAGATGCCCAAACTATAGCCTTGGTAATCAGACCAAAAAGCCCAACAAGTCCATTCTATTTGCACTTGCATTTACTTGTTGGTTTGTCCTGTGTTAAGTTTTGTGGGGCAAAAAATTTGGAACGGCCTGTTCATAGCAGTGCTACCTCATAGGTGAATAAATCTTAAAATCGCAAACATCAAGAATTACATAGATTCTTGATTCACAATCTTCAGTATCCCCAGCTTGGGTCATCTGCAACTTAATGGGAACATTCTCAAGGGCAATTAGGAATGGGCAATAAATGCTGGCCTTGCCAGCGACGCACTCATCCCATGAACAAAAAGAAGCTAATTTTTAATTTTATATATGTGGCCCATAAGGATTCCCGGTACACACTTAGATTGTTAGTATCCTTTTGAGGCCCACAAGGCTCCACGGTATGCAACTAAATGTGCACAAGGAGTGGTTGAGGTGAATAGCAAGAATGCATTTTAGGGGAAGCTACATAAACACGAGGGAGAAAGGAATAGAAGGTTATGCTGATAGGGTGAGATGAATCGAGGTGGGAGGAGGCCCCTGTAGAGCATAGATCAGTTTGGCTGAATCATATCATAGATCATAGAAATTTATGGCACAGCAGGAGGCCATTTGACCCATCGTGTCTGTGCCGGCCGAAAAAGAGCTATCCAGCCTAATCCCACTTTCCAGCTCTTGGTCCGTAGCCCTGTAGGTTACGGCACTTCAAGTGCACATCCAAGTACTTTTTAAATGCATGAGGGTTTCTGCCTCTACCACCCTTTCAGGCAGTGAGTTCCAGATCTCCACCACTCTCTGGGTGAAAAAAGTTCTCCTCAGCTCCCCCCGAATCCTTCTACCAATTAGTTTAAATCTATGCCCCCTGGTTATTGTCCTCTCTGCTAAGGGAAATAGGTCCTTCCTATCCACTCTATCTAGGTCCCTCATAATTTTATACACCTCAATTAAATCTCCCCTCGGCCTTCTCTGTCCCAAAGAAAACAACCCCAGCCTATCCAATCTTTTCTCATAGCTAAAATTCTCCAGTCCTGGCAAATTTTTGTAAATCTCCTCCATACCCTCTCTAGTGTAATTACATCTTTCCTGTAATAGTGCAATCACATCTTTCCTGAATGGCCTGTTTCTGCGCTGTACTTTATATGTAAAAGACTTTGATGAAGTAACAGAGAGGATTGATGTTGTGTACGTATATGGACTTTCAAAAGGCATTTGACAAAATAGCACATGATAGATTTGTTAGCAAAATGAAAGCCCATGGTATTAAAGGGACAGTAGCAGCATGGATACGAAATTGGCTAAGGGACAGAAAGGGACACTAGGAGTAGTGGTGAACAGTTGTTTGTCAGACTGGAGGGAAGTATACAGTTGTATTCCCCAGGGGTTGGTATTGGGACCACTGCTCTTTTTTGATATATATTAATGACCTGGAATTGGGTATAAGGGGCATAATTTCAAAGTTTGCAGAGGACATGAAACTCAGAAATGTAGTAAACAATGTGGAGGATAGTAACATTCAGGAGGACATTGACTGGTGAAGTGGACGGACACATGGCAGATGAAATTTAACGCAGAGAAATGTGAAGTGATACATTTTGGTAGGAAGAATGAGGAGAGGCAATATGAACTGAATTATACAATATTAAAGGGGGTGCAGGAACCGAGAGACCTGGGGGTGTATGTACACAAATCTGTGAAGGTGGCAGAACAAATTGAGAAGGCTGTTAAAAAGCATACGGGATCCTTGACTTTATTAATAGACATGATGCGGAGATATATACTGTGTAATAGATTCCCTCAATGTACCTCTACCTGACGAAGGGGCAGCAGCTCCGAAAGCTCGTAATTTTAAATAAAACTGTTGGACTATAACTTGGTGTTGTGCGACTTCTCATTTTTATTAATAGAGGAATAGAGTACAAAAGCAAGGAAGTTATGCTAAACATTTACAAAACACTGGTTAGGTCTCAGCTAGAGTATTGTGTCCATTTCTGGGCACCATGCTTTAGAAAGGATATCAAGATCTTGGAGAGGGTGCAGAAGAGATTTACTAGAATGGTACCAAGGATGAGGAACTTCAGTTTTGTGGAGAAGCTGAGGTTGTTCTCTTTGGAGCAGAGAAGGTTGAGGGGAGATTTGATAGAGGTGTTCAAAATGATGAGGGGTTTTGATCGAGTAAATAAGGAGAAATTGTTTCCAGTGGCAGAAGGGTCGGTAACCAGAGGACACAGATTTAAGGTGATTGGCAAAAGAACCAGAGGCGACATGAGGAAACATTTTCTTACACAGTGATCTGGAATGCGCTGTCTGAAAGGGTGGTGGAAGCAGATTCAATAGTAAGTTTGAAAAGGGAATTGGATAACTTACTTGAATGGAAAAAAATGCAGGGCTATGGGGAAAGAGCAGGGAGTAGGACTAGTTGGATAGCTGTACCAAAGAGCTGGCACAGGCACGATGGACTGAATGGCCTCCTTCTGTGCTGTATCATTCCATGACTAAGTGCCCCACAAAGACAAAAAACTTGGACACACCTGCACTAGGAGGATTGACGGGGTGAGTAGATATAGTCATGACAAGACTTAAAGCTATAGCTATATTAACTGGAATAGGGATGGTAGTGTTGAAGGGCAATGGAATACAAGTGCACACACACATTTCTTCGTACGAGCACACAAAACTTCAGATGCAATACTCTATTTGCTTGCATTTGTTTAGATTTAGGAGTTCAGCTTAAACTTGGGCTTAGCTTTTGGCCCTGCATTCTGTCCATCACCAAGACTTCTGCTTCTGCCATACAGTCCACCTTCGCCCCTCTGAAACCCTTCTACCAGCTTAATCCATAACCATGTAATGGGCCGACGTCCTCTCTTGGCCACAAGAAACTGAGAGCAGTAAGGTGAGGCCAATAAAAGGCATCATCCATCCTAAAAATCTAAACAATCACAGAAGACGATGGCTGGTTCTATCACCTGTTGAGGTTCAGTCCCTGTGGAACAGGTTGCCGGCTGGTGCGGTGAACACTGATTCGCTGAATTCTATCGAGCGAGACCTGGATCTGTTTCTGGCTGGGACGGAGATCTCCACATACAAAAGTAGGTACCGTTTAATATAACACCGTCCTCGGCCTATTACACTGTTCCACGGAAGCTCAGCGTAAGCTCGAGGAACAGCACCTCATCTTTCGTTTAGGCACCCTACAGCCCTCTGGACTCAACATCGAGTTCAACAATTTTAGATCATAACCTCAGCCCCTATCACATTTATATTTTATTTTTTCATCCACCCTTTTGTTTGGCCCCCCCCCCCCTCTTTTATTTTCCTCCCAGAAGCTGGCAGCTGTCCTTCATTCTGCCAATGCATTTCACACTTCTTTTAGCCTCAACCTGTCACATTAACACCTCCTCTTGCCTTGATCATCTCTTAATGTCTCTTAATCTCTCCTTTTGTTCTTTCATCCCCTCCCCCTTTTCCCAGCATTATCCTTGCTTTAAATCTATTTCATTTCCTGCTTTGTTCCAGTTCTGACGAAGGGTCTTCGACCTGAAACGTTAACCCTGTTTCTCTCTCCACGGATGCTGCCTGGCCTGCTGAGTTTTTCCAGCGTTTTCTGTTGTTATGACCGTTTCACATTAATGGGGGCCAGCGTGGTTTCCTGGACAGCTTTTGATCATCTAAGGGGGTCGGAGAGGAGCTTATTCTCTAATTGGTCTGGCCTTTTACCAGATTTTTTGCCTCTCCCGCGGGATTACATGGCTCCGGGTGGGTGGGGAGTGTCTGTATTTTGATTCACAAGACATCACAATTTACATGGAACAGTCTGGGTGGACCAGTAGATCTTATTCTGATTGTCATTTCTCGTGTGTTCCACAACCAAACTAACCCCTAAATGCAAATCTGTGATGGGTTGAAATTCTGTTTCTGTTTGCACGCTTCAACCCGGCACTTCCACCGAGCCTTCCACCCCACGGCAGGAGAGCCAGGCACCCAAAAACCACTGAAGGCGTGCATATCGCAAGGCCTCCCCCCTGCGCACGTAGGTGGGGTCAGCAGCAGAGGTTGGAGTGGACGCATTCTGGCCCTTACGTCGGGGAGGTGCCACCCTGCCGTTTTTCAGGGAGGGCCTCGTTGTCCAGGCTCGGCAGATGATGAGTAGCTGCTTGGCTGAGGTGCCCGAGGGCTGCCACTATTAACAGAGAGAGAGAGAGTAAGGAGAGCAAAACAGAGAGGAAAAACATTCCAGAGAGAAATGTCACCCAACACCGTAGGTCTATTACTTTTATTGCCCTCTTGAGTTTACCCCCCCCGGCTGGGATCAGCTAACGCAGCAGAGACTGGGGCTTTCTGGGTTATTTATAAACTGTCTTTACCAACTAAGCCATCAATTAATATTTTAAGAATTAATGAATGAATCAATGATAGGAAGAGAACTGTAGGATGCAAGTAGGACAGTTTACCTGAGACCTATAGGCCGGAATTCTGCCTCCCTCGGGGGCGGTGGGGGGGGGTCCGGTGCGGGTGGTGGCCATGGCAGGTCGCGACCCCGCTGCTGGCTCCATCCCGCTGCTGAAAATGGGACCTATTAAGCTCACCCTGCGCGTTGCCCAGCCCAATTAGATGGAGTGGGTTTGGTGACGTCATTCATGACACGTTTTCAGCCGGGATCTTTAAAAGGACCATGGCCACATTAGATTTGAAGTTTCATCTAACATAGTGCTGTCAGTGAAATACAGCATTGGAGTGCTGCAAACACTGACAATGACTGCACAGAGGTACAGGGCTGCACCCAGGTTCTCCAATGACTCCCTCCATATGCTTATGGAGGGAGTCAGAGCACGCAGGGTGGAAGAGACCTCCCCAGGAGACCAAAACAACCTGGTTGCAGATTGCAGATGAGGTCACAAGCAGGGATGTGGTCAGGAGGACCTGGGAGCAGTTCCGCAAACGTTTCAATTATCTCATTAGATCAGGAAACGTTAGTACAAAGCCACACTCAACCTCATCCTGCTGTGCCTCTCATCACGTCCCCATCACTCTGCCTTCCCTACCCTACTCCTGCACATCCTTACTCATGCCAACAAACCTTGCACGTCCACCCATCCCTCTCTCTCTATCTACATTATCACTTCCCCATCTCACTAGCCACCCCTCACACTCACCCTCATCCTAGTCCAATCATATCAACTAACAACACACAAGGGTAGCCACTTGGGTGTTTTATCCAATGTTTATGTAAAATTTCTGTTAATGTGGTGTCAAACATAAAAATCTTTATTTTCAACACTTTTTGGTCTTGGACAGATTCGTGTGCACCTTTGGAAGTGGCTTAATGAGTTGCAGTGAATGGTGAGACATAACGGTAGCCCCCCCCCGCAATGGTGATGAGTGTGAAAGGAATGGCTTGGGCATTGTAGGGATGCTTTATGATGTTGGTGTGGGGTGCTGCCAACCTGGCGCATCATTTGGCAGCCATATGGGTGTACAGCGTCAAGCGAAGTAAATCGGGTCATGATGAGGCCATCCCTGGCCTCCTGGGCAGCAATGTTGTCAGGTGCTGATGCCCTCTGTCCTGTGCAGCATCAGGTGATTGCGGAGAAAATTGGTGCTGCTGGTGTTGGGGCTCATCGTGGTCCAATTCTGATAACCAAGGTGAGACAGAATAAACAGCACCCATGTTGATGGAATAGATGGCAGGTGAAGTACAGATGACACAAGCATTCTGTCAATGGTGAGAGAGTTCTTCCAATGAGCTGAGACTGGATGAAGACTTTGCTGGAAAGACTTGCAGCCTGCAGAATCTGTGCTAGAAATGGACTGAGCAACAGCTTCTGTCTGAGGAAAGTGATCATCTGTCAGGTGGGAGCTTTTACTGTACATTTCATGCTGTCAAGTAATCAGCTGGAGCAATGGCCACTGAACTCCCGCCTCAGGTTGACAGACGTGGTTCCCGAACTGCGTGAATCCCGTGGCCATGCAGGGAAATTAAAAAAGTAAGAGGAAAAAGCCTCTTAAGCGCCTGTGAACTACCTGATAATCCGTAATAAGGTGGATGAATTGACTGTGCAAATTGATGTTAACGGATATGATGTGATTGGGATTACAGAGACGTGGCTCCAGAACAATCAAGGCTGGGAACTGAATATCCAGGGGTATTCAACATTCAGGAAGGATAGAATAAAAGGAAAAGGGGGTGGGGTAGCATTGCTGGTTAAAAAGGAGATTAATGCAATAGCTAGGAAGGACATTAGCTTGGAGGATGTGGAATCAATATGGGTTGAGCTGCAGAACACCAAAGGGCAGAAAACGTTAGTGGGGGTTGTGTACAGACCTCCAAACAGTAGTAGTGAGATGGGGGAGGGTATGAAACAGGAAATCAGAGATGCATGCAAAAAAGGCGCAGCAGTTATCATGGGTGACTTTAATATGCATATAAATTGGGCTACTCAAACTGGAAGCAATACGGTGGAGGAGGATTTCCTAGAGTGTTTAAGGGATGATTTCCTAAACCAATATGTTGAGGAACCAACTAGAGGGAAGGCCATCCTGGACTGGGTGTTGTGTAATGAGGAAGGACTAATCAGCAATCTTGTGGTGCGAGGCCCCTTGGGGAAGAGTGACCATAGTATGGTGGAGTTCTACATTAGGATGGAGAAGGAAACAGTTAATTCAGAGACCATGGTCCAGAACTTAAATAAGGGCAACTTTGAGGGTATGAGGCGTGAATTGGCGAGGTTAGATTGGCAAGCGATATTTAAGGGGTTATCAGTGGAAGGGCAATGGCAGACATTTAGAGATCGCATGGATGAACTACAGCAATTGTACATCCCTAACTGGCGTAAAAATAAAAAAGGGAAGGTGGCTCAACCATGGCTAACAAGGGAAATCAGGGATAGTATTAAAAGCAAGGAAGTGGCATACAAATTGGCCAGAAGTAGGAGCAAACCCGGGGACTGGGAGAACTTTAAAACTCAGCAGAGGAGGACGAAGGGTTTGATTAGGGCAGGGAAAATAAAATATGAAAGGAAGCTTGCGGAGAACATTAAAACGGACTGCAAAAGCTTCTATAAATATGTAAAAAGAAAGAGGTTAGTAAAAACAAACGTAGGTCCCCTGCAGTCAGAAACAGGGGAAGTCATAATGGGGAACAAAGAAATGGCAGATCAATTGAACAAGTACTTTGGTTCGGTGTTTACTGTGGAGGACACAAACAACCTTCCGGAAATAAAAGAGATCAAAGGATCTGGTAAGAGGGAGGAGCTGAGGGAAATCCTTATCAGTCGGGAAAAGGTGTTGGGGAAATTGATGGGACTGAAGGCTGATAAATCCCCAGGGCCTGATGGTCTGCATCCCAGAGTACTTAAGGAGGTGGCCTTGGAAATAGTGGATGCATTGACGATCATTTTCCAACATTCCTTAGACTCTGGATCAGTTCCGAAGGAGTGGAGGGTGGCTAATGTAACCCCTCTTTTTAAAAAAGGAGGGAGGGAGAAAGCAGGGAATTATAGACCGGTCAGCCTGACATCGGTGGTGGGTAAAATGATGGAATCAATTATTAAAGATGTCATAACAGACCATTTGGAAAGTAGCGACATGATAGGTCCAAGTCAGCATGGATTTGTGAAAGGGAAATCATGCTTGACAAATCTTCTGGAATTTTTTGAGGATGTTTCCAATAGGGTGGACGGGGGGGAACCAGTAGATGTGGTGTATTTGGACTTTCAGAAGGCCTTCGACAAGGTCCCACACAAGAGATTGGTGTGCAAAGTTAAAGCACATGGGATTGGGGGTAATGTGTTGACGTGGATTGAGAACTGGTTGGCACACAGGAAACAAAGAGTAGGAGTAAATGGGTACTTTTCAGAATGGCAGGCAGTGACCAGCGGGGTACCGCAGGGTTCGGTGCTGGGGCCCCAGCTGTTTACATTATATATTAATGATTTGGACGAAGGGATTAATTGTAATATCTCCAAATTTGCGGATGACACTAATTTGGGAGGCATTGTGAACAATGAAGAGGATGCTAGGAGGCTACAGAGTGACTTGGACAGGTTGGGTGAATGGGCAAATGTATGGCAGATGAAGTACAATGTGGATAAATGTGAGGTTATCCACTTTGGTGGTAAAAATAGGGAGGCAGACTATTACCTGAATGGTGGCAGATTAGGGAAATTGGGAGGTGCTACGAGACCTGGGCATCATGGTACATCAGTCACTGAAGGTGGGAAGGCAAGTGCAGCAGGCAGTCAAGAAAGCAAATGGCATGATGGCCTTCATAGCAAGGGGATTTGAGTACAGGAGTAGGGAGGTGATGCTACAGTTGTACAGGGCCTTGGTGAGGCCACACCTGGAGTATTGTGTGCAGTTTTGGTCTCCTAACTTGAGGAAGGACATTCTTGCTATTGAGGGAGTGCAACGAAGGTTCACTAGATTGATTCCTGGGATGGCCAGACTGACATATCAAGAAAGATTGGATCAACTGAACTTGTATCCTCTGGAGTTCAGAAGAATGAGGGGGGATCTTATAGAGACGTTTAAAATCCTGACTGGTTTAGACAAATTAGATGCGGGCAGAATGTTTCCAATGTTAGGGAAAACTAAAACCAGGGGTCACAGTCTAAGGATAAAGGGAAAGCCATTTAAGACTGAGATGAGGAGGAACTTCTTCACCCAGAGAGTGGTGAATCTGTGGAATTCTCTACCACAGAAGGTTGTTGAGGCCAGTTCGCTAAATATATTCAAAAGGGAGTTAGATATAATACTCACAACTAGGGGGATCAAGGGGTATGGCGAGAAAGCAGGAATGGGGTACTGAGGTAGCATGTTCAGCCATGAACGCATTGAATGGCGGTGCAGGCTCGAAGGACCGAATGGTCTACTCCTGCACCTATTTTCTATGTTTCTATGTTTCTATAATGATTTCAATTGGGTCGCCCACTGCTGCCGGTCGGTCGGCTCCGCAATGACAGACACGGTAAGCTTTTTATTTCGACTGGTATTAAATTGACAGCAAGATCAATTCTTTTGGAACAATTTGGAATAAGTTTATTAAACACACACACTCATGCACATCAAAACAATAGCCTACTGGTATCTACGGACTCTACTCAATTACAACAGGTAAGGTAATGGGTTAGATTTAAACAGACTTGCACTTCCCTGAGTCAAGCAATGCACGCGGCCTTTTTCCTTGCTTCTTGCTCTGGTCTGTAGAGGGAGGGCTTCCTGCTTTTCCGCATGGTCATCCAGAGAGAGAGAGAGAGCCTTTTATATCTTTTTAAGTCCATTGTCTCTAGTCTAAATTGCTAAGACCCCAGGATTGGGTCTTAGTTTCCTGGCAGTTCTTGATTGGCTTTCCTTTGAACATGTGTCTGTCTGCAGTGGCTGGGGCCATTTCTTGATTCAGTTAATTGTTTGTTAACACCTTTTAATGGCTCTTGAGTTTTGATGGTGAGTTTCGATGGTGTCTCTGTGGGGGTTTTCCTGTTATGCAGGTTTCCTTTGTTAGGTTTCACGCCGTTGCCTTGAGCTCCGCTCCCAGGGAGATCTTTACACATCAAATTCATCTTTATTACATACATCTGATATTGATAGTCTCGAGTCCATCACACATACAAAACATATATTTTTATTCTTACAGATTCCCCGCCTCGAGGAGGAAATATCCTTATTGACCCCTCATTTGGTTTATCTCCTCAGGGCTCGCATATGGTGGTTCAGTTTCCTAAGGAGTTTTCTCAGGTAGCAGATCACGATGATCCCCACCACTACAATTATGGCTTGTGCCAGTATCAT
Organism: Squalus acanthias; assembly: GCA_030390025.1. NCBI lineage: Eukaryota > Metazoa > Chordata > Chondrichthyes > Squaliformes > Squalidae > Squalus > Squalus acanthias. Next base: position 131,510,879 of record CM059434.1, read on the forward strand.
AAGCATTGAGAGGGTTCTGAGCCAGGGGTGTTGTCCTACATTATACATTGTTTCCCACCATGGACTGGCTCCTAGCTTTGTATAGCTCTGCTGTTTATGGCATTGTTCTGTGTCATCTGTATTCGTATCATGGTCCTGTGGGAAACAAGTTCAGTGTAGTGTTTACTCTTTGGCAGTTTTTAACTGGTTAATATGATACCATTTCTTGTACTTAACGCCTTTTCCCCCGGGTAACTGAATCAAATAAACCGCGGGGTTCAATCGGTCTGTAATCGTTTGCGGTCCCCACCACCTGGGCTCAAAGGCATGCTTCTTTTTCCCATAATTTTGAATCATTACGGTGACCCCCACCTGATACTCAAAGGGACGTACTTTCTTGTCAAAGTACCTTTTAATTTGTCTTTTTGACTTCCCCAATTTCGTGGCCACAAATCGATTCATCTGATCGGTGCGATCGACCACTTGTTCCAGCCACTTGGAACTACATGGTTCATTGTCAAGGGGCTGATCCCCGTTAGTGTTAGCTGGCCTGGCGTTCTCATGAGTCTCCCCATAATGGCTCCTGCTGTTTTATGAGGTGTGGACCTTATTGCCATTAAGCACATTGGCAGCATGTTAGCCCATCGAGTGGGGTGGTCCGCACACAATTATTTTACATTAACTTGAGGGTCCTGTACCCCCTTTCGACCCCTCTGGACGACTGGGGGTGGTGAGCAATATATAGTTCGTGTTTTATCCCCAACATTTCCTGCAGGTGGGTAAAAATCTTACCGGTAAAGTGCGAACCTTGATCACTGTCCACTTGTACCGGTGACTCCCCACCTACAAAACACATGATTTAATAGTGTTTTGGCTGCCATGATTGTGGTGTTGGAGCGGCAGGGGAATGCTTCGATCCATTTAGTGAATTGATCCACCACCACTAGGACATGCTGAAAATTGCCTTGCGCCTGTGGAAGTGGCCCAATGAAGTCTATCTGGAGGTGAGTCCATGGCCCTTGAGGTGGGGGCGCGCTTTGAAGCGAGGCTCGGTTAGTGCACGTGGGAGGATTGTGCTGCAGGCACGGTCGGCATCGTGCCACATTAGGTTGATTGTTTCCCTCATGGAAGGCCACCCAGCTGTGGACGCTGCCTTATAGAAGGTCACCAGGGCCGAATAGTGCCCTGCCGTGGGGTGGGAGTGGAAGAGGGAGAGCAGTTCCTGACCCACCTCTGGTGGAACACACACCACCGGCCAGGCGTGTGGCTTTCTTTTGAACATCAGCAACTGCTCCGCTGAGTCAGGGGCAGTGGCTAGTATGGTATTGGGGGCCCAGGCTGTCGGTTGAGGAAGGGGTCTGCCTTCCTCGTGCCAGGCGCTTACAACGGCGTATGGCTAGTATTGCTGCTGCAGGGATTTTAAATCTAGGTGATCAGTTGGGGAGCCCTAGCTAACAGCATTGCAGGGCTCAACAACTATATCCTCTATCTCCCCATCAATCGCAGCGTCCTTGGCTGCTCTGTCTGCTCTGGAATTTCCCTCACTATGTGGACCCCCTTTTCTATGGGCTGCTACCTTTCCTATGAAGCAGGGCTGGGATCGCTGTTTAAGGTATAACCAGAGCAGGCGTAACCAGGGCCCATGGACCAGGGCCTTACTGTCTATTGTACGGTAGTCATTTTTGTGGTATGGGGCAAGGAGAGCACGGTGTTTATAGCACAGGCACTATCGGACCAAATATTCACGGGTCTATCTGAGGATTATTTCACGGCGGTTAGAAGTGCGGCGATTTCTGCATATTGTGAGGACTGTCAGTTGCATCATCGCTGGATGGTTCTCTCTGGCAATACCACAGCATACCCGGTGTGGGGGGATCCCTCGATGTGATACGAGGACCCATCAATGTAGACATCTGGGGCTCCCTGTATGGGCTCTTTCTGCACAGGATGGGTCTCAAAGTTAATCAGGGGTAGCGGACATTCATGCGGTTCCCCCTTGGACTTTCCGAAGGCTTTCGATAAGGTCCCGCATAAGAGATTAGCGTGTAAAGTTAAGGCACATGGGATTGGGGGCAAGGTATTGACTTGGATAGAGAACTGGTTGGCGGACAGAAAGCAAAGAGTTGGAATAAATGGGTCTTTTTCCGAGTGGCAGGCGGTGACTAGTGGGGTACCGCAGGGATCGGTCCTAGGACCCCAGCTATTCACAATATATATTAATGATCTGGACGATGGAATTGGATGTAATATCTCCAAGTTTGCAGACGACGCAAAGCTGGGTGGGAGTGTGTGCCGTGAGGAGGATGCCGAGAAACTCCAGTATGATTTGGACAGGTTGGGTGATTGGGCAGAAGCATGGCAGATGCAATATAATGTGGATAAATGCGAGGTTATCCACTTTGGTGTCAAAAACAGGAAGGCAGATTATTATCTGAAAGGCAATAGATTGGGAGAAGGGGAAGTGCAACGAGACCTGGGTGTCCTTGTGCACCAATCGCTGAAGGTAAGCATGCAGGTGCAGCAGGCGGTTAAGAAGGCAAATGGTATGTTGGCCTTCGTAGCGAAAGGGTTCGAGTACAGGAACAAGGATGTCTTGCTGCAGTTGTACAGGGCCTTGGTGAGACCACATCTTGAGTATTGTGTGCAGTTTTGGTCGCCTTATCTGAGGAAGGATGTTCTTGCCATGGAGGGAGTGCAGCGAAGATTCACCAGGCTGATACCCGGGATGGCAGGAATGGCGTATGAGGAGAGATTGGGTCGATTGGGCTTATACTCACTGGAGTTTAGAAGAATGAGAGGGGATCTCATTGAAACTTATAAAATTCTAACAGGACAGGACAGACTAGATGCGGGAAGGATGTTCCCGATGGCCGGGGAGTCCAGAACCAGGGGTCACAGTCTAAGATGAGGCGGTAAGCCATTTAGGACTGAGATGAGGAGGAATTTCTTCACCCAGAGAGTGGTGAACCTGTGGAATTCTCTACCACAGAAGGCAGTAGAGGCCAATTCATTAAATATATCATAAACCAGAAATTGTGGCAGCAATGTGGTGGGTTTGGAAATGATACCAATGTCTCTTTCCATAAATTCCAATGTCCATTTGCTGAGGCGCTGCGAGGAAACTAGCGAATCTCCAGGTTTCATCAGTCGGTTCAGAGGCGTGTGAGCGCTGTGAAGGATGGTCACTTGTAGCCCAGAAATAAAGGTAAAATAATGTAGCGCCCAGAAGACGGCCAGCAGGTGGCGCTCACATGCAGGATTCGAGACGCATATGCAATGGGCTGTCGTCGATCAGCTCGCGTTCGGCACAGAACTGCGGCGAGGCTTTGTTCTGTGGCCCCAACCTCCAAATGGAAGGACTGCGTGGGATCTGGAGGAATCAGACATGCGGCCTGCATCACTGCAGTTTTTAATTTGGCCACGGACTGGGTGTGAGCATCAGTCCATGCCGGGCGTAGGTCATCACCCTGCAGTTGTATCAAATCATACAGGGGCTTTGCGCACTCTGCAAAGCCTGGGATAAAGTTCCTTTGGTACCTCACCAAACCCAAGAATGGTCGTAGGGCTGTTTTGGAACTGGGTAATGGTAGTCGCTGTATTATCTCCACCTTGTGGGAGTCGGGGGATGATCCCTCTGGAGAAATGGACGCTCCTAGAAAGGTGACCCGTTCTTTCACCAACTGAGCCTTCCGGGGATTCACCTTTAGTCCCGCCTGAGCCAACAATGTCAACACTTCGTGCAAAAGGGACCGATGCTCCTCCATGCTATCAGTTGCCAGCAGTAGATCGTCTACATACTGTAGCAAGCAGGTAGGGTGGGAAAAGTCTTTTAAAACTGCAGCCATTCTTTTGTGGAAGATCGTGGGGGCATTGTGGAACCCCTGAGGCAGGCATGTCCAGGTGTAGCTCTGGTCCTCAAATGTGAACGCGAATTTGTACTGGTCCTCCCTTTTAACAGGGATACTCCAGAATCCATTGGCGATGTCGAGGGTCGAGAAGTACTTGGAACCAGCAGGATTTGAGATAATATGGTGGGAGCTCCTCTTACTACCGGTGAGCAGGCTGGCGTTACAGAATTTAACTTTCTGTAATCAATGGTCAGTCGCCAGCTGCTATCGGGCTTTTTAACTGGCCATGTGGGTGAATTGGTTGTGAAAGTGCCTGTCCTAACAACACCCTGCTCGACTAGGGATTTTATGGTGTCTCGGATGTAAGGGTGACTCTCCCTTGGGATGGGGTACTGTTTGGTGAATGAGTGGGGGGGTCCCTCAATAGACTTTTCGCCTGCCATTTTTCCACAATCGTGCTTGCACGTGGCAAACACCGCTCGGTATTCCTGAATTAGTTTTGCCACAGCTTCATTTTCGCTCCCCGGACGGTCACACTCGGATAGCTTTATAATAGCAAAAACAGAGTGAGCATCTGAAATTTCTATCACTTTTGCATTATTTCTCAATCCCATCTAAACACAGTCCCGATTGTAATCTATTACTGCGTCATTCTGATCCAACACATCAGTCCCTAAAATTCCCCTTCCGTCAGGGGTGGTCATCAGCATCGGCGCTGGGACCTCACAGGTGAGGCCTCCCAACTGAAGTTCAGAGGCCTTCCCTGTCTACGCGGTGGTTGTATCACCATTAAACCCTTTAAGGGCCATACAACCCTTGCCCGCCGCTGCATGGCGTTCAGAGTATGGGGTGTGGATGATGGTAACGGCTGAGCCAGTGTCTATCAGCATAATCTGCTGCCGGCCCCCTTTTAAGATAACAAGGACTACTGGTCTCCCCGCTACCATCACATCGTAACCCCAGTTCCGACCAATCTTTGGGGGCCAAACCCCGTCATAGAGTGGATCCTTGGAGGGGTCCCTCCAATAGGTGTGCATTGACGATAGGGTTTTGCATTCCCAATGGGTGTGCATTGGCGATTGCGTGCACCGGTAAATGATTTTGCATCCCCCCCCCCCCCCGTGACAATTTGGGCTTTCATGAGGGTTATCAACTGGTCCAATTGTTGATCCGTCCCAGAGGGCTTGGATTCGTCCTTTTTTAGAAGGGTAACTAACTGAGCCAATTGTTGTTCCATCCAGAGGGTTTGGGTTCGTTCCTCGGGAGGTATCTATGCGTTGCATCGTGATCCGGTGCCTGTCTGGGTCTCCGGCAGTGTTTTGCTCGGTGACCTTCCTTCTTACAATTAAAGCACTGTCCCCTAAAGGGGTAGTACCTCGATCCCTCCACCGCTGACACTGCTTTCTTTGCGGTGGGTGGTGACTTCACCTTTAACTGGTCTTTTACCATCTCCCAGGCTCTTTGAACGTTAGTCTCTATATTTGTCCACTGATCGGCGGGCCTCGCGGCTATGCCCAGGGTGGTTTTAACGAGAGTGGAGTTGGGTCAGGAACGTTGTTCTGAATTGTTCCTGGTCCTTTCTTGCTGCAGCATGTGCGGGTGCCTGGTTCTGGGGACGTTCACAGATATCGTACAGGCGATTACTGAAGGCTCTAGGGGTCTCATCTGGGCGCTGTTCAGTCTGACTAAGCATAGCCACTAAGTTTAAGTTTTGGATCCCTAAATGGTTTAGGATCTCGGTCACGACTGCATCGGTCGCTGTGCCACGCTGGAGGATCACGTCTGGCAGATTATTCTTTAAAGAAGTGGAACAGGCCAAGAGGAGGACGCGTGTTAAGTCTCCCTCGTCTAACTCTGGGTGACACCTCCTGAAATCTGCCCACCTTCTATTAACTACCAGTGGGTCGTCCCCATCATTAATGGGCCCCAACTCGTGGCTACACACCGTGGCGTCAGTACCAAATATGGGCCGTGAGTCGGTATGGTTACTAATGATGTGACCATGCACGTTACGCTGTAAAGAGGTGGTCACTACTGCTACGGTTGGCCCTTGTGTCTCCAAGGTATCCCATCCTACACCGCCCTCCTGGGGATTATACTGACTGCCTTCCTCTTCCCAATCTGTCTCCCCCTCGTCCCCTTCTGTTGTCTCTGTTCTGGCTCCCCGTGTTACTGCGGATACTAGAGCCTGTTGCTGCCCTAATTTACTCTTTAGCCGCGCTATTTCTAGGTGGCACCGGGAGTGGTCTGCCTCCCTATGTGGCTTCTTAATTGCTTCCCTTAATGCCCCCCTAACGTCTTCTACTTCCTGACGGAGCCCCAGGTTTTCCAATTTAGATTTCTTGATGGCTAATCTGGTTTCATTTGCTGCAGCGACGGCTGCTCCTGCATTTAAATTTGAGAGGCTTCGTTGCTGTAGCAATGAAGCTGCCTGCTCGGCTCCTCTTTCTAGTTGCCTGATACTGTGGCTTAATCGATCGATTTCTTGTCTCAAATGCTGGCTTTCTCCCTCCTTTAACTGCCTAACAAGCTGGATGCCTTCTTCTTTCTGTTCTTTCATACTTTGAATCTCTTTTTCTTTTAGTTGAATTTCTTTGACTTTTAGTTCTTTTAAATCTTGTATCTCTCCCTTTAAATCTCGAATCTCTTTTGCATCCTGCCTCATCAATTCCTCATCTCTCCGAGCACAGTAATGTGCCCCGAATGCCAAGAGACCGTTTGCCTGTTTGGGCCTTAGCTTTCCCTCATCTACCCTCTCCTGGATAAATGCCACGAGCTCCCCAAAGGCCGCATGTTGGCCCTTACAGATGTATCGTGCCCGTAACTCTTGTAAGTCCCTTATGGACACCTTTTCGTATATTTTTTTCTGGTAGGCCACAGCTACGGCTTTTGCTGGCTTTTCCTATGCCCCCGATCCCTTCCTCCTGTGTCTTTTGAATTTACTGTTAAACTTTGCACCGCAGGTTAGAATCGCAACTCCCAAAATTTCCAATTGTTTAACAGAATGATCGAAAGCTGTCTCGCCAGATCCCAATGAGCCCCCAGTTTTGTAAGCTTTTTATTTTGACTGGCATTAAATTAACAGCAAGACCAATTCTTTTGAAACTATTTGGAATAAGTTCATTAAACACACACACTCGTGCACATCAAAACAATAGCCTACTGGTATCTACGGACTCTACTCAATTACAACAGGTAAGGTAATGGGTTAGATTTAAACAGACTTGTACTTCCCTGAGTCAAGCAATGCACGCGGCCTTTTTCCTTGCTTCTTGGTCTGGTCCTTCAGTGTGCCAGTACAGCCTTCGGTCACCTGAGGAAGAGAGTGTTTGAAGACCAGGACCTCAAACCCGGCACCAAGCTCATGGTCTACAGAGCAGTAGTGATACCCGCCCTCCTGTATGCCTCAGAGACATGGACCATGTACAGCAGGCACCTCAAAGCACTGGAGCAGTACTACCAATGCTGTCTTTGCAAGATACTGCAAATCCATTGGCAGGATAGGCGTACCAACGTCAGTGTTCTCGCTCAGGCCAACATCCCCAGCATCGAAGCTTTGACCACACTCGATCAGCTCCGATGGACGGGCCACATCGTCCGCATGCCCGATACGAGACTCCCAAAACAAGCGCTCTACTCGGAGCTGTGACGGGGCATGAGAGCCCCAAGTGGGCAGAGGAAACGCTTCAAGGACACCCTCAAAGCCTCCTTGAAAAAGTGCAACATCCCCACCGACACCTGGGAATCCCTGGCCCAAGACCGCACAAAGTGGAGGAGAATCATCTGGGAAGGCACCGAACACCTCGAGTCTCTTTGCCGGGAGCAAGCGGAAGCCAAGCGCGAACAGTGGAAGGAGCGCACGTCAACCCAAGCACCCCACCCACCCGCCCCTTCAACCACCGTCTGCCCCACCTGTGACAGAGACTGTAGGTCCCGCATTGGACTCATCAGTCACCTGAGAACTCATTTTTAATGTGGAAGCAAGTCATCCTCGGTTCCGAGGGACTGCCTAAGAAGAGAGGGAGGGCTTCCTGCTTTTCCGCTTGGTCATCCAGAGAGAGAGCGAGAGCCTTTGGGTTCCTTATTTTATATCTTTTTAAGTCCATTGTCTCTAGTCTAAATTGCTAAGACCCCAGGATTGGGTCTTAGTTTCCTGGCAGTTCTTGATTGGCTTTCCTTTGAACAAGTGTCTGTCTGCAGTGGCTGGGGCCATTTCTTGATTCAGTTAATTGTTTGTTAACACCTTTTAATGGCTCTTGAGTTTCGATGGGTTTTCGATGCTGTCTCTGTGGGGGTTTTCCTGTTATGCAGGTTTCCTTTGTTAAGTTTCGCGCCGTTGCCTTGAGCTCCGCTCCCAGGGAGATCCATACACATCAAATTCATCTTTATTACATACATCTTATATTAATAGTCTCGAGTCCATCACACATACAAAACATATATTTTTATTCTTACAAGGCGATGGATAGGATGCTAATCAAGCGGACTGCTTTGTCCTGGATGGTGTCGAGCTTCTTGAGTGTTGTTGGAGCTGCACTCATCCAGGGAATTGAAGAGTATTCCATCACACTCTTGTCTTGTGCCTTGTAGATGGTGGAAAGGCTTTGGGGAGTCAGGAGGTGAGACACTCGCCGCAGAATACCTAGCCTCTGACCTGCTCTTGTTGCCACAGTATTGATGTGGCTGGTCCAGTTAAATTTCTGGTCAATGGTGACCCCCCCCAGGATGTTGATGGTTCGGGATTTGACGATGGTAATGTCGTTGAATGTCAAGGGGCGGTGGTTAGACACTTTCTTGTTGGAGATGGTCATTTCCAGGTACTTGTTAGGCATGAATGTTAGCTGCCAATTATCAGCCCAAGCCTGGATGCTGTCCGGGGCTTGCTGCACGCAGGCATGGACTGCTTCATTATCTGGGGGAATGCGAATGGAACTGAACACTGTGCAATCATCAGTGACCATCCCCAATTCTGACCTTATGATGGAAGTAAGGTCATTGATGAAGCAGCTGAAGATGGCTGGGCCCAGGACACTGCCCTGAGGAACTCCTGCAGCGATGTCCTGGGGCTAAGATGATTGGCCTCCAACAACCATAATCATCTTCCTTTGTGCTAGGTATGACTCCAGCCAGTGGAGAGTTTTCTCCTCATTCCCATTGACTTCAGTTTTACTAGGGCTCCTTGATGCCACACTCGGTCAAATGCTGCCTTGATGTCAAGAGCAGTCACTCTCACCTCACCTCTGGAATTCAGCTCCTTTGTCCATGTTTGGACCAAGGCTGTCATGAGTTCTGGAGCTGAGTGGTCCTGGCGGAACCCAAACTGGGCATCAGTGAGCAGGTTATTGGTGAGTAAGTGCCGCTTGATAGCACTGTTGATGACACCTTCCATCACTTTGCTGATGATTGTGAGTAGACTGATGGAGCGGTAATTGGTCGGATTGGATTCATCCTGCTTTTTGTGGACAGGATATAGCTGGGCAATTTTCTGCTTTGTCAGGTAGATACTAGTTTGATAGCTGTACTGGAACAGCTTGGCTAGAGGCGTGACTGGTTCTGATACACAAGTCTTCAACACTACAGGTGGGATGTTGTCGGGGTCCATAGCCTTTACTGTTTCCAGTGCGCTGAGACATGACTGCATGTGGCAGGACTGCAGAACTTTGAACTGATCCATTGGTTGTGGGATCGCTTGCCTCTGTCTATAGCATGCTGCTTCTGCTGTTTAGCATGCATGTAGACCCGAGTTGTAGCTTCAGCAGGTTGGCACCTCATTTTCTAGTACGGCTGGTGCTGCTGTGGCACTCCTCTTTGAACCAGGGTTGGTTGCCTGGCTTGATGGTCATGGTAGAGTGAGGAATATGAGGTTACAGATTGTGGTGGCATACAATTCTGCTGCTGCTGATGGCCCACAGCACCTCATGGATGCCCAGTTTTGAGCTGCTAGATCTGTTGTGAATCTATCCCATTTAGCACGGTGGTAGTGCCACACAACACGATGGAGGGTGTCCCAAGTGTGAAGACGGAACTGCATCTCCACAAGGACTGTGCAGTGGTCACTCCTACCAATACTGTCATGGACAGATGCATCTGCGACAGGTAGTGGGTGAGGACGAGGTCAAGTAGGTTTTTCCCGCGCGTTGCTTCTCTCACCACCTGTCGTAAGCCCAGTCTGGCAACTATGTCGTTCAGGGCGCGGCCAGCTTGATCAGTAGTGGTGCTACCAAGCCCCTCTTCGTGATGGACATTGAAGTTCCCCCATGCAGAGTACATTCTGGGCCCTTGCCACTCTCAGTGCTTCTTCCACGTGGTGTTCAACATGGAGGAGTACTGATTCATCAGCTGAGGGAGGGCGGTAGGTGGTAATCAGCAGGAGGTTTCCTTGCCCATGCTGGACCTGAAGCCATGAGACTTCATGGGGTCCGGAGCCAATGTTGAGGACTCCCAGTACCCTCCCTCCCGACTGTATACCACTGTGCCGCCACCCCTGTTGGGTCTGTCCTGCCGGTGGGACAGATCACTGAAGAATAGCTAAATGGACAAGACAGCTTGCATCTGCTGAAAGAGGGAATTGAGGGATGTGCTGGAAAAGTGGAGCTAAGTTAAACCAAAAAATGTAAGCTTATTGGCCGCATGAGCCTTTTCCAAAACCTTATATTTTTGCCGCTTTGTTAACACAAACCACAAACACCTTGACATTTAAATCAACAGAGGACACAGTGATACATCATTTTATTTCCCATCCTTCTAGTTTTCGGACACATCTGTAGTAATGTATCCTCCCTGGAGCTAGGGTAAGGCCCATGCAAATAAGCAGATGACATCTGCTTTGGAAATCCCAGACTGATGAGTTAGTAACATTAAAATGTTTTACTTTATCCTAAATATTGGAAAGACCGAAGCCATTGTCTTCGGTCCCCGCCACAAACACCGTTCCCTAGCCACCGACTCCACCCCTCTCCCTAACATCTGTCTGAGGCTGAACCAGACGGTTTGCAACCTTGGTGTCATATTTATTTGACCCTGAAATGAGCTTCCGACCACATATCCGCGCCATCACTAAAACCGCCTTTTCCGCCTCCGTTACATCGCCTGACTCCGCCCCTGCCTTCGCTCATCCGCTGCTGAAACGCTCACCCAGGCCTTTGTTACCTTTAGACTTGACTATTCCAGAGCTCTCCTGGCCGGCCTCCCACATTCTACCCTATGTAAACTTGAGGTCATCCAAAACTCTGCTGCCCGTGTCCTAACTCGCACCAAATCCTGTTCTTGCTGACCTACATTGGCTTCCTGTTTTCATCCTTGTTTTCAAATCCCGCCCTGGCCTCGCCTCTCCCAATCTCTGTAATCTCCTCCAGCCCTACAACCCTCCGAGATATCTGCGCTCCTCTAATTCTGGCCTCTTTAGCATCCCCTATTTTAATCGTTCAACTATAGATGGTCGTGCCTTCAGCTGCCTAGGTCCTAAGCTCTGGAATTCCCTCCCTAAACCTCTCCGCCTCTCTTTTCTCCCTTTAAGACGCTCCTTAAAACCTACCTCTTTGACCAAGCTTTTGGTCACCTGCCCTAATATCTCCTTATGTGGCTCGGTGTCCGATTTGGTTTTATAATCGCTCCTGTGAAGCACCTTGGGACGTTTTACTATGTTCGAGGTGCTATATAAATACAAGTTGTTGTCCCCGCAAACCACAAGAAGCACTCTGTTGGGCACAGGTGTGAGTGAAGTGTGAGATGCTGCTGTCGCTCAGAGTAAACACGTGACAATGTGACCAGCTGTTGATCATCTGACCAGAAGGGGCTGCAACTGTGCAGACGTCCACGCTCATTAGGTTATTAATGTTAAAGAGTTCTGTGAAACACAAGGCAGAAAAATGAGCACACAGAGTGCAGTGCAACAGCAAGCATCTTTTAGAAAGAAAAGAAAGACTTGCATTTATATAGCGCCTTTCACAACCACCGGACGTCTCAAAGAGCTTTACAGTCAATGAAGTACTTTTGGAGTGTAGTCACTGTTGTAATGTAGGAAACACGGCAGCCAATTTGCGCACAGCAAGCTCCCACAAACAGCAATGTGATAATGACCAGATAATCTGTTTTTGTTATGTTGGTTGAGGGATAAATATTGGCAGAATTCCTCATCTTTTCTTCGAAATAGTGCCATGGGATCTTTTACGTCCACCTGAGAGGACAGACAGGGCCTCGGTTTAACGTCTCATCCGAAAGAAGCTGAACCTCTTTGGCAGGTTTTATAAATGTGAATCTAATTGTTCCGATAATGGTGTGGTGGAATCAGATTCCACAGTAACTTTCAAAAGGCAATTGGACATGTACTTGAAGAGGACTAATTTGCAGGGTTATGGGGAAAAAGCTGGGGTGTGGGCTAACTGGCTGGCTTTTTCAAAGAGCTGGCACAGGCATGACGGGCACAATGGCCTCCTTCTGTGCTGTAAGATTCTATGGGGTAAGAATTGAGTCGCGCCCCTTTTGGGGCGCTAACCTCGCCGGGGCGCGACTTTTAGCGCCCCGAAAAAATTAGCGGCCCCGCGCCGGAACTTCAGTGGTTGCGCCCCAAGAGGGAAGCGGGGCGCAACTGGAAGCAGCCCGCATCCCTCTTGGGGCGCTGCGAGTGAATATCCTGGCGCTACGCTGCGGCACGTCGCGCCGCGGTATTGCAGGCCTTCCTCCCCTTCTTAAAGGGGAGGGACCCTGCGCAGCGCGAACCGGGGCCCAGCTGGGCCCCCAGGGATCGGGAGTGCCGGCAAAAGAGCCCGGCACTCAAGAGAAGTGCTGGGCTCTTGGAGCGCAGCCGGCACTTCACGGTGGGGGGGCTTCACGGGGGCCGGGGGCAGGTGCTGGCAGGCGGCCAGCAACAAAAATGGCCGCCTGCCACCTCCGCTTTAAATATCGCCGCCCCGGCCGCACGTACGCCTCCCTGAACCTGTCGGACATAGCGTCTGGCGGTAAATCAGGGGGCGCGACTGAAGATCACGGCCGGGGCGCGAGCGGGGTGCTGCGCACGGCGATGACGTCATCGCCGGCGGCGCAGCGCCACAGGGCGCTACCGGCTGCCGCCGCCGCTAACCTCCCACTAAATTTTTCGGGAGGCGTGGGCGGCGCTGCGCCCGGGCGTTAGCTGCTTTACGCCCCATTAGCGCCCTCTTAAGGCGCTAACGGGAGGCGCAAGCAGCTGAATTTTTCCCCCTATGATTCTAATTATTACTATTTGCACGAGAGAAAAACATCTCCAGATTCTGATATTCAACCCAAACATCTTTGAACTTTTATTCATTGAATTATTTTACATATTTAACACAGGAGGCGAATTCAACAATAACTGCCGGTCTACTAAAACCCATTCTTCCTGGAGCCCTGGGACTGATGAGAGATATATAGCAAAATAAAAAAAATCCATATATAGAATCTCAAGTTCTTTTTTTAACTCGGAGCGCCTTCTACAGAAATGCAACCAAATATGGTCTGGTTACATTTCATGCAATGCAGTAAGCAAAACCACACCATTGGTCAACTACCAGTTGCTGTGATGTCTGCACTGATTCCTGTCAAACTGTGTAAGCAGTTTGTAGCAGGGTGCAGTTAAAGAGACAATGCGGGTAATTTTAATTCGCCAGGATGGGCGGTGGGAGGAGGGAGGGGTGGGTGCGAAGGGTAGGTGGGCGAAAGATTAAAAACAATAGAAAACCTAACCCTAACCCACCTTCAACGCGGTTTTAACGGAGGCGGGTTGGGGGGCTGGTGATTAAACTGCTCTCCGGAGGCTGGTCCCGAATTTAAATATTTTAATGAGGCTCCATTTTTAATTTTAATTCTGGCCGGCCGAGTTTCCCTGCTTGCAAGCTTATCTGCAAACTACCCTGCGATCGGACACCCCACCCCCACCCTCACCCATGTCCGCTCTCCTCCCGATGTCCAACAACCACCCATGTCACTCACCTCCTGACCTTTGCCAATTTGATTTGTCCAGTCTATATGAAGATTAAAGTCCCCCACGATTATTGCGTTACCTTTGTTACAAGCTCCTGCTATTTCTTGATTAATATTCTGTCCAACGGTATAGCTACTGTTAGGGGGCCTATATACTGCCACCAGTTTTTTCTGCCCCTTGTTATTCCTTAGCTCCACCCATACTGATTCTACTTCCTGATCTTCCGAGCCGTGATCCTTTCTCTCTACTGTCCTTCTGTCATCCTTTATTATCAGGGCTACTGACCCCTCCTTTTACATTCTGCCTGTCTTTTCGAAACGTCAAGTACCCTGGAACATTTAGTTCCCAACCTTGGTCACCTTGCAACCACGTCTCTGTAATGGCTATTAGATCAAACCCATTTATCTCTATTTGTGCCACTAGTTTGTCTATCTTGTTACGAATGCTTCATGCATTCAGATAAAGAGCCTTTAATTTAATTTTTTTTACAATTATTCCCTGCTTTGACCTTATTCTCTGCTGCACTGCTACCGTTAAACTCTCTGTCCCTTCCTGTCACACTCTGCTTATTTTCGCTACACTGCTCTATTGCCTTGACCTTTCTCTTTAGATTTCTAAATTTCCCCTCACCTGACCCCTCCCCCCCCTTTTTTAGTTTAAAGCCCTATCTACAGCCCTAGTTATTCAATTCGCCAGGATGCTGGTCCCAGCCCGGTTTAAGTGGAGCCCGTCCCGATGGAACAGCTCCCTCTTTCACCAGTACTGGTGCCAGTGCCCCATGATTGGAAACCCTTCTTCCCACACCACTCTTTGAGCCACTCATTTAACTCTCTGATCTGCTTGACCCTATGCCAATTTGCACGTGGCTCAGGTAGTAATCCAGAGATTATTACCCTTGAGGTTCTACTTTTTAATTTAGATCCTAGCTCCTCAAACTCCCTCAGCAGAATCTCTTTCTTAGTTCTACCTATGTCGTTGGTTCCTACACGGACCACAACAACTGGATCCTCCCCCTCACACTCCAAGTTCTTCTCCAGCTGCGAGGAGATATCCTTAACCCTGGCACCGGGCAGGCAACACAGCCTCTGGGACTCTTTCGCGGCTGCAGAGAACAGTATCTATCCCCCTGACTATATTATCCCCTACTACTACCACATTCCTTCCTTCTCGCCCTACTTGGATGGCCCCCTGTACCACGGTGCTGTGGTCAGTTTGCCCATCCTCCCTGCATTCCTTTTCCTCATCCACACAAGTAGCAAGTACCTCGTACCTGTTGGACAATATAAAGGACCAATATTTGCTGTGGCAGGGTAACTAACTGTGTCTGCTGTTAGTTAGACTTGCCCTTGCATGTAAAGGTTTTCAAATTTTTTGCGTAGCAAGTTGCTGAAAGTGTGAGGTGATAACATCGCAGTGAGGGAAATAATGCATCTGGGACCTGAGTGAGCAGGGCAAGCAAGTATGGCCCTGATCTTGACAGGAGTGGGCTGTGTCGGCGGGGGTTGGAGGGAGGCGGAGTTTCTGTCGGGAAACCCGGAAGCATGCTGCGGAGTGTTGACTCCGATCCCTGACCCCGGGGGGTGGCCGGTGCGACCCGTGGGGGTGTCTGATTCCCGACCCGGAGGGGGGCCTATCCCTGACGGGGGGCAGGGGGTGTATGGGGGTTCTGATGGGGGATTGAGCTTGGGGTGCTGGGGGGTGCGGGAAGCAGTTACCTTCTCCCTGAAGCTGTCCTCGCCTCCCTTCAGCTGCCGGGTTTCCCAAAGCCGGGGAAATCCAGCTGGCCAGGGTTAAATCAGGGGCTGCCAGTCTCATTAATATATATAACTGGCCAACCCACCTCCTGGGAGCAGGTTGGATACCTGCCTCCGTTAAACCTGGAAGTGGGCAATTGGAGCCGGTTGGGATCGTGTTTGAGATTTTTAAAGTTTTAATATCTCACCCGACCACAACCCACCCAAGTTTGGGAGTTCAGATTCAGCCCTATGTATCTCCTTAATCGATCAAATCGAAGGATTGTGAAATTAACAGCGCAAGGACTGAGGAGGAAATGTAAGTTAGAGATCAGGGACAGCAAGAGAAATAAAGAGAGGGAAAGAAAGACTGCATTAAGAGAGTGAGAACAAAAGACAGAAAGTAAAAAAAAATGCTTTAAGTTAAAATTTGACATTTTAAAAATCTCCAACAATTAAAACCTGAAGGAATGAGACTCCACACTTGCAATAATTAGTTTTCAGTGCCAGAGAGGTTGATGGCAGTAATTAACACACATCAGGTCATTAAAAGGGTACTAAGACTTAACTTTCTGTGGCGGGTTCAGTTCGTATCTACCGCGCAAGTACAGAAACCTTATGCCGTTCAATGCATTTTAATGGTGAGGCAGACAGCGAGATGCCGTTTTCCTGAAGCATCTCGTACAGCAACATTAGATTTTTGCGTTTAACTGCGCATCTGCCCATGCCTGAAGTTGCTGCAGAGTTTCCACATAAACGAAGGAGAGCGGCATTAGCCTCGCCATTATTTTGATAGCAAATTATGGGCCAAACTCTCATTCATCTCTTCGTAGGGAGATTGGTGAGGGAAGGGAACTGGTGCTAGATTCCACTCTTCCTTGGATTCCACTCTCTCCTTTTCTACAGTGGAGTGTTGCTGGAGTTCTAGACTGGTGCCGTGGGAAGCTTCTGAGCCCTCGTAATCT
Organism: Squalus acanthias; assembly: GCA_030390025.1. Taxonomy (NCBI): domain Eukaryota; kingdom Metazoa; phylum Chordata; class Chondrichthyes; order Squaliformes; family Squalidae; genus Squalus; species Squalus acanthias. Next base: position 131,527,344 of record CM059434.1, read on the forward strand.
ACGTTAACTGAAACAGCGAAGGTGGCAAATCAAAGTGGAATCGCCAAATGTGAAGGTCTGGGAAATGGTTACCTCTTTGGTTGTGGTCTATCTTGTGAAAAATTATTGATCAAAGGGTTACTGAAAGCTGATCAATTCATAAGTTGTTTGATTTTTGTCTGCTTTATTCCAGATTATTTTCACATCCTTCACCATGGGATTTAAAGGATTCAGAGAACCTGTCAACTTCCAATCATCATAGAAAAAGTGCTGCTCAACCCCAAAACTCACCTCCCTTTCAGCTCTCTTGCAAGTTGTTTATAGACACCAAGCTCAATCATGCCTCACTGTTTTGTATTATGAACACCTAAATGTTAATGGACTTTCTCATTTGAGAGAGCGCGAGGCGTTCACTGATGAAGTTCCAGATCTAGCAGTACTCAGTTTTGATAATAGGATTTCATGTTTTGAAGTACCTCCCAATGTGAGATCACTTATCACCATCAGTAGTATTACAGAGACTCCCAAGTGTATGAGGAAGGCAGCTATGAGTTTATCAAATCATTTGATGATAAATCTCATTAATGAAGTTAAACAGAGATGATTTGAGCAATCCTAGCATTACCCTGCATGGACATCCTGGTTATCGGGGCATAGTATGAAACCTTTCCTCCGACATCAGTCTGGTAGCTAGTGACATCAACAACATGGTTTACTAACCATATTGTCCATGATGGGGTTTAACATCTATATACAAATCCTAGTGGCCATCGATGTATGATGGTGGCTGGAAATGGTGAGCATGGGGATAAATGTCCTTGTGATTTTCAGCATATTCTGGTGCGTAATACAAAGCAACTTTGTATGGCAAGAAAATAGAGCAGAAGCTGTTTCCATCAATTTTCCGCCATAAAATCACTAAGGGTAGAAGCTAAGAATGGGTGAGCATCATGCTATTGAAATTAAAGGAGACAGAGAAGGGGGTGAACATTGTAGATGTGTAGTACTCCACAGGGATTTAAGGGCGATAGTGTAAGCATTCAGTCACCAACCAGATGCTGGTACTATTTCCCCAACCTTGCTATCTCCCATGGCAAGAGGAGAGTGTCTCCCCATGAGTTCCATGGCCTTAAGGTGTGAGATGTTTAAAATTGGGATGTGCCCTCTGGTGGTCTGTATCTTATGGGCATTGTGTGCCAATGTCTCCTGCAACAAGATTGAGTAAATGACAGGAAGGTATAAATGAGGAGAGTGCGCTAAATGGCATGGGAGAGCTGAAGAGATGTGGAGCTATCAGCCTCTTTAAGTGGATGAAGGGGTTTTGGAGTTGTGCATGTTTGTAATTGCTTTTAGGGGAGATGGGTAGCCATAGTGCAAGATCCTGAGTTATTGCACCCTCCCTAACCAGAGTGTATCGTGAGAGGTTAGTTGCACGGGTGTTCCTTTAAGAGGATGAACAGTTTACTGGTGTCCAGGATGGCCAAGCAAAAAAAGGGAGAGTGGCTGATATATGACCTTTCTTGCCCTGGTAAGGTTATTGAACTTCTTGCGGCACTGGTGTGTAATGCTGGGGAGGAGAGTGCCAGTGCCAGCTACCTCCAGGTGGCACAGCTGACATTTCTGGCTGGTTTGCTACCATGTACACCCAGCAGTCTGTGTACCCTGATCGCAGTTTCCTCAAGAAGGGATTGAAATTGCGGCACCTTCTTCTCTGCCTGTGTGCTGGACCCTGTTGCCTTGTTTGATTGTGTGTGCCAGCAGCTCCTGTAGTGGACATTCTTGAAAAGTGGCAGATAAAGATTCAGGATAACATAAGAACATAAGAAATAGGAGCAGGAGTAGGCCAATCGGCCCCTCGAGCCTGCTCCGCCATTCAATAAGATCATGGCTGATCTGATCCTAACCGCCAATCTACTATCTATCACAGAACCATCTCCTGCATCTAACAGAATTGCACACACGAAATAGGAGCAGAATCAGGCTACACAGTCCCTGGGCCCGCTCCACTACCCACAGGGCCATGACCGATCCGAACCTAGACTCATGTCCAAATTCCTGCCCGCTCCCCGTAACCCTTAATGCCCTTTACTTCTAGGAAACTGTCTATTTCTGTTTTAAATTTAATTAATGTTGTAGCTTCTACAGCTTTTTGTGGCAGCATATTCCATGGACCTACCACCCTCTGAGTGAAGTAGTTCCTCCTCATCTCAGTTTTGAAAGAGCAGCCCCTTATTCTAAGACTATGTCCCCTAGTTCTCGTCTCACCCGTCATCGGGAACATCCTCCCCGCATCCACCCGATCCAACCCCTTCACAATCTTATATGTTTCAATAAGATCGCCTCTCATTCTTCTGAACTCCAATGAGTAGAGTCCCAATCTACCCAACCTCTCCTCATATGACCACCCCCTCATCCCCGGGATTAACCGAGTGAACCTTTTTTGCACTGCCTCGAGAGCAAGGATGTCTTTCCTTAAGTAAGGACACCAAAACTGTATGCAGTATTCCAGGTGCGGTCTCACCAATACCTTGTACAACTGAAGCAATACCTCCCTATTTTTATATTCTATCCCCCTAGCAATGAAAGCCAACATTCCATTTGCCTTCTTAATCACTTGCTGCACCTGCATACTAACCTTTTGAGTTTCGTGCACCAGGACCCCCAGATCCCTTTGCACTTCAGTACTCTCCAGTTTCTTGCCATTAAGATAATAAATTGCTCTAGGATTTTTCCTGCCAAAGTGCATCACCTCACACTTTCCAGTGTTGTATTCCATCTGCCAAATCTCTGCCCACTTACTTAGCCTGTCTATGTCCCCTTGCAGGTTTTTTATGTCCTCCTCACTCACTACTTTCCCTCCCATCTTTGTATCATCTGCAAATTTTGATATGTTACACTTGGTCCCTTCCTCCAAATCGTTAATATAGATTGTGAAGAGTTGGGGACCCAGCACTGACCCCTGTGGAACACCACTAGTTACTGATTGCCAGTCTGAGAATGAACCATTTATCCCAACTCTTTGCTTTCTGTTAGATAGCCAATCCTCTATCCATGCCAGAATATTACCCCCAATCCCGTGATTTTTTACCTTAAGCAATAATCTTTTGTGTGGCACCTTGTCAAATGCCTTTTGGAAGTCTAAATACACTACGTCCACTGGTTCCCCTTTATCCACTCTATATGTTACTTCCTCAAAGAACTCCAGCAAATTTGTCAAACATGACTTCCCCTTCGTAAAACCATGCTGACTTTGTCCTATTAAATTATGATTATCCAAATGTCCTGTTACTGTTTCCTTAATAATGGACTCCAAAATTTTACCTACCACAGATGTTAGGCTAACCGGTCTATAGTTACCAGCCTTCTGTCTACTGCCCTTTTTAAATAAGGGTGTTACATTAGCAGTTTTCCAGTCTGCCGGGACCTTAGCGGAATCCAGGGAGTTTTGAAAAATTATTACCAATGCATCTACAATCCCTACCGCCACTTCCTTCAAGACTCTAGGATGTAAGCCATCAGGTCCAGGTGATTTATCCGCCTTGAGTCCCATTATTTTACCGAGTACCACTTCCTTAGTGATTTTGATCGTGTTTAGCTCCTCTCCCCCTATAGCCCCCTGTTTGTCCAGTGTTGGGATATTCTTAGTGTCCTTTACTGTAAAGACTGATACAAAATATTCATTCAGTGTTTTTGCCATCTCCATATTTCCCACCATTAATTTCCCGGTCTCATCCTCTAAGGGACCAACATTTACTTTAGCCACCCTTTTTCTTTTTATATAACTATAAAAACTCTTACTACCTGTTTTTATATTTTTTGCTAATTTACTTTCATAATCTATCTTCCCTTTCTTAATCAATCTTTTTGTTATTTTTTGCTGCCTTTTAAAGTTTTCCCAATCCTCTGTCCTCCCACTAGATTTCGCTACCTTATATGCCCTTGTTTTTAGTCGAATACGATCCTTAATTTCTTTACTTAGCCACGGATGACTGTCCTTTCTTTTACACCCTTTTCTTTTCAGTGGAATATATTTTTTTTGGAAGTTGTAAAATAACTCCTTGAATGTACACCACTGATCATGTGTCGTCTTACCCTTTAATCTATTTTCCCAATCCACTCTACTCAATTCCGCTCGCATACCTTCATAGTCTCCTTTATTCAAGCTTAGCACGCTTGTTTGAGATCCAACCTTCTCACCCTCTAATTGAATATGGAATTCAACCATGTTATGGTCACTCATTCCAAGGGGATCCTTTACTAGGACATTTTTAATTAATCCTGTCTCGTTACACAGGACCAGATCTAAGGTTGCTTGCCCCCTGGTCGGTTCAGTTACATACTGCTCAAGAAACCCATCCCTAATACACTCAATGAACTCATCCTCAAGGCAGCCCTGCCCCATTTGATTTGTCCAATTAATATGATAGTTAAAATCCCCCATAATTATAGATGTTCCCTTATTACATGCCTCAACTATTTCCTGATTGATACTCCGTCCAATAGAGTTGCAACTGTTCGGAGGCCTATAGACTACGCCCACTAATGTTTTTTTCCCCTTATTATTCCTTATCTCCACCCAAACTGTTTCATTATCATGATTTTTTGACCCAATATCATTACTCTGTATTACAGTGATTCCTTCCTTTATTAACATAGCCACCCCACCTCCCCTTCCTTCCTGCCTGTCCTTCCTGATCGTTAAATAACCTGGTATGTTTAATTCCCAGGCATTGTCACCCTGCAGCCATGTTTCTGTAATGGCCACAATATCATAACCATATGTAGTTATTTGTGCCATTAACTCGTCTATTTTGTTACGAATGCTACGTGCATTCAGATAGAGAACTTTCAAATATGCTTTGTGGCACTTAGTTCCTGCTTTTTCACTTTTTACCAGTTTACCTTTTACTCCACACACTCTGTCCCTTCCTGCCACACTCTGATTTGTGATTCCCCTACTGCTACCTATGTCTATGACCCTCTCTGTTGTCATTTTTATTTTTTGCTCTCTTGAAACCTCCCCCCCACTAATTAGTTTAAAGCCCTCTCCACAGCCCTAGTTATTCGATTCGCCAGGACACTAGTCCCAGCACTGGCCAAGTGAAGTCCGTCCCAACGGAACAGCTCTCTCCTGCCCCAGTACTGGTGCCAGTGTCCCAAGAAGCAAAACCCATTTTTCCCACACCAGTCTTTGAGCCACGCATTCAACTCCCTGATTTTATTTACCCTAGCCAAATTTGCTCGTGGCTCAGGTAGTAATCCAGAGATTATTACCCTCGAGGTTCTGCTTTTTAATTTGGCCCCTAGCTGCTCAAACTCCCTCAGCAGAACCTCTTTCCTTGTCCTATCTGTCATTGGTACCAACATGGACCACGACAACTGGATCCTCCCCCTCCCACTCCAAGTTTCTCTCCAGCCCAGAGGAGATGTCCTTAACCCTGGCACCGGGCAGGCAACACAGCCTTCGGGACTCTCGCTCTTGGCTGCAAAGAACCCTATCTATCCCCCTAATGATACTATCCCCTACCACTACAACATTTATTTTTACTCCCCCCACTTGAATGGCCCCCCTTACCACGGTGCTGTGGCCAGGTTGCTCATCCTCCCTGCAGTCCCCGCTCCTATCCACACAGGGAGTAAGAGCCTCGAACCTGTTGGACAAGAGCAAGGGCTGCGGCTCCTCCAACACTACCTCCTGGATCCCTGTACCTGCCTCACTCGTAGTCACACCTTCCTGTCCCTGACCACGGGCTACTTCTGAATTAGTTACTCTAATTGGTGTGACTACCTCCTGAAACACGGAGTCCAGGTAACTCTCCCCCTCCCTGATGTGTCGCAGTGTTTGAAGCTCGGACTCCAGCTCATCAACACGGAGCCGGAGTTCCTCGAGCAGCCAACGGTGAAGATAGCTGAAAGTCAAGTGAGCGAGCTAAGCACTGTTCCTTGCTTACCTGCTTGACCCCCAGTCTGTCGCTGCAGTGTTCAGCCAGAATAGGGGAGTGGGACTAGTTGCTGGCTCTTTGGTAGAACCAGGCAGGCACGATGGGCTGGATGGCCTCTTTCTGTGCTGTATGATTCTATGATGATACCAGAACTGAGAGCGTGCAACTGTCAGGAAAGACTGAACAGGCTGGGGTTCTTTTCTCCAGCGGTGACCTGATAGAAGTCTTTAAAGTTATGAAGGGGTTCAATAGGGTAGATGTAGAGAAGATGTTTCCACTTGTGGGGAGTCCAAAACTAGGGCCATACATGTAGGATAGTCAGTAATAAATCCAATAAGGAATTCAGGAGAAACTTCTTTACTCAGAGATTGGGGAACTCGCTACCTATTGGAGTAGTTGAGGCGAATAGTATCGATGCATTTAAGGGGAAGCCAGATAAGTACATGAGGGAGAAAGGAATAGACGGATATGTTGATAGGGTGAGAGGAGGCTCATGTGGAGTATAAAACCAGCATGGACCTGTTGGGCCGAATGGCCTGTTTCTGTTCTGTAACCTCTATGTAACGATCTTTTGAAAGCCTGCACGCTTCATTTCGATGCACTCCAGCAGATTACACCCATTTTACATGGGATTTATGTCAATCACTGCTCCAATGGATGTGCAATGAGCTGACCCAGGAAACCCTCGTGTAAATACCGCTCCAGACTACCAGCGGGTGCAAATCTTTTTCCAGTGTTTTTCAATGTCCTTCAAATGTCCTTCACCTGTTCCTAACATCTCCAATGTTTCTTTTTCTTAAACAGACATCACAAACACCTTGATATTTAAAAAAGCAGGAAGTACAGGGTGGCAATCTCAAAGGGCTTGTAGCTAATGGACTTCCTTCCATTTCAGGCGTCTTCCCTTCTATTATGCACCACTTTGTCTTGCAAGCAAGTAAGTACATAAGGACAAAGAACATAAGAAATAGGAGCAGGAGTCGGCCATTCGGCCCCTCGAGCCTGCTCCGCCATTCAATAAGATCATGGCTGATCTTCTACCTCAACTCCACTTTCCAGCACTATCCCAATATCCCTTGATTCCCTTAACATCAAAAAATCTATCGATCTCTGTCTTAAATATACTTAACGACTGAGCTTCCACAGCCCTTTGGGGGAGAAAATTCCAAAGATTCACGACCCTCTGAGTGAAGAAATTTCTCTCATCTCAGTCCTAAATGGCTGACCCCTTATTCTGAGACTGTGACCCTTGGTTCTAGACTCCCCAGTCAGGGGAAACATCCTCCCTGCATCTACCCTGTCAAGCCCTGTAAGAATTTTGTATGTTTCAATGAGATCACCTCTCATTCTTCTAAACTCTAGAGAATATAGGCCTAGTCTACTCAATCTCTCCTCATAGGACAATTCCCCCCCATCCCAGGAATCAGTCTGGTGAACCTTCGTTGCACTCCCTCTATGGCAAGTATATCCTTCCTTAGGTAAGGAGACTAAAAGTGTGCACACTACTCCAGGTGTGGTCTCACCAGGGCCCTATATAATTGCAGTATGACGTCTTTACTCTTATACTCAAATCCTCTTGTAATAAAGGCCAACATACCATTTGCTTTCCTAATTGCTTGCTGTACCTGCATGTTAACTTTCAGTGATTCGTGTACAAGGACACCCAGGTCCCTCTGAACACCAACATTTCCCAATCGCTCACCCTTTTCTATTTTTCCTACCAAAGTGGATAACTTCACATTTCTCCACATTATATTCCATTTGCCCTGTTTTTGCCCACTCACGTAGCCTGTCTATATCCCCTTGAAGCCTCTTTGCATCCTCCTCACAACTTACATTCCCACCCAGCTTTGTATCATCAGCAGACTTGGATATATTACATTTGGTCCCCTCATCCAAATCATTGATATAGATTGTGAATAGCTGAGGTCCAAGCACTGATCGTTGCGGTACCCCACTAATCACAGCCTGCCAACCCGAAAATGACCCGTTTATTTCTACTCTCTGTTTTCTGTCCATTAACCAATCCTCAATCCATGTTAGTATATTACCCCAAATCCCATGAGCCCTAATTTTGTTTAATAACCTCTTGTGTGGCACCTTATCTATTCTGCTAGTTACAACCTCAAAAAACTCTTAACAGATTTCTCAAACTGGATTTCCCTTTCATAAATCAGTGTTGACTCTGCCCAATCCTATTACTATTTTCTAAGTGCCCTGTTACCACGTCCTTAATAATAGATTCTAGCATTTTCGCTACTACTGATGTCAGGCTAACTGGTCTGTAGTTCCCCGTTTTCGCTCTCCCTCCTTTCTTAAATAGTGGGGTTACATTTGCTACCTTCCAATCCGCGGGAACCGTTCTAGAATCTATGGGATTTTGGAAGATGACAACCAATGCATCCACTATCTCTATAGCCACCTCATTTAAAACCCTAGGATGTAGGCCATCAGGTCCAGGGGATTTATCGGCTTTCAGTCCCATCAATTTATCCAGTTCTATTGTTTTACTAATACTAATTTCTTTCAGTTCCTCATTCTCGCTAGAGCCTTGGTTCGCCCCTATTTCAGGGAAGATTTTTACGTTATCTTCCGTGAAGACAGACACAATGGGCGCAATCTTGCCAGCCCTGGGGAGGCGGGTATGGAGGCGGGACTGCCATGAAAATGGCAGAATCTGGGGGCGGGTGCCCAACCCGCCCCCAATGCACCTGCGTGCCATCTTGGAGGCGGGAAGGGGATTAGTGCCACTTATCTGCCTAACAGGCAGATAAGAGGATTATCCCCATTTTACCCACACAAGTGCGGGCTTCCCGAAGGCTCCGAACCCCACCAGGGTCACCGAGGCGAGCAGTGGGTCTGCGGGGGTCTGCGGGGTGCAAAAGTGCGCTGTGAAGGTAAGTGATGGGTGCAAGTGTGGAGAGGTGAGTATCTGAGGTAAGTGGAAAGTGTTAGAAAAAGTTTACTTACCTTTGTTTCTTCCTGCAGGCTTCAATCGGTGGGTATGCGGAGAGTCTCGCACCTCCGCGGCAGAGATGACAGATGGCCGCTGCATTCTCCAATGCAGCAACCATTTAATTTATGCTAAATAAAGAGGTTTGATGAGTCTTGAATTCAAGAACTCATCAAACTACAGAGAATGTCAGTGTTTGACAGCTTCACAGAAATTTTTGACAGATGAAACGTCATACGTTGACGTTCTCTGTAACCGGCTTTCCCTTAATTGGCCTGCAAAGCCCGTTGGGCGGGCTTAACAAGGTCAATCAAGGGAAAATAGCGTGGGTTGGCCAGAAGTTGATGGAGGTGGGACTAAAACCCAACAAGTGGGAGTCCCGCCTCCAAAAGCTCCCCATTGGCAAAATCCAGCCCAAAGTATTTGTTTAATTTCTCTGTCATTTCCTTATTCCCCATTATAATTTTTCCTGTCTCAGCCTGTAAGAGACCCACGTTTACTTTCGCTAATCTTTTCCTTTTTACATACCTATAGAAGCTTTTACAGTCTGTTTTTATGTCTCTCGCTAGTTTACTCTCATATTCTATTTTCCCTTTATCAATTTCTTGGTCTTCCTTTGCTGAATTCTAAATTCCTCCCAATCCTCAGGCTTACTATTTTTGGCAACATTATAAGCCTCTTCCTTTGAGCTAATACTATCTTTAACTTCTCTTGTTAGCCACGGTTGGACCACTTTTCCTGTGGGGTTTTTGTGCCTTAAAGGAATGTATATTTGTTGTAAATTATGTCTTAATTCTTTAAATGCTAGCCATTGTTTGTCTACCGTCATACTTTTTAATGTAGTTTCCCAATCTACCTTAGCCAACTCGCCCCTCATACCTACGTAGTTTGCTTTGTTTAGATTTAACTAAATCACTTTCAAACTCAATATAAAATTCTATCATATTATCGTCACTCTTCCCTAAAGGCCCCTTTACTACAAGGTTATTACTTGACCCTTTCTCATTGCACAATACTAGATCTAAAAAGAGCCTGTTCCCTTGTTGGTTCCTCAACATGCTGATCTAGAAAACTATCTTGTAGACATTCCATGAACTCGTCCCCCACACTATTACTACAAATTTGGTTTGCCCAGTCTATATGTAGATTAAAGTCCCCCATGATTACTGTATTACCCTTGTTGCATGTGCCTCTAATTTCATGATTTATATTTTGCCCTACATTACAACTACTGTTTGGGGGCCTATAAACAACTCCCACCAATGTTTTCTGCCCCTTGCTGTTTCTTAGCTCCACCCAAACTGATTCTACTTCTTGATTTTCGGAGCTAAGATCCTTTCTCTCTATTGTCTTTATCCCATCCTTTATTATCAGGGCTACCCCTCCTCCTTTTCCATTTTGCCTATCTATTTTAAAAGATAAGTATCCTGGAATATTTAGTTCCCAACCTTGGCCACTTTTAAACCACGTCTCCGTAATGGCTATTAGACCAAACCTATTAATTTCTATCTGCGCTATTAATTCATCTATTTTGTTGCGAATGCTTCGTGCATTCAGATATAGTGCCTTTAGCTTTGACTTATTTCTATTTTTCACTGGTGCCTTATTACCTTTATTACTCTCTCTGTCCCTTCCTGACCCACTCTGCTTATTTTTACCCAAAACTCTACCCTGCTCTAGAGCCTTGACATTTCTCTTGCTGCTTTTAAATTTACTCTTTCCTGAATCCTCCCACCCCACCTTCATTAGTTTAAAGCCCTGTCTACTGCCCTAGTTATTCGATTCGCCAGGACACTGGTCCCAGGCCGGTTTAAGTGGAGCCCGTCCCATCAGACCAGCTCCTTCTTTCCTCAGTACTGGTGCCAGTGCCCCATGAACTGAAACCCCTTCCTCACACACCACTCTTTGAGCCACGCATTTAAACCTCTAAACTGTTTGTCCCTATGCCAATTTGCGCATGGCTCAGGTAACAATCCACAGATTATTACCTTTTGAGGTTCCGCTTTTTAATTTGGATCCTAGCTCCTCAAACTCCCTCAGCAGAACCTCATTCCTAGTTCTACCTATGTCGTTGGTTCCTACATGGACCATGACAACTGTATCCTCCCACTCCCACTTCTTCTCCAGCCGTGAGGAGATATCCTTAACCCTGGCACCGGGCAGGCAACACAGCCTTCGCTACTCCATGTCGCGGCTACAGAGAACAGTATCTATCCTCCTGACTATACTGTCGCCTACTACTACCACATTCCTTTTTACTCCCCCCACTTGAATGGCCTCCTGTACCACGGTGCCATGGTCAGTTTGCCCATCCTCCCTGCAGTCCTTGTTCTCATCCATGCAGGCAGCAAGTATCTCGTACCTGTTGGACAAGGTCAAGGGCTGAGGCTCCTCCATCACTATATCCTGGGTCCCCATACCTTCCTGACTCGCAGTCACACCCTCCTGTCCCTGACCACTGACGAACTCTAAAGTACTGCTTAACCTAAGGGGTGTGACTGCCTCCTGGAACAAAGTGTCCAGGTAACTCTCCCCTTCCCTGATGCCCCGCAATGTCTGCAGCTCGGACTCCAGCTCAACAACTCCGAGCCGAAGTTCCTCGAGCTGCAGGCACTTACCGCAGATGTGGTTGCTCGGGATCTCATTGGTCTCCACCAACTCCCACATGCTGCAGTTACGACACACCACCTGCACTGCCAGCTCTATCTAACTTTATTTTATTTATATAATGGGCCGTATTTTCCGATCGGAGGCCTCCTGCATGCGGAGGCCTCCGATCTGGAAAAATCTACGGACTTACCCGAGGGCTCCTGGGGCGCCTACACTTCCGATCCTGGGCCTCTCCAAACTCCAAGTGCGCAGGGCCCACGTATCCTAGAGGCGCAGGCGGTTCGCAAGCGTCCCTGGGATCATGTGGGCCAGGCCAGCCAATAGAAGAAGGGAATCTCCCTTCATACACTTGACAGATAGACCTGTCAAATATATGAATGGAGATCAATGAAAATACATAGTAAAACTTTAAATAAATTTAAAAAAGAACCATCACCTTTTTAAAATCAGTTGAAATTACAATAAATTAAATATTTTAAACAAAAGCTGGACACTTTGTTCCAGGAGGCAGTCACACCCCTTAGGTTAAGCAGTATTTTAAACAAAAATTTAATTTTTTGAAAAAAAAATTAAAGTTTTTTACGGAGCTAAAAATAAGCTTACCTTTTTTAAAGTATTTTTAAATGATAAATGACTGAAATTAAAAAAAAACTTTTTTTCAACTCTTATCCTGGTAAAAGCAGGTCTTATGCCTGCTTTTACCAGGCGTAAGAATTCTAAGGGTTTTCTGCGGGCGGAGGGTCTCCAGAAAGCGGAACTCTCCCCCCGCAGAGGCCCTTCTCTAGGGCAGGCGTCCGATCGGTCAAGAGCATTCTTGACAGCTTGGAAATGCCGGTTTTCAGCGCATGCGCTGTGCGTGCCTGAAGCAGGCATTTCCGATGTCCCTACGGGTTTGTACACAGCCCGTACACACCCGTAGGGATCGGAATATCCGGGCCAATTAGTCGCAGTATTTATTCAAATGATTATTTTTACTTTTAATTTTTAGTTTTAATTAGTTAATTTAGTTTGTTATCAATTCAATAAAGTTATAGTAGTTAATACTCTCCCAGTTCTGAATTTAATCCATTTACCTAACCTAGAGATCAAAAGAGCTGTACTCACCAACCAATTACCTACCTGCTGTCCTGTGATGCCACTCCTTGTTTTTTTGTTTTTTTAAGCTGCCACCTCAGGTCCGCACTGTGTTCTGGGCCTTCTCCAGTGCTCATATATAAGAACATAAGAAGTAGGAGGGGGGCTAGAAACCTATGTAGTGAAATAGAGGAAAGTGAAAGGCAGACAGAAATAAATGGTAAAAGGGTGAGGAACAAAAAACAAAGGGCCAAACTAATTCATAAAAAATGTGAGCATAAAAAAAGCCTGAGGGTTTTATACCTTAATGCGAGAAGCATCAGGAACAAGGTAGATGAATTAGCTGTGGAAATAGAGGTTAATAATTATGATCTAATTGGGATTACGGAAACATGGTTGCAGGATGAGCAGGGCTGGGAGCTTAACATACAGGGGTATTCAGTATTTAGGAAGGATTGACAAAAAAGAAAGGGAGGAGGGGTAGCATTGCTGGTAAAAGAGGGGATAAATGCAATTGAAAAGAAGGATATTAACTCAGTTAATACAGAATCTATATGGGTGGAGCTAAGAAATAGCGAGGGGCAAAAAACATTAATAGGAGTGGTATATAGGCCTCCAAATAGTAAAATAGAGGTTGGGGAGGGCATCACGAGGGAAATTAGAGAAGCGTGCAATAAGAGCACAGCTGTCATCATAGGTGACTTTAACTTACATATAGATTGGACTAGCCTAATCAGTAAAAATAATGAGGAGGAGGAATTCCTTGAGTGTTTAAGGGATGGTTATCTGGATCAATATGTCGAGGAACCAACTCGGGAACAGGCTATATTGGACTGGGTACTGTGCAATGAGAAGGGACTAATTAGTAATCTTGTTGTACGGGGACCCTTGGGTCAGAGCGATCATAACATGATCGATTTCTCACTCGAAATGGAGAGCGAAGAAATTGACTCAGAGACTAAGGTCCTGAATTTAAACAAGGGGAATTATGATGCCATTAGACGGGAACTGAGTAGGTCTGATTGGACAATGTTCCTGGGAGGACTGGAGGTAGATAAACAATGGCAAGCATTTAAAGATAGAATGACAAAATTGCAAAAATTGTTTATACCAATCTGGCATAAAAGGAAATCTAAAAAGGTGACTCAACCGTGGATAACAGGGGAAATTAGAGACAGCATAAAATCCAAAGATAGGGCGTATAAAATAGCCAAAAAAAGCGCCAGAGCGGAAGATTGGGAACAGTTTAAGATAGAGCAAAGGAGGACAAAGGGCTTAATCAAGAGGGGCAAAATAGCTTACGAAAGCAAGCTGGCGGAAAATATAAAAACTAACTCCAAAAGCTTTTATAAGTATATCAAGAGGAAAAGACTGGTGAAAACCAAAGTTGGTCCATTGCAGTCAGATACGGGGGAATATATAACGGGAAATAAGGAAATGGCAGACCAACTAAATGCATACTTTGGGTCAGTCTTTACGAAGGAAGACACAAAAAACCTCCCTGGGATATCGGGAAAAATAGGGACATTGGCAAAGGAGGAACTGACGCAAATCAATATCTCTAAGGATATGGTGTTAAGGAAGCTAAAGGGATTGAAGGCGGACAAATCCCCAGGGCCTGATAACATGCATCCTAGGGTACTGAAGGAGGTGGCCCTAGAGATAGCGGATGCACTAAGTATGATTTTTCAGAATTCATTAGACTCGGGAACAGTGCCCATGGATTGGAGGGTAGCTAACGTTACCCCACTATTCAAAAAGGGGGGTAGGGAAAAAGCAGGTAATTACAGACCTGTAAGCCTTACATCAGTTGTGGGCAAAATGCTGGAGTCCATCATTAAGGATGAAATAGCGGAGCACTTAGCAAATGGGGACAGGATAGGACAGAGTCAACATGGATTTACAAAGGGTAAATCGTGCTTGACTAATCTATTGGAATTTTTTGAGGGAGTAACTGGTAAAATAGATGGGGGAGAGCCAGTAGATGTGGTGTACCTGGACTTCCAAAAGGCCTTCGATAAGGTCCCACATAAAAGATTAGCATGGAAAATTGAAGCTCATGGGATAAAGGGGAAAGTATTGACGTGGATAGAGAACTGGCTGTCAGATAGAAAACAGAGAGTTGGAATAAACGGCTCATTTTCTGAATGGCAGGCAGTAACAAGTGGGGTACCACAGGGATCTGTCCTGGGTCCCCAGCTGTTCACAATTTACATTAATGACCTGGATCAGGGAGTCGGATGCAGCATTTCCAAATTTGCAGACGACACTAAACTAGGAGGGGGGGTGGGCTCAGAGGAGGAGACCAGGAAGCTCCAGAGCGATTTGGACAGACTGGGTGATTGGGCGGATAAATGGCAGATGCACTATAATGTGGACAAGTGCGAAGTTATCCACCTTGGGTGCAGGAACGGGAGGGCAAATTATTATTTAAATGGCAATAAATTGGGAGAGGGGGAAGTACAGAGAGACCTGGGTGTTCTTGTACACCAGTCACTGAAGGCGAGCATGCAGGTGCAACAGGCGGTCAAGAAGGCAAACGGTATGCTGGCCTTCATAGCAAAAGGGTTGGAATACAGGAACAGGGATACCTTGCTGCAGCTGTACAGGGCACTGGTGAGACCACACCTCGAGTACTGTGTACAGTTTTGGTCGCCTCATCTGAGGAAAGATGTTCTTGCCATGGAGGGGGTGCAGCGGCGATTCACCAGGCTGATACCAGGAATGGCGGGATTGACCTATGAGGAGAGACTATGTAGTTTAGGGATGTACACACTGGAGTTTAGAAGATTGAGAGGGGACCTCATAGAAGTGTATAAAATTCTGACAGGTCT
The DNA here is from genome assembly GCA_030390025.1 of Squalus acanthias. Lineage (NCBI taxonomy): Eukaryota > Metazoa > Chordata > Chondrichthyes > Squaliformes > Squalidae > Squalus > Squalus acanthias. The sequence goes on from CM059434.1 coordinate 131,542,736, forward strand.
AGACAGACTAGATGCAGAAGGAATGTTTCCCTTGGCGGGTGAGAACAGAACTAGAGGACATAATTTAAGGATAAGGGCTAAACCATTTAGGACAGAAATGAGGGGGAATTTCTTCACTCAGAGGGTGGTGAACCTGTGGAACTCATTGCCACAGAGGGCAGTGTACGCCAGCTCATTAAATATATTTAAGAGGGAATTAGATATATTTCTACAGGCAAAAGGGGTTAAGGGTTACGGAGAGAAGGCGGGGACGGGATACTGAATTGGAGGATCAGCCATGATCTCATTAAATGGCGGAGCAGGCTCGAAGGGCCGGATGGCCTACTCCTGCTCCTATCTTCTATGTATCTATGTATTTCTATGTAGGAGCAGGAGTAGGCCATACGACCCTTCTGGCCTGCTCCGCCATTCAATAGGATCATGGCTGATCCGAACCTAGACTCACGTCCACTTCCCTGCCCGCTCCCCATAACCCTTAATTCCCTTATCAGCTAGGAAACTGTCTATCTCCGTTTTAAATTTATTTAATGTCGCAGCTTCCACAGCTCTCTGCGGTAGCAAATTCCATAGATTTACTACCCTCTGAGTGAAGAAGTTTCTCCGCATCTCAGTTTTGAAACGGCAGCCCCTTATTCTAAGATTATGCCCCCTAGTTCTAGTCTCACCCATCAGTGGAAACATCCTCCCCGCATCCACCCGATCAAGCCCCCTCACAATCTTATATGTTTCGATAAGATCGCCTCTCATTCTTTTGTATTCCAATGAGTAGAGGCCCAACCTACTCAACCTTTCCTCATAAGTCAACCCCCTCATCTCCGGAATCAACCGAGTGAACCTTCTCCAGCGCTCCCTTTATGCCGCCAGCTCCGCTCCCGCTCAGGTCCGTGCTGTAGTCTTAAATGTTGTAAGTTGAAGGAATACTTCAGTAACAGACATTGCCCAACCCTTTGACCATCTTGGGTGTCAGAAAGTGACTGTTTAACATGGCTTCACAATTATCTTATGGAAATGTCCAGATTGTGGTAAACAGGCTTGTACTGAAATAGGAAGCGCATCAGGGAATATTTTGTTTCCTCTGTCCATAGCATAGCTTACACATAACAGATACTACAACGCAGGAAACCTATTACCCTGAGGTGGACAAGGTTTTAATAAATAAGGCTCATTATCAGCCAAAGAAGTGAATGCGTAAATGCAGGTGGCCACAGCAGGAAGAGCACCCACCCACTTTTCCAGCTACTGATCTGTAGTAATGTCTGAACTGACCTCAAGTGAAAAGCTACCAGAACAAGATGGTTTTAATAAACTTATTGTATCCTAATAAACACATTACATCATTTAACATGACATGATATCCTCCATCAACTTCATTTCTATGACTAATGAATCTTTCCTGCACATATTGATAATAGTATGTTTTATAATAGTATGTTTTATCAGCTAGAAATGTGGAGTCACATGAAACATTCAACAATATTTACATAGTTTGAAAAACTATAGTCCCAAATTATCCTTGGATTGCAAGATCCTTCATTTGCAAGATGTTTGTGTAGTTGTGTAAGTGAGTGAAAAGGGGAACAAAACATAACAAGATCAGATTTGTACTAGCCTGGAACTTAGGAGAGAGGACTGCAGTTTCACCTCTCCCAAATACCTTAATGCTCTTATAGTCAAGGAAGTACAGGGTGGCCTTCAAAAGGGGCTTGTAATGAATGGACTTTCTTCCATTTCAGGTCTCTCCCCTTCTATTATGTCCACTTTGTCTTGTAAGCAGATAAGTAGTCTTGAAATGTTGCAAATTGACGGAATACTTACAGTAACAGACATTGCCCAACCTGTAGCCCATCTTGGGTGTCAGAAAGTGAACATTCATCATGAAGCTAGGTTGCGTTACAATGATTTGCTGCGTGAAGTCCATTTACAATGTTAAAACATTCAGCTGCAAAGTTGCACCGTGAATGTGCACCCTGCTATAATATGGGCATCCATGGTAAGCAATGAAAGAACTGAAATATTGTGTCAAGGCTTGGCATGGGTCAGTAGTAAATGTATAGCAGGTCAACAAGCCACACTTTGGCAAGCATACTAGGGCCATCTAGCTGATAAATGGCACTGTTGTGTAGCCATATCTTTCCAGTTTTCTTAAGATCTGCCATCTTCTTCCACGTCTATTCCCAGGTCTTGTGGTTATTGGATACACCTAGCCAGCACCTCCTACCACCCTCTGGGGAGGGTCTCTGGCGTGCTAAAGAGGATAATCCTCCTTACACCACATCAAACAGGAGCACCTTCATTTTTCCAACCATCAAATGTGGTTTGGGTGTCCAGCTGCTGTGTCACTTGGCCATTTCGCTCTTAGTCCATGGATACTGAGGGCAATTATGCTCCACTGCTCCCCTGGCTGAGTTCAGCTAACTCAGCCCAGACTAGGGATGCAACCTGAAATTTGCCTGGTCCGTATGACTCATTTAACGACTTAACAGGAGCAGATATTGGGAATTCAGTCATGGACATAAGTGACCACAATTCACACACTATTCTGTCCATTAAAATTGGTGTTGAGGTATAGATCAGCCATGATCTAAGTGAATGGTGGAACAGGCTTGAGAGGCTGAATTACCTACTCCTGTTCCTATGCATATTCCTGCTTTTACCAGGCGTAAGAATCCCACGGCCTTTCAGCGGGCGGAAGTTGGGCAAATAGCGCAACTCTCCACCTGCAGAAGCCCTTTTCCTGGGGATGTGGAGGATCTGTCAAGAAGCTTCTTGACAGATCGCAAGTGCCATGTTTTAGCGCATGCACTTCGCATGCTTAAACCCGGCACTTGCGCAGCACCGAGGGGCGCGTACGCACCCATAGGGGTCGCAAAATACGGCCCTATCTGTTTTAGTGATCTTGGTTGAGAGATAAATATTGGCCAGGACACCGGGGAGAACTTCCCTGCTCTTTCTCAGAACTCTTACAAGTTTTTTAATATTCACCAGAATGGGCAGTGGGAATTTAGATTCACTGCCCAATTAAAAGTACCTCTTCAGCCCTTCAGATCGAGACAGACACAGGAAGAGGTCTGCAGAACAAGCTAAACCACTAGAGAAAGCCATCACACTAAGCAATAATATAATACATTACTGTATGTTAGAAAACTGTTTTGATAATCGGGGGGTAGTACTGTGTGGCGGGGGCAGGTTGGTAGAGGATCTTTGTCTTACGGATGTTTAGTGTAAGGCCTATGCTTTCGTACGCGTCGGTGAAGGTGTTAACGATGGTTTGGAGTTCGACCTCCGAGTGTGCGCAGACGCAAGCGTCGTCTGCGTACTGTAATTCGACGACAGAGGATGGGACGACCTTGGATCTGGACTGGAGGCGACGGAGGTTGAACAGTTTCCCATTTGTTCTGTAAATTAGCTCCACTCCAGCGGGGAGCTTACTGAGGGTGAGATGGAGCATTGCCGCAAGGAAGATCGAGAAGAGCGTTGGTGCGATGACACAGCCTTGCTTGACCCCGGTCCGTACATGAATTGGGTCTGTGGTGGAACCATTGGTCAGGATCACGGCTTGCATGTCGTCGTAAAGCAGGCGGAGGATGGTGACAAACTTTTGAGGGCAGCCGAATTTGAGGAGGACACTCCATAATCCCTCCCGGTTGACGGTGTCGAAGGCCTTTGTGAGGTCAAACAAGGCCATGTAGAGCAGTTGGTGCTGTTCCCTGCACACACATAACACAAATATGCGCACCACATACAGAGCAGTAATGCATGCACGGACACAATACAAACATCATATAAAAACACACAGCTAGACAGAGCAGAAACATACATATGCAGCACAAATTGCAAACGGAGCACACAGACAGCACACACACATATACAGAACAGAGACGACATACAAGTATGTATACTCGCACAAACAGAGCATAAAGGCACACATACGTCAATGTACAAATATGACACATAGCTAACCGTCCAACTCCAAGATAATGCAAATGAAAAAAACTGCGCGAGATTGATCACAAAGAAGGATTTGGATGCAGCAGTTTGATCCAGGATTCTTTTCCGGGATGTTTCTAGTTTATTAGTAATGATCTGTGTCAGTATTTGCAGGGTGTCCTGTCCAACATCCTCTCAACGAAGTACTGCACTGTACACAATCTCCTCTTCCTTTTTTCTTACTTTCGGCAAGTTTCCCAATTGCAGTTGTGCATAGCAGATATCATTCCCATTGCTCTCATCCTGAAAAATGGGGGAAAACACACACACATGTGGTTTTACTTTCTCTGTCCTTACCTTCCTGAGCCTGCCTTCCTCCTACAATCTGCAGACTGTTAAAACCCAAGCTTGGCATTGGCTGATCACTACTCCTCGGTTTATCTCCCCTTTTCAACATTGCTGGTATTATCCACTACCGGCTTTTCCCCCTTCACTTGGGTTTCTCAATAAAAAAAATATAGTTTGTAACGAGAGAGTGCTCCAACTAAGCCAAGCTGACAGCGGACTGATTTTGATTTGCTTCTTTCCTTTAATGTTTCGACATATTTGAGGCTATCTGAGTGAGCTAATGGGTCACATTGTACAACTGGTGATGATCAAAATCAAAATGGTCCAAGTTTGGTCTTATTGCACAGCTCCCAACTGCTTAGTCATTGCAAAGATATGTGATTAGAAATATTCTGAAACACCTCAGAATATGATTTGGGTCTGTTGTTGCTTACATTATTCTATTATTTTCTATTACTGAACAGTTTACATTTACAGATCATCCCAGCACAGGCCCTGCTGGTAAAATAATCAGAGAGCTCCGTGTATCCTCCCAGTGTCAGTCTCCACCGGCAACCTCCCAGTGTCAGTCTCCACCGGCAACCTCCCAGTGTCAGTCTCCACCGGCAACCTCCCAGTGTCAGTCTCCACCGGTAACCTCCCAGTGTCAGTCTCCACCGGTAACCTCCCAGTGTCAGTCTCCACTGGTAACCTCCCAGTGTCAGTCTCCACCGGCAACCTCCCAGTGTCAGTCTCCACCGGTAACCTCCCAGTGTCAGTCTCCACCGGCAACCTCCCAGTGTCAGTCTCCACCGGCAACCTCCCAGTGTCAGTCCCCACCGGCAACCTCCCAGTGTCAGTCCTCACTGGTAACCTCCCAGTGTCAGTCTCCACTGGCAACCTCCCAGTGTCAGTCCCCGCCGGCAACCTCCCAGTGTCCGTCTCCTCCGGTAACCTCCCAGTGTCCGTCCCCCCCACTGGTAACCTCCCAGTGTCAGTCCCCACCGGCAACCTCCCAGTGTCCGTCCCCACCGGTAACCTCCCAGTGTCCGTCCCCACTGGTAACCTCCCAGTGTCCGTCCCCACCGGCAACCTCCCAGTGTCCGTCCCCACCGGTATCCCAGTGTCCGTCTCCACCGGTATCCTCCCAGTGTCCGTCTCCACCGGTATCCTCCCAGTGTCCGTCTCCACCGGTATCCTCCCAGTGTCCGTCTCCACCGGTATCCTCCCAGTGTCCGTCTCCACCGGTATCCTCCCAGTGTCCGTCTCCACCGGTATCCTCCCAGTGTCCGTCCCCCCCACTGGTAACCTCCCAGTGTCAGTCCCCACCGGCAACCTCCCAGTGTCCGTCCCCACCGGTAACCTCCCAGTGTCCGTCCCCACTGGTAACCTCCCAGTGTCCGTCCCCACCGGCAACCTCCCAGTGTCCGTCCCCACCGGTATCCCAGTGTCCGTCTCCACCGGTATCCTCCCAGTGTCCGTCTCCACCGGTATCCTCCCAGTGTCCGTCTCCACTGGTATCCTCCCAGTGTCCGTCTCCACCGGTATCCTCCCAGTGTCCGTCTCCACCGGTATCCTCCCAGTGTCCGTCTCCACCGGTATCCTCCCAGTGTCCGTCTCCACCGGTAACCTCCCAGTGTCCGTCTCCACCGGTATCCTCCCAGTGTCCGTCTCCACCGGTATCCTCCCAGTGTCCGTCTCCACCGGTATCCTCCCAGTGTCCGTCTCCACCGGTATCCTCCCAGTGTCCGTCTCCACCGGTATCCTCCCAGTGTCAGTCCCACCGGTAACCTCCCAGTGTCCGTCCCCACCGGTAACCTCCCAGTGTCAGTCCCCACCGGTAACCTCCCAGTGTCAGTCCCCACCGGTAACCTCCCAGTGTCCGTCTCCACCGGTATCCTCCCAGTGTCCGTCTCCACCGGTATCCTCCCAGTGTCCGTCTCCACCGGTATCCTCCCAGTGTCCGTCTCCACCGGTATCCTCCCAGTGTCCGTCTCCACCGGTATCCTCCCAGTGTCCGTCTCCACCGGTATCCTCCCAGTGTCCGTCTCCACCGGTAACCTCCCAGTGTCCGTCTCCACCGGTATCCTCCCAGTGTCCGTCTCCACCGGTATCCTCCCAGTGTCCGTCTCCACCGGTATCCTCCCAGTGTCCGTCTCCACCGGTATCCTCCCAGTGTCCGTCTCCAGTGGTATCCTCCCAGTGTCCGTCTCCACCGGTATCCTCCCAGTGTCAGTCCCCGCCGGTAACCTCCCAGTGTCCGTCCCCGCCGGTAACCTCCCAGTGTCCGTCCCCGCCGGTAACCTCCCAGTGTCCGTCCCCGCCGGTAACCTCCCAGTGTCCGTCCCCGCCGGTAACCTCCCAGTGTCAGTCCCCGCCGGTAACCTCCCAGTGTCAGTCCCCGCCGGTAACCTCCCAGTGTCAGTCCCCGCCGGTAACCTCCCAGTGTCAGTCCCCGCCGGTAACCTCCCAGTGTCAGTCCCCGCCGGTAACCTCCCAGTGTCAGTCCCCGCCGGTAACCTCCCAGTGTCAGTCCCCGCCGGTAACCTCCCAGTGTCAGTCCCCGCCGGTAACCTCCCAGTGTCAGTCCCCGCCGGTAACCTCCCAGTGTCAGTCCCCGCCGGTAACCTCCCAGTGTCCGTCCCCGCCGGTAACCTCCCAGTGTCCGTCCCCACCGGCAACCTCCCAGTGTCCGTCCCCACCGGCAACCTCCCAGTGTCAGTCCCCACCGGCAACCTCCCAGTGTCAGTCCCCACCGGCAACCTCCCAGTGTCAGTCCCCACCGGCAACCTCCCAGTGTCAGTCCCCACCGGCAACCTCCCAGTGTCAGTCCCCACCGGCAACCTCCCAGTGTCCGTCCCCGCCGGCAACCTCCCAGTGTCAGTCCCCGCCGGCAACCTCCCAGTGTCAGTCCCCGCCGGCAACCTCCCAGTGTCCGTCCCCGCCGGCAACCTCCCAGTGTCAGTCCCCGCCGGCAACCTCCCAGTGTCCGTCCCCACCGGCAACCTCCCAGTGTCCGTCCCCACCGGCAACCTCCCAGTGTCCGTCCCCACCGGCAACCTCCCAGTGTCAGTCCCCACCGGCAACCTCCCAGTGTCAGTCCCCGCCGGCAACCTCCCAGTGTCAGTCCCCGCCGGTAACCTCCCAGTATCCGTCCCCACCGGCAACCTCCCAGTGTCCGTCCCCACCGGCAACCTCCCAGTGTCAGTCCCCACCGGCAACCTCCCAGTGTCCGTCCCCACCGGCAACCTCCCAGTGTCCGTCCCCACCGGCAACCTCCCAGTGTCAGTCCCCACCGGCAACCTGCTGAAACCCTCATCCATGTCTTGTTACCTCTAGACTGGACTATTCCAACGCACTCCTGGCCGGCCTCCCATCTTCCACCCTCCATAAACTTTAATACATCCAAAACTCTGCTGCCCGTATCCTAACGCACACCAAGTCAGGCCCGCTCCTCCTGGCCTGGCTGGATAGGGAGGGCTTTTAAAAAATATTTTATTACATACCTTTTGTTGACGGCTGCAGAAGAATCCTGAGCATGGGCAGGCCCAACACCTGCTTTGAACTAGTAACAGATGTTAGGCCCCTAATTTACATATTCACTCTTTAAAAATTAATTTTACATTTACCATATTATCCTGCCCACGGTGCAATCTTTGATTACTAGCTTGAGTTCCTTTTCGTTCTTGAGTTCCTTTTCGTTCTTGAGTTCCTTTTCCTTTTATATAAAATAATAATTGTGAAATAGAATAATGTATTTGTAAAGAACATTTTATGTGTTGCAGTGCATAGTGAACTGCAGTGATGTTTAATAATATCATATTTTATATCATCTAAAGTAGTTGCCTCTGATATTTGCTTAATATTATTAAAGTTAGTTACAAACTGCGAGAACAAATGCAAATGTGAGAAGAAATGAACTGAGAGATCAGATACTTGTGCTCTGTGTGTATCATTCGTAACAGAATGACTTAAACACAGTGCAAAAGGTATATGTCATATCAGTTAGGGACCATGGGTAGCCCAGTGAACCAATTAACCCTGAGACACTGAAAATTTAATTGAAGTAACATTGAAGTAGATAACGGGGAAAGAGACTTCTGAAAGTCTGAGTTAAACTAAACACCATTGTTGAGGTGAGAGAATTGCTCGCTGACCTACATTTGCTCGTGGTTAAGCCACGCTTCATTTTAAAATTCTCATCCTGGCTTTCAAATCCCTCCATGGCCTCACCCCTCCCTATCTCTATAACCTCCTCCAGCCCTACAACTCTCCCGGATAGCTGGGATCCTCCAATTCTGGCCTCTTGTGCATCCCCAATTTTAATCGTTCCACCATCGGCGGCCGTGCCTAAGCTCTGGAATTCCCTCCCTAAACTTCTCCACCTCTCTACCTCTCCTTCCTCCTTTAAGATGCTCCTTAAAACCTATCTCTTTGTTATCTGCCCTAATATCTCATGTGGCTCGGTGTCAAAATTTGTTTGATAACACTCCTGTGAAAAGCCTTGGGATGGTTTACTACATTAAAGGCGCTACATAAATACAAGTTGTTGAAACATAATATCTTCCCCAAGAAAGAGCAGTTAATGCCTGTCGAGGTTAGCTGATTGTTATTATCAGTGATTGGAGTAGGAGAGAGAAGTTAAGCCTGCAGGTGTTTGCAAAACTAACTGAAATTAAAGGAAAAATGTTGACTTTTGGACTCTGGTTTGGTGGCCCACTTCCTGACCAGCCAGAGAGTCCCTCATTGCCACAAGCAGCTGGATCATGGTAGCAGCTGCAACACCGAAAAGATGATGTTGTCCCGGTCATGCTACATGCCTGTGAACTTTATCAGACTTGCAACCTGCCCAGACAGGGAGCTCCTAAACTTCTAGCAGCAGGAGCACCGAAGGGAATTTACATCCGAATCCAGGGCGTTCACCAACACCGCTGGCAAAAGGGTTACTGACTGAAGACATTGATCCGGGTCGAAATAGGCGACCGTGAGTGCTATTTAAATATTATTGTGATATTCGTGCTAACCAAGTAAATGAGCTCTGACTAATAAATTTGTTGAAACTAAATACATGTGTTGCTTATGAAGACATTGTAGTCTGGTGTGGTTGTTTCTGGGCCCAAAGTAGGATCTCAGCTGGGAGCTGGACTTTCAGGACCGAATATTATAAATTTATCAATTTCATATCCTTTGATGTATTGGTGTTTAGGTACAGCCGGGATGGACTCCCTTTACATCATGAGACATTAATTTATTTATAAGTATATTCCTTTCACATCAAGCGAAAATCATAAATATAATTTTAGTCCGTGAATATTTTTAACTCTTTGGAGTCTAACAGTCAGAGCATTGTCATGTGATGATGAAGGCTATTGTATGTAATTTGTAATCAGGTCTAATATTGTTCAAATTGAAAGCAGCCCATGAACAGAGAAAAATTGTTAGACTGGGAAAATGAAATCCATTTTAGTCACTATCTGATACATATTGGCTATGGAATGTAACAAAAAGATAAAGAAATACAGTACTGCAGTCTCATACATGTTGGGTAACCACACATTCCTAAATAGGTGCCGAATGAATGAAATCAGTGGTGAGGCCTCACACTGGAACATTGTACCCAGGTGTGGAGACAGTATTTATGATTAGATTTAGAGGTAGTGGCCAGGATTCACAAAGGGGGAATCAAAAACAGATTCAAGTATTAGATCAACTTATGACGAGAGTTTATAGAACTAATTATGTTCTCATCGGGGAAGAAAATAATTGAGGAGATGGCACAATCCAAGACTTTGAACAAGTAAACAGAATCCATAGGCTGATTGTAGAGAGGTAGTTTGTGCAGAATCTGGAGTTGTGCTAAGCTAGGGAGATTTACAATATCTGGAGTATTTTATTGGTACTTTATATCACCAACAGTCAAATCAGTGAATGTGAGCATTTCCATTAGCCTAAAGGAGAGTTGGTAGATACCTGGGTCCAGCAGAGGAGGAAGGATTATGGTTCAGGGTCATCATGGAGTTTGAAAAGAGACAGTGTTCCTCATGGAGCAAACTATTAAGTTGGCAGTGAAACCACTTACCACATGTGCCTTTTATGAGGAGGAAGAGCACAAGAGGAATAATACAAGCTGTTCCACCACATATGGAAAGTAAAATGAGTAGCATCCAGAAACGCCCATCATGATCTGTAAAAATATGAATTGTGAAATCACCATATGCGTGGATCATGAAGGCAACCCCCCAAAACTCAAACTCACTTTCAATACATTCAGCCTTATTATGCAAACTGACTTCTTGCAGCAGTTTATTGCCCAGCTCCACCCTCTTTCTCATCTCCATCAATGGGCCATTACAGAATGGGTCATCATTCATAGTTTCTTTATTGTTGTAATGCAGCTTTTATATTGTATCAATGCATGAAGTTCCATATAACTCTTATTTGAGTTGCCAATCTGAGATTGATCTGACTTTTGGCTAGTGGTGTGATACCGCCTTGAGGAGTAACCTTGCTGTTTGGACTCCACACAAGCTGTGGTATGATTGCAACTAGTGTGAAGCCATCTGAACTTACTTTTTAAATTTGAAAAGCTCATGTGCAGTCTGCTGGGGCGAGGGGCCAAGATTAACATCTGTAGAGATATTTATTTTTCCAAGTAAAAATGTAGGCCCTGAAAGTCTATGGGGGTTCAATCTAGGCAGTTACACCGGGATCAAGCCTGCCGTGGATCTCTGCAATTGATCCTGACAAAGTTTGTGGGGTCAGGGGAAGAGGCCTTAAGGAGCGAGCCTTCATTGGTATGGGGTGTTCCCCTTGTCGAACATGATGGAAATACTGGTAGGAGCTGGACAGCCTGTGGGGTGGGGTGTATCAGGGAACCGCTTTAAGAAAGATGATTCTCCCCCTTATCTTCTCTTTAGGAGTCCAGGCGAGCTCCACTTCTGCCAGTTTTGGTCAGGTGCGCTGGGTGAAAACCAGGTATACCTGCACCAGTGCCATGCAGGGTCCTGACCGAGGTGGTCACCAGGCTCAGCCCACCACCTTATGTTGATAACCTTATAGAGGTGGGAAAGGATCCGACCTCATATGACCAACCCGGAAAATGTGACTTAAGGCAGGTTCCAGCCAAGTTTGCATGCTGAACTTACACCAGGGGGGCGGTTTTCCCAGCCCTGGGGAAGCAGGTATGAAGGCGGGACTGCTGGGAAAATGGCAGAATCTGGGTGCGGGTACCCATCCCGCCCCCAACCCACCTCTGTGCCATCTTCCCGGGAGGCGGGTACCCGACTCGCGCCAGGTCCCGTCTCCTTGAGGCGGGAAGGGGATTAGTGCCAATTAACTGCCTGTTAACAGGTAGTTAACAGGCAGTTTTTTGGAGAATCCCTATTTTGAGCCCTAAAGTGTGGGCTTCCCGACGGCTCCGAACCTCGCCAGGGTCAGCGAGGCGAGCCGAGCCGTGGGTCTGGTGTGCAGGTGAGTGATGAGTGCAAGTGTGGAGAGGTAAGTGTGTGAGGTGAGTGTAAAGTGTTTTAATAAGATTACTTACCTTTGCTTCTTCCTCCAGGCTTCATCCCTTTTGGCTGCGGAGCTGCCTCATCTCACCGGCAGAGATGACAGAATGGCTGCTGCATTCTCCGATGCAACAGCCATCTGATTTCTGCTCAGGAAAGAGGTTTGGTGAGTCTGGAGTACAAGGACTCACCAAAGAACAGAGATTGTCAGTGTTTGACAGCTTCTCAACGCTGTCAAACGATGACAATTCATCTGTCATACGCTGACGTTCTCTGTCACCGGCTTTCCCTTAATTGGCCTGCTAAGCGGGCTTAAGGTCAATCAAGGGAAAATAGCGTGGGTTGGCCGAACGTCGATGGAAGCGGGACTAAAACCCGACAAGCAGCAGTCCCGACTCCATCAAGTCCCCATTGATAAAATCACCCCCCAGGAGTCTGCCGGAAGACTCTCAGATTTGTGGAGCCATACTTTTTATTTGGCAAGGGTTCACATGGCTGCTTTTATTTTTTTTGCATATGTGTCACCACACTTAAAAAAACCGAATCCACCTGTCCTCTCTAGTTCCAGCATTTTCTGTTTATTAACAGATTTCCATTTGCCGTTTTTATTGAATTCCTTTTTCTTTCTAACTGTTGATTTTTTTTTTTTTATGAGGTGTTCTGTTGGTGAGACCCTCATCTTTAATCTCAATCTTCTATGTGATACTAATTGTCTCTTCATTGTATCCTAATTCCTTATTTATTTTTGATTGCTTTAATACATTTGAATGGTTTAATCTACGACTCCACCTTCTATGTGGTTTGTAGGCTTTTTATTTTTCTTTAAAAGCCAAATGCATAAAGTCACTTGACTGCATTACACCTGGTCTCACACGAACTGAAATGCAATCCGCTCAGCTCAAAATACTTACAGAACAACACTAGAGACCACAGGAGGCTTAGTTTTAGCTTTTACTTCACCAATGGACGGAAATGGAAATTTCAAGGTGTGATAAATTAACACTAATGTCTATTTTGAGACTGTGTGACCTATGAAGCAATCCGTTAATCATCTATTTAAGTTAGAATCGAATGAATCCTTCAGGTCCTGGAATTAATGACAAATTTTCCAGAAATGTATATCCATTGAGTTCCATATTTTTCAAGATTAAAATGGGCAATGAAAAGAAAGAACTTCCCTCTTCCCTGAAAACATTCGGATGAATCTGCAGCTATTCCATTGCTTTTCTGTTCTTCCTAGAATGGGGTGACCAGAACTATAAAGGAGAGACTTGTATCTATATCGCATATTTCATTTCCTCAGAAGGTCCCAAACCACTTTACAACCAATTGATTACTTTTGAATCCTATGAAAGGTGTGATTAACAATTAAAACAAGGTGAGGAGACACTCAACTGCCAAAGTTTATTTTTCCAAGTAAAACCTTTGAAGTGCAGTCATTGTAATATAGGGAAATGCAGTGGCCAATTTGCACAAAGCAATATCTTACAAATAGTAGCAAGGTGCACGATCAGATAATTCATTTTTGGTTGGGGAAGGAATGGTGGTCAAGACACCTGGCAAATTCCCTGCTCTTCTTCAATACTAACTAACGTCTCATCTGACAGTGCAACACTCCCTCAGTACTGCACTAGATTGTCAGCCTAGATTATGTATTCATGTCTTTAGTGAGGTTTGAACTCACAACCTTCTGACTCCAAGGTTAGAGTGCTGCAAACTGAGCCAAACTGACAGTTGAGGAGTAATTTTCTGACTTCACATTCCCCGTGTACAGCATCACCTCCCTTGTGTGCTTAAGTTTGAGCACACACTGTGCGTAATTTTCCAACTATTTAAATTAATGGTCAGAAAATTGTATGCTGTGTGCACTGGAATTTCTGATACATAATTAAAAAATGAGGTGCCAAGATATTCCATATTTCCAGACCCTTGCACTGAAGGTATATTCATCCGGTTTCTATTCCACCATCACAGACTTGTTTGGTAAAAACTTCAATGATAAAACTACTGTGACACAGTTCCTTCTGTCTTTTGAAAGCTTTGCTTAAATAGGGCAACTATTTTTTGACCTTAAAATATTGTTTGTTCTATTTTACAATCATCCATATTGCATAACTCAAACTTCACTAAGGCATGTATTCCCTTCCTGTAAAATCCAAGCCCGGTTGTTAGTCCAGAGCTACATTGTTTAACCTGAATTTCTTTTTAATTTTCTCCTTTTTTCTCCGTCCTTTCATGAAGGTGCTGACTCATACAAGGATAAGGATCTGAGGTGTCGGTGTGCCTCCTGTAGCTTCATCCAGGTATAGGGTGGCTGCCTGATCCGTTTTAAACTGGACAGTTCCGTTCTGGGGGTGCGTGCCCAGTAACTTTGATCACTGAAAACCAGACAACAGAGTTCTAGTTTTGATTACTCCATTTAAAAATAAACACCATGCATGTGTGGCTCTGTGCATATGTGAGCAGGTCCATACGTGAACAAACAATGTCCATGTGGCTCTGCATATGTATGAACAGGTCTTCTGTAACTCCAAGCAGTGCTTGTGTGGCTCTGTGCATGTGTGAGCAACAACAACAGCTTGCATTTATATAGCGCCTTTAAAGTAGTATAAAGTCCCAAGGCGCTTCAAGCGAGTGTTATCAAACAAACTTTGACAGGTCCTTCGCATGTACAAGGAGTGCTTGTGTGGCTCTGTACATGTATGAACAGGTCCTGTGCAAGTCCAAGCAGTCCATATGTGGCTCTGTACATGTATGAGCAGGTCCTTTGCATGACCATGCATGTATAACCAATGGCCGTGTGGCTCTGTGCATGTGTGAGCAGACCCATGCAGTGAATACCGAAAACATGGAAATTCTTCAGATTCTGTTGATACATGAACAATTGCTAATGTTTCAGGTGCAATGAATGAATCAGAAAGTACATGAAATACACAACTGATCCCTGCCCTTACAGATGGAGTTTTTCCTCTTTGTTAGTGTCTTTTATCCAATGTTTAGATAAAATGGATGATTGGTCGGAGTGAAATGATTTTTGTTTTGGTCAGCCGGGTGTCTAACACACATGGTAGCCCCATCAATCATGCTTAAGCACACTGGGTAATCCACACAAATAACATTTCTAATTGCCCGACATGGAGTGCACATTTCTTCCTAACGGGGCACACTCCTTGATCTAAAGTCAGAGGGCCAAAAATGTGTTTGCCCTGAAAATGAGCGGGGAAGCTCCAGGCAAATGTGTAAAATCCCATGGGTGCAGATAGCCGCTTTGGTGAAGTCCAGCAGTATAGCCTCGAGGACCAGGCAGTGCAGGAAGAAGTTTAATGACCTGACACGGGTGATCAAGGTCAGTGAATTAATCATCAAATGCCATATCCCACCATCTGCACAATTAGCTTCACACACTATTCAAGGCACCACACCCCCATCACTCACCTACCAACAATCTCTATCAAACGCGACTCATACCTCACATTCATAGCTTCACCTCACCCTCACACACTTACCACTGCTGCAAGCCTCACACCCACATCTCACAGCTTGCACACACTGGCAGCTATTCAACCATGACAGGCACATCACCCAAACACATTGCACCGCACTCACTGACACACTTCCCTTTCTCTTGCAGGAAAAGGTGGCGCATAACAGACGACAGCAGACCTTAACCGGTGGGGTACAGGCTCGCCTGCATCATCTCACCTCCTTGGAGACAACGGTGCTGGCCATTGTTGGCAGGGGCATGGCTGAGCCTGTGGCCAGCGGCCAGGCTGAAAGAATACAAGATGCCTCGTACGTAATCCTCCTTCTCACATCTCTTCTGATTTACAAGCTGCACATGGTGTAAGTGTGCACCTCTTGCTTTCCCCCCCATTTCCACACCACAACCCTACCCTTATGCCTTTCTCCATTCAGATAGCCAAGAACTGACACCTGGCCAGGCACTGGTGGAGCAGCACGAACTAGAAGAGCACCAAGGCACTGATGAAGAAGACACAGCACCGTCACTCGATTTCACACTCACAGCCACCAGCTCAGATACTGACACTCCGCGTAGTTTAGAGAATAGGTAGAAGCGGGATCTACATGTGGTGAGACACCGGACACGAGTGGCCTGTAGCCAGGGCAGGGGGAAAAGGGTAGCGCAGGTGCCAGCTCCCCGGAGGGCGAGGTCGCACACGAGTTCTGCTGCAGAGGACTCAGATGAGGACTTTGATGGGGCGGCCTACAGAAGAACGCTGATGGGTATGCACAGTGAAACGCTTTGTGCATTGGCAGGCCTGCCAGAAAGCCTGAGTGCAGTGTCAAGGAGCACGGAGGAGTCCGGCACCAACCTTACACAGGGCTTTGCGCAGAGCTTGGAGCCAATGATTTCCAGCATGGAAGTGATGGGCAGCTCCATTAGCGCACTTGTGGACCCAACCATGATGCAGCGTCTGATGGCCGATGTCTCAGCTTCCATTGCAGCACAAGCACAAGCCACCCAACGTCTGAGTGCTGCAGCGGAAGCTCAGACTGCTGCCATCGTGGCTGCATTTACCAGTGTGGAAAGGGGCTTGCAGGGTGTCTCAGCAGTCCAGGAATCTATCCTCCAACAGATTACTAGGATTGTTGAGGCGTCGCCTCGGGGAGTTGCAGTGGCTCCGTGGAGCACAAACCTGCTTTCCTCTCTCACGATGACAGCATTCGTCCTCCCACCACTGCCATTCCACCAGTGCCCTTGATGTTGCTGGTCAGCCAGCCCAGGCTGCTGCCGCCTATGCCGAGGTGATACAGTTCGCAGCCGGGCCTTCTACACCCAGAGCTGCTCGAGGCCATCCTGCAAGGCCATCTTCAGCCTCCCCCACTGAAAGTCAGCAGAGTTCCAGCAGCTATGCTGCAGCCACTGGGGTAGCACTTTGTTGGAGCACTAGGCAAAGACATATTGAAAACAGGCAGTAAGGGAATGCACAAGGGTGATTAGTTGACTTTGTTATGTAATATTGGATGGATTGATGTATAAAGTTGGATTGGAATGTTTCATTTGTGGTGGCTTTTATTTCAGCATTGTGGCCAAGAGGATGATGTGATGTAGTTAACAGAGGAAAGGTAAGGTGTGGGACTATTGTTGAATTGGGATTGCGTTCACTGGTACCGCAGTCTGATGAGTTGATCATCTACAGCCCGGGCAGAAACGGGCTGTCTAGGTTGCCTCCCTTTCGCTTCCTCCTCCTCAGTTGGTCACTGTATGCCCGGTGGCAAGGGCTGTTCCCTCATGGTGGCAAGGTTGTGGAGCAGCAGCAGACCATGACAAATCTTGAGATGCGCTCTGGTGACTACTGCAGGGCTCCTCCAGAGCGGTCCAGGCAGCAGAAGCGTTGTTGAAGGATGCCATTGGTCTGCTTTATCAGATTCCATGTGGCAGTATTGCTTTCATTATATGCACGCTGCCCACGTGTGTGTGGGTTGCGCAGCAGAGTCCTGAGCCCGGTGATCAGTGGGTAGCCCTTGTCGCCCAGTAGCCACCCTCTGGTTTGTCGTGGTGGCTCAAAGGCTGAGTGAACAATGGACTGACGCTGAATAAAAGCATCATGACTGAGCAGTCGATGGTGCCCTGCACCACGGGGAAGCCCGCTATCCTGGCAAAGCCACGTGCACGCACCGCCTGCTTCTCTCTGCACAGAGAGAAAACAATCATGTCCCCTCTCCTGGCATAAAAAGCGTCTGTCACCTCTGTCAGCCCCTCCTCCTCCCTCTCTGAGCAGCTTGTCCTCCTCTTTGCTGCCTCTGCTCCATCTCCCAGTCATGCTGCAGGCCAAGGGGGATGACTATTACAGCACCCATGACTGGGAGCAAGTGGCTTGACTAGAACCCTTGAAGTCAGAACCAAGGCCTTCTCCACGTGCAGTGCCACTCCCTGTCACCTCACCAACTTTAATCAACTCTGGAAAACTCCAAACACTTCCATAAACTTACACAGAGCTAGTCGAAATTAATCAGCAACTAACATTAGATTATGGGGGCATTGGGGGGGGGGGGGGGGGGGAGGTCCTTGCTGCAGCTGAATGCATGTTCGTCTGTGCGAGGTTAAGACAGGGCGTTAGCTCCAGTGTTGAGGATGAAAATGGCAGCGCTGGCCTCAAATCAACATTTGCACACTGATCGACGTATCTGCACACGCAACATACTTTCGGCATATGCTCCTAACGCCCACCCTACAACCCTCACCAAGATGGTGTCCGGCACAGCATGCACAAGAAGTGCGCGCGCGGACGGCGTGATCGACATGTCACAAAACGGCACCCGTAACGCTGAAAGTCGTATTTCTAGCCCAGAGAGCTTAGGTGTGGATTGGCCAAATTAAGTGGTGCTGCTGGAATTTTACCAGCTGGAATTTTACCAGCTAAGGCTGTGTACCGTACCAACACAAAGCCCTGGGAAGGTTCCCGTTGCCTTTTCAGGTTGGACCACCTGCACCTTAAGGCATTGGTTTCCAGGGCTGAATGTTAAACTCTAGTAGTGTGATGGCTTTAGTTTAAACCATTTCCTTCTCCAGTCCGTGATGGTATTTGCCAACTGTTCAGTTTTAGAGCTTGAACTCCTGGTTACAATCGGACAATTACCAGCTGTTGCCCCGTTTCCATCGAGCAGCACGTCAGGAAGAATAGAGGATTGTGCTGACGAGGCTTTATTCAAATCGGAATGGAACAATGAGCTTCTCCGAGAAATAAGGTGTGACTAGAAGCAAAGTAACATCACTGGAGCACACAGTTTGAGCTGCCATTTTGGAGGCTACTTTGTGTGAAAAAAGAGAATAGAAACAAAGACTGAAATAACGTGACTTGATGGAAAGCATTAGTTATAGAACCAGAATGACTGGATAGTGTGCCGATATTAGTTACTCACTGGATAAGCTTGCTAAGTAATTTGGAGAGCTACAAAAAAGGTTTATTTAAAGGCAAGTATTCCGGTTAGCATGGGGAACAATTGCTCTGCTCGATCCTTGCAGCAACATCATAAATTCATTCAGGAGGACCTCCTCTGTTTGGTATCTGTAGCAAAATCGTAAACGGGTCAACAAATCCATCGTGAACACTGCTTCAAGTATGAGAAGTCGCACACCACCAGGTTATAGTCCAACAGCTTTATTTGAAATCACAAGCTTTCGGAGCGCTGCTCCTTCGTCAGGTGAAGTGAAGAGATACATATAGGCACAGCAAGAAAGCAGACAAGATAATCATCTGGCTGTGTTCTGACTATATATGCTGTGCCTATATGTATCTCTTCACCGGAGGAAGGAGCAGCGCTCCGAAAGCTTGTGATTTCAAATAAAACTGTTGGACTATAACCTGGTGTTGTGCGACTTCTCACTTTTGTCCACCCCAGTCCAACACCGGCATCGCCACATCATGGCTGCTTCAAGTAGGACACAGGTTTAAACGTGTACAAGACACATTTACTACTGATGTCAGGAAATTCTTCCCACAGTGATATGGAACTTCTGGGTAGGATAGTGGAGACAAAAATCCTCTAATCAATGAGAAACAATGGGATGCCGCGATGTAGGGACAGGGACTATCATTATCTCGGTGGATGGATGGATTGGCCTTCTTTATCTGGGTCTATCTTGCCCATAGCAATTCTTCCACCATGTATTAAAAGCAAATTGTACTCTTGCAAATAGACACTCTGAATAAGCTGATCGATGATGTTCGAGCCTACCTTCACCCTTTGTGCGCACAGCAATGAGAATAGTGCGGCTTATCTTGGACTGCGATGCTGGGTGTTGAACTGTACAGGTGAATTCAGTGGAGTCGGTGCAGTTTTCGGTGGAGATGCTGAAGATTGCTGTGCGGTTGTAGGTTCCATCGGGGTTGGACGAGTTGTTGTCACTGGTGAGCTGGTTGGTGAGGCAGGTTGGTTGGATACTCCTGGTGATAATATTTGGATAGAACCCGTACGCTGAACATGTGACCGTAAGTGAAGGTGAAGAAGCAATTTCTTCAGCAGATGCAAGTAGCCAAAGAGAAGGACGAGCTGGTTATAAAATGAAAGGCAGAGAGATAGATTAGCAATGGAATCCGACTGATGCGAGATCAGTGTGCAACTGAACCATCCAGATTTCAAAGCTACTAAAACTATCTTACACCAGTATTTCTAAACATAAAGATAGCTTTCTAGAAATCAATTACGATCTTTTTAAAGGATACCAAATACTTGCATATTTTCATTTTCACCCAATCGCTGATGTTTCTTCATTTTTCGCAGTCTGGTAAACCACACTTCTGCGTGTTAAATGTAATCTTTTCCTCCTTCCAGATTGTGTTTTCCTCTTGGTCCTCGGACTCCAATCTAACCCGCCCACCCTGTTCCATCCCGAGCCGAGCCGAGCCGAGCCGAGCCGCGCCATCCTCTCCCCGCTGCTGTTTCAGCCTTGCTGCTGTTTTTTTTTTGCCTTTTTCAGGCATTCTCCAGCCTAACTCCACTCCAGCATCTACCGCCGTTTGCTTAATTTTCCGGTCACTCAACCACCCTTGTCTGAGGTGGCCTTCTGTCTTTGCCTCTTGCCTCTGCCCCGTTGACTTCGTGCTGCCCCCACCCACCACTCCTGGCCTCTTGCTGTTTCTTCTTCGGCCCTGTCAGCCTTTTTAAGTTTGTTCTTTCCTCCTGCGGCCACTATCAATTGAACGAGTAAGTGATATACCACTCTCTACTACACCAACAATTGAATCATGTCAGCTACATCAGATACCCTAACAGCTGTGATTTAAAACAATATTTCGGAGATTATTCTCAGTGTGTAAAGCAATGGATTGGTTAAACTGGGATGAATTGGATGAAAGTGATCTCTTTGGCGAGCTGTAATAGATACAATTAGTTTGCAGCAGTCTCAACCCAGTTTTGAATGGGTGCAAGTCCACTTTCATGTTCCTCTGTCTGCAGAGTATAAAAAGAACCAGTTGCATTTTGTAGATGTTAATGCAATAGATTTGAAATTGGTGTTTGTGTCATGATTTTCCTTTCGACTACTTCATTTTCAAATCTGCTAGATTAGCAGTAAAGAGCTGGCCAATAAGCACTCACCTTTATTAAGACAGTAAAGTGCCATTTAAATAGTTTAATGGCACAATTTGCACAAATCCAGCTGTGAAATGTGAACATATCTGATTGTTGACAATCAACAGGGAATGTGCAAAATGCGTTTCATGGGAACCATATTCAAAGCAGCCATGCGAGGACAGAAAGACTCGCCTCTGCAGCAAAGCTCAGCTGGTCTATAAGTTCAAAATAAAACATTCCTGAACCATGACCAGTTCCTTCCGTCAATTCAAATCCTGATACAACACCATTGTTAGCCAGGACTCTGACCTGACCCAGCTGTAAGGCTTGACTCTGCTGTCAGTCCAGACCCTGATCTGCCTTCTCTCTCAGCTGATTTCACTGTCAGCCTGAATGGATCTCAGTGTCAGCCTGGACCCCAGCACAGCCACTCTGTCCACTGGGACCCCAATGTGACCCTGTCTTTAACCCAGACCACATCCCGACCCCACTGTCAGAACCCTAACTCTACTCTATCAGCCCTTCCCGACTGCTGTTTGATTTGGGCTAAACTACGCTTGCTTTGTTTTTCAAAGCAGTAAAAGCTACCAATAAAATTAAATCCATAATAATGAGATAAATATAGCTTAGAAATATAATTAAATAGAAAACCTCAAGTTATCACTGTAATTCATGCTTATACTACCTTCCAATTTACCATAAATGCCAACATCCAACGGATATGCAAAAGTAATGCACAGAAAGAACAATATTCTTAGTGATACTGCAGCTCATTAATTAAAATGCTTAGTTAAGTAAATGCACCATTAGTTGCAATAGTAAAAACACAGTAAATATTGAAAAAAAATACAGACAAGTAATCATAAGGAGCATTTAAAAAAGAATAGTTCATCTGTTGATTTAATTTGCACTATTGGATTTCCTTATTAATGCCAGAATCAAATTAGATCTAAGGGAAAATAATTCAACGTCCACTGTGTAACATTAGGGTATTTTAGAAAAAGTAAAATAACGATAACAATTATATTATTGTTAAAAAGCAATACTTTAAAGCAGCTACTGTTATCAATAATAAATTGTGTATCCAACAGTGACTTCTTTTTTAAAAAATTGCTGCTATACCATAGTTTGAAAACCAATAAATAAGTAGGTAGCACAACACGCAGCCCATCCTTCTCTTAATATAACACTGTATTTACTGCACTGCTGAGTAAACTGACAGTCCTGTTTTTCTAATGTTTTTGGGGGGATTTTCATTATTTAACAGTACCATGCGTTAGAATCTACAATTAGTACCTGTTATTTAACTAACCTTTAATCAGCACAGAATTAATCCACCTGTTAAGAATGTGATGGGGACAATGTGTACAGTTCTTGCAGATATTTCATTTTCATGGATAATTATGAAACCCCATGAGCCACCTTTAAAAACGACATCACCTTGGGAAAAATGTTGCAATTTGTCCTCCTTTCAATGTGCTGCAAAGGAAATGACCTTTGTTCTAAAATATACCAGAACGTTAAAACAAAAAACTGTGGCTGCAGGAAATCTGATGAAGAGTTATGCTTGAAACATTAGCTTGTCACTTCTCTCCACAGGTGCCGTGCCTGACCTGCTGAGTGTTTCCAGCATTTTCTGACTTTAGAAAGTTGTTAGGCCCAACTAATAAGGTAGAGAGATGAGTAATTTCATTGCTGTATATACAATGTGCTGAGAGGGAGTATGAGGGAAATGTTTAAAAAAAAAACCATCAAAGAGTAATTTTTTTTACTAGTATATCAGTAAAAAGTGAGGCAAAACCCACGAAGAGAGGATTGTAGATAATGATCAAAAATAGCAGGGGTATGTAAGAAGTACTCCATGTCTGTCTTTACTAAAGCGAGGATTGAGAACAAGATGAGTGATATTATGATGGATTTGTAGAACAACCAAACTTATTTCATTAGCCCAAGTTGAGGAATGCTAGCTGTTTCTATGTAGAATAACCTTTAAGCAGTCAAGCAACATTTTGCTTCAATTACTCCAATATTTTAAGCGTAGGAGGAAAATTATGGACATTGGTTAGTCTTGGGAAAAAGTATGTTTTTTCGCATGCTCAGAGTTTTCCTCACCGCTTTATTCATATCAATTCTGTTAAAGTTAGTCCATTGAGAAAAGTACGATTCATTTTTAGGGCAGAGTAGAAGGAATTTTAATCTATATATAGTAATTTGATGCTGATACTGGTTGCCAGTATTCCATTCTCCAGCATTGTTATCTCAAACATTGGTGAACACAACAGCCCTCACCCCCCAAAAAAATGAAAAGACGTAAGCAGATTGAGTGACAAACTGGTCCATTAATGGGGCAGTAATATACAGTAATTTTCCAGCTTGTACCCTTGATGTGACTGCTGCAGTGATATTTATTTTTATTTTTACTTTTTTGCCTCCTTTTTCCACCCATTTTCTTCCTTTCTCCTCTCCCGAAGGCATTGCTGGGGTACAGTGCCAGAGATTCCCTCCAGCACCTCACCCATGAATATTCTTCATGTGCGACTCTAGGGAGTGAATGCCACGAGGCTGTTCTATCATGGAGACCCTGATTCTGTCCTCAACCAAAGTCATATATGCACTTCCATCTGATAGTGATCAGGGATGGGAACCTTCCCAGACCTGGGGCACTGAGGGCAAATGTAGAACTCCTACCATCATGCTGGCTAAGATCAGCTAACTCACCATAGACTGACGATCAAACCTGAGACGTCTCACACATGTATGTATGACCGACACACAATTATACAAAATTCATTGCTGCTAAACTTTGCATGAATTTTCCAAATAATATTGCCAAAAAATCTAATTCATAAAGTTATAAAACAATTACCGGTTACATTCAGCAGTGTTCCATTTCCTTTTGCTTTAACATTTGGTGGAGGTGCAGTCTGAAACACCTCACAGTGATAGACTCCAGTGTCACTGGTTTGAACATCAGTAATCCATAAGGTGAATGCTTTCTGACTGGAGTTGTGCATTGCAGAATATCGAGAACGAGTCACCCGGGGTTCTTTGGTCGATAAGTTTGCGATGATCTTGGGAGAACTCTGGTCATCACCATGAAAAACCCACCATGCCTCGAACCTTCGTAGATCAGGTATTGAGTAGGAACAATTTAATGCGATCAAGTCTCCTTTTGTGACAGCAAGAGTATTAGGCTGCTGTAAATCCAGATCAATTGGCTGTCCAGCTTGGAAAAGAGATTCAGAAGAAGTAATTACAATGTCATGTACTGGGGATAAAATATTAGTAATGAACATGAATGTGTTTGTATGAAACTTCTCTGCTATTTTCATTGGAGCGGTTAACCCATTTAATTCCTTTGTTCAAATAGAGGATAAAACATTTTATGTGTTCACATTAATGTGTCTGTTACTAAATACCACACATCACATTTTCAACCTTATTGGGTTTAATTTTAAAGCTGCTCCTGCAGGTGTTAAAAAAGTAAACACAGGAATTTAGCACCACATAAGAAGAGCTGCTGACAAAATAGACCCATTGGGTGCGACATGATAAGATAAGAAAGTATGGAATGGAAAACAATGTTATTAACTGTACCCACCTTAATAACGGAGAATATTATGGTATTTTAGTAAAAGTGCATTATAGTGATACAAAACAACACAGCAAGTACCATAACATGTATGAGGGATACATAGCACAGAATGGTGGTTTATGCAAACTGAACTGAGGAATATCGACGGCTGGCTCACAAATGGAACAGGCACAAGTGATTTAAGCATCTGTGAACCGAATAGTTTATTTTGCATAAATCACCAAATTTCTGACTTGTGCAATGCTTTTTTTTGGAAAGTTTAAATCAGTTTTTCACAGATTTTAGCTGCATTTATCAGCACAGATGCAGTGAAAGGCTGTGGCACGCTACACAATGAAATTAGAAATTGGCAATAAAACCAGATGGGTTTTTACGACAATCCGATAGTTTCATGGTCACCATTACTGATGCTAGCTTTTTATTCCAGATTTATTTAATTAACCAGGTTTCATCATATAAATTAAACTCAAACAGCACTAAAAACAACTGACTCGCATGTTACTGGCCATCTTATCAGTCACTATAGTTATTTACAGCTGTAACTTTAAATTTAACGTCTATCCAACTTTGATTTTTCAAACTTTGATTGAAGTATTAACCTTGGGTCCCGTACCTGTAAACGATAGCAGTAGCTGTAGGAAAAGGCAGAATAATGTCGCCATGTCACACAAGGGCGAAGTTACTCATCAGATATCACCAGATGAACTGGCTGCATCCTGTCAAACTCTGAATAACCCCAGCCCAGCCTATTTCTTGTAAATCATGAGATAACCCACTACCTTAAGTACAAAAGGAGGGTGAAAGCGCACGGACAAGACACTTGGTGGCAGGGCATAATGGGTGCAAGTGCTGCCAGACCACTGGTTTATAGGCAGCTTTGGCTGCAAGAAGAGCTGGATGTGCGAGATTGCTATGCAGTCATTTTACACCAGATTAGTTTGTCACTGCCTTGGATTTTGATCTTTATTACCGCAGGGATCGAGTCTACTGAAGAAGCTTTTAGTACAGCTAAACTGAAGCAACTTTTTTTTTTATGTGCAGCTTGTTAAATGAAAATGTAATATTTAAACATATCCGTTAATGCTGGGGATTCAGGGCTTTATGCCTACCAGTTTGTAGGTTGATCCACGTATGCGCCACTTTCTCGTGCAAACAATCTCTCAGCATTTAAGCCGGTTTAATGCCGATTCATCCAGCCACCCATATAAAGGGCACCCAGTGACTGTGCTAATTTGTACACCACCTATATAACTAGCACCCCAGTTACCATGTTGATTCATCCACCCACCCATATAAATAGTAGCCAGGGCCAGTACTGTTGATGGAAGTGGATTGAAAAAACTCCATTGGAAGATTTATAATAGCATTTTGAATGTATTTGTTTCAATTTTTGTTTTTTCCCTGTTCCCACTTAGGAGTCCTTGTGTCAATTGTGGTGACTGCCATTTTTTTGCTATATGCACAACAGTCTCGCAATGGATTTCCTTGTGGGAATCCCCCTTGTACATTCTGAAGGAAAAAAAGAGGGACAATGGAGTGATGGCCCGCACCCCCAGGCCTCCAATCCCTCCCTCCCTCCTCTCCCGGCTGCGGCCTGGTGCCGAAGGCCTACCCGCCCGACGGCCAGCCTCTCAATCTGGCTGGCTGCGGCCGCGAAACGGAGGAAAAAACTGTTAATCAGGTCCTGCCATTAAATTTGGCAGGGCCTGAGGGAAACCCGTTCTTCCAGGTTTCAATCCCACTTCCCCAACTCCCTCCCTGTCTCCGAGTAACAATCCAGCCCATAATCTCGTAGATCTCTACCCCATTTTCTGATTTATGCCAGCTTGTCAGGCATAACTGATTGGAAAAGCAAGTCTGCTCTGCTAAATTTTCATTATTCATTTCATTGATGCCTGGAAGTTTCAAGAATGTGCAGTTTCCATATGGATCTGTGATGCAACATTGCTATGGCCATTGTAAAACGTTCAGCTTTGCACGAAGAGAAACTATCAAATAAAGTTTGCATGTGACACAGTCCCAACTTTTAATGTGGTGAAATGTCACAGTAATATAGGTTATGTAACCACTGAATTGTTTTGCTGTCCACAGTTAAGTAGACTTCCTTTGTAACTTGGCACCACACTGGTTGATATATGAAGCAACCAATAGTGATCTGAGAGATTTGTATCTTGACACAAAACAAAAATTGAAACTTAAAATCTAACCACAGTCCACGTGACAATGCTTAAATGCAACAGTGATAACTCCAGCTATATTATACTCCGCACCCAAAAAAATAAGTATGATGCCAGTGTCAATTCATAACTCTGGCTATTATCAAAAATTAGGACCAGTGCTGTTAAAGTGAGGGGTGTTAGTGCTTGGTATTGACACTGGTCCATAGCACTGTCAGCTGTACAGTGTATGACATGGACAGAGGCTCCTTCCAGTCTGTCCCGACAATCAGCTATATTTTACTAAACCAAAATACTGCGGATGCTGGAAATCTGAAATAAAAACAGAAAATGCTGGAAATACTCAGCAGGCCAGACAGCCTCTGTGGAGAGAGAAACAGAGTTAACGTTTCAGGCTGACGACCTTCGAAAGGTCATCGACCTGAAAAGTTAACTCTGTTTCTCTCTCCACAGAGGCTGCCTGACCTGCTGAGTGTTTCCAGGTATGTTTTACTCTTTGACTGCTAATAAAACGGCGGGTATGCGCAGTTTTTAAATGCACGCTTTGGTTGAATTCTTTAGTTGGAAGCACAAGAACAGCAGGCAATTATGGTGTTTCTGTAATAAAGACCCTTTAACACTTCTCGAGCAGTTAATGAAGGAATTAACCAGCATCAATGGCAAAATGTTTAGTAATCTAGCTTGTGGGACTAGCGTAAAACCTAGTTTACTTTTGTGACCCTTTGTGTTTATTTGCGCATCCTTTGATTTTTGGGAGGGGGAGGCCTCTATGGCCAACAGAATTTCTTAAAATTCATTGTGTACAATAGTGAAGAATTGGCATCAAATAATTATCTAAGTGAGTCCTTTCCCAAGGGCTTTGTGTAGAGTTGCTCCTCTGGCTGATCCAGTACATCATTTGTATTTTTATTGTAGTCAAAGCCATTTAATATTAGCAACACTGTTCACATTTTACATAAGAACATAAGAAATAGGAGCAGGAGTAGGCCAATCGGCCCCTCGAGCCTGCTCCGCCATTCAATAAGATCATGGCTGATCTGATCCTAACCGCCAATCTACTATCTATCACAGAACCATCTCCTGCATCTAACAGAATTGCACACACGAAATAGGAGCAGAATCAGGCTACACGGTCCCTGGGCCCGCTCCACTACCCACAGGGCCATGACCGATCCGAACCTAGACTCATGTCCAAATTCCTGCCCGCTCCCCGTAACCCTTAATGCCCTTTACTTCTAGGAAACTGTCTATTTCTGTTTTAAATTTATTTAATGATGTAGCTTCTACAGCTTTTTGTGGCAGCATATTCCATGGACCTACCACCCTCTGAGTGAAGTAGTTCCTCCTCATCTCAGTTTTGAAAGAGCAGCCCCTTATTCTAAGACTATGTCCCCTAGTTCTAGTCTCACCCGTCATCGGGAACATCCTCCCCGCATCCACCCGATCCAACCCCTTCACAATCTTATATGTTTCAATAAGATCGCCTCTCATTCTTCTGAACTCCAATGAGTAGAGTCCCAATCTACCCAACCTCTCCTCATATGACCACCCCCTCTTATGTTCTTATCAGACACACTTATATTTTTTGTTTAATCCTTTAAGTTCAGTTTCTATTTAAGTTAAGGTTTGTATTTTGAGCCTCTATTCAAATATTATGTAGACAACGGAAATGTTGACTCTCATTTATCTTCACACTATCTCTGTGGCTGGGGTGATATTTTGAAATCTTGCCGTTCGTTCAGACAACAATATTCATGACCTGGATTTCAACACCCACTTTTGATTTCTGTCTCCCTGCCCAATATAATTGAATGATTACTCTTTGAAAAGGCCTTAGCAGGCAGAAAACTGTCCCCTATTTTTTGTTAATTTCCATTTTTGAACAGGCGCAATGTTCAGCACAGGTAAATAGTCCATTATTGCTTTCTGCTGGCCACTGTTTACATATGCCTGCATTTTTGTTCAATTTAGTGAATACTTTTAAACCCAGCCTCAGAGGAGAAAGCCACACCAGTGAATTCAGTTCACTATTTCCATACACAGCATGAATACTGTGCATCTGTCTGCGGGCAGAACAAACTTGTGTGTGCGTAAAAATAGGTTGAACCACATGCTGGATTTTAAAGTTTCATTAAGGCAGTAAAAAGGGGCTTTATACAGAAAAACACAGGAACAGGGCAGTAACAGATTGGGAGGGCAGGATGACAATATACACTACCTGTGTTTTTTTAAAAAAAGAAACTCACTTATAATTGTTATATGTGGCGGCACTAGCACTGCAGCACACTATGTCGCACTAGGTTCCAGTGTACTGCTACAAGCCAGTGACGGATTAGCATAGAGTACTGTGGAGCGGCGGCAGCTTCGGAGGAGGCGGTAAGATTTAAACAGCGAGAGGAGAGGCAGTGTGGGTCTGTGCGACGGCAGCTTCGGAGGAGGCGGCAAGATTTAAACAGCGAGAGGAGAGGCAGTGTGGGTCTGAGCGACGGCAGCTTCGGAGGAGGCGGCAAGATTTAAACAGCGAGAGGAGAGGCAGTGTGGGTCTGAGCGACGGCAGCTTCGGAGGAGGCGGCAAGATTTAAACAGCGAGAGGAGAGGCAGTGTGGGTCTGAGCGGCAGCATCGGAGGAGGCAGCAAGATTTAAACAGCGAGAGGAGAGGCAGTGTGGGTCTGAGCGGCAGCTTCGGAGGAGGCAGCAAGATTTAAACAGCGAGAGGAGAGGCAGTGTGGGTCTGAGCGGCAGCATCGGAGGAGGCAGCAAGATTTAAACAGCGAGAGGAGAGGCAGTGTGGGTCTGAGCGGCAGCTTCGGAGGAGGCAGCAAGATTTAAACAGCGAGAGGAGAGGCAGTGTGGGTCTGAGCGGCAGCTTCGGAGGAGGCGGCAAGATTTAAACAGCGAGAGGAGAGGCAGTGTGGGTCTGAGCAGCAGCAGCTTCGGAGGAGGCGGCAAGATTTAAACAGCGAGAGGAGAGGCAGTGTGGGTCTGAGCGACGGCAGCTTCGGAGGAGGCGGCAAGATTTAAACAGTGAGAGGAGAGGCAGTGTGGGTCTGAGCGACGGCAGCTTCGGAGGAGGCGGCAAGATTTAAACAGCGAGAGGAGAGGCAGTGTGGGTCTGAGTGGCAGCAGCTCCGACAATTTCAACAACAACAAAACAACCACGGAGTGATGTCACAGGATAACAGGTAGGTGATTGGTTGATGAGTATTAACATTTTTTTCTCTCTAAGCTAGGACAGTGGTTTAAACTAGGAGTGGGAAACTGTACCGCACTTTATTAAATTTATAACTTAACTAGTTAAACTAATTAATATAACTATAAATAGTCGTTGAATAAAGACTTTAACTAATTAAATAAATAAATAGAAGGTTAGACTAAGACATGGCAGAGCAGGTTGTGTGCCTGGACTGCAGTATGTCGGAGTTTGTGGACAGCGAGACTGTCCCGAGTGAACACATCTGCAGCAGGTGTCTCCACCTCGAATCGCTCCGGCTCAGAGTCAGTGAGCTGGAGTGTGAGTTGGCGACTCGAATCTCTCCGGCTCAGAGTCAGTGAGCTGGAGTGAGAGTTGGCGACTCGAATCTCTCCGGCTCAGAGTCAGTGAGCTGGAGTGAGAGTTGGCGACTCGAATCTCTCCGGCTCAGAGTCAGTGAGCTGGAGTGAGAGTTGGCGACTCGAATCGCTCCGGCTCAGAGTCAGTGAGCTGGAGTGTGAGTTGGCGACTCGAATCGCTCCGGCTCAGAGTCAGTGAGCCGGAGTGTGAGTTGGAGACTCGAATCTCTCCGGCTCAGAGTCAGTGAGCTGGAGTGTGAGTTGGAGACTTGAATCGCTCCGGCTCAGAGTCAGTGAGCTGGAGTGTGAGTTGGAGACTCGAATCTCTCTGGCTCAGAGTCAGTGAGCCGGAGTGTGAGTTGGAGACTCGAATCGCTCCGGCTCAGAGTCAGTGAGCTGGAGTGTGAGTTGGAGACTTGAATCGCTCCGGCTCAGAGTCAGTGAGCTGGAGTGTGAGTTGGAGACTCGACTCCGGCTCAGAGTCAGTGAGCTGGAGTGTGAGTTGGAGACTCGAATCTCTCCAGCTCAGAGTCAGTGAGCTGGAGTGTGAGTTGGCGACTCGAATCGCTCCGGCTCAGAGTCAGTGAGCTGGAGTGTGAGTTGGAGACTCGAATCTCTCCGGCTCAGAGTCAGTGAGCTGGAGTGTGAGTTGGCGACTCGAATCTCTCCGGCTCAGAGTCAGTGAGCTGGAGTGTGAGTTGGCGACTCGAATCTCTCCGGCTCAGAGTCAGTGAGCTGGAGTGTGAGTTGGCGACTCGAATCTCTCCGGCTCAGAGTCAGTGAGCTGGAGTGTGAGTTGGAGACTCGAATCTCTCCGGCTCAGAGTCAGTGAGCTGGAGTGTGAGTTGGAGACTCGAATCGCTCCGGCTCAGAGTCATTGAGCTGGAGTGTGAGTTGGAGACACTTTGACGCATAAGGGAGGGGGAGGTGTATTTGGGCAGTTTGCTCCAGACTTTGGTCACGCCTCGTAGAAAGGTGCAGGATCAGAATGGGGTTGGTGTGACCGATAGTGTGCAGAGTAAGGGGAACCCAGGTAAGAAAGGGACCGAGGATCCACAGAAACTGATCCTATCCAACAGGTACAATGTACTTGCTACCTGTGAGGATAAGGATAAAGACTGTCAGAAGGACAGCCAGAATGCGGACCATGGCACTTTGGAGCAGGAGGCTGTCCTAAGGGGAGAGGAACAGGAGAGGAAGCGTAATGTGGTAGTTGTAGGGGATTCTATAATTAGGGGGACAGATAGCATTCTTTGTAAGCAAGATCGAGAGTCCCACATGATATGTTGCCTACCTGGTGCCAGGGTGAGGGACATCTCAAACCGGCTTGAAAGGATATTGGAGAGGGAGGGGGAGGATTCAGTCGTTGTGGTCCATATTGGGACCAACAACATAAGGAAGAGTAGGAAAGCGGTCATGTTTGGGGAGTACCAGGAACTCGGAGCTAAATTAAAGAACAGGACCTCAAGGGTTATAATCTCTGGATTATTACCTGAACCACGTGCAAATTGGCGTAGGGATAAGCTGATTAGGGAAGTAAACACGTGGCTAAAGGAGTGGTGTGGGAAAGAGGGGTACTGGCACCAGTATTGGGAGAGGAAGGAACTATACTGTTGGGACGGGCTCCACCTGAACCGATCTGGGACCTGGGTCCTAGCGGAAAGAATAGGGCGGTCACAAGGACTTTAAATTAGTAAGTGGGGGAGAGGGCTCAAGGGGAAATTGCAGTACAAATAGTAGTTCAAAAACAAACGAAAGGGAAGAGAGTAGAGCAGCAGTCAGAAATTGTGCTTTAGGCACTACAGGTAAGGGGAAAACTAAAAGATGTAAAGCGATTAAACCAGGAGAGAGAAATAAGAAACATGTGAGTAAAACATTAGAGCTGAAGGACAGGCTCGGGTGTGTGGCCCAAATAAGCGTTCGTTATATAAACGCACGGAGTATAAGGAATAAATTGAATCAACTGCAGGCACAAATTCAAATTAGAGGGTATGACATGGTAGCCATTACTGAGACATGGCTGCAAGACGGTCAAGACTGGGAACTAAATATGCCAGGTTATAAGGTCTACAGGACAGATAGGGAAAATGGCAGAGGGGGAGGAGAAGCCTTAGTGATTAGGGATGAAATCACTTCAATGATAAGAGAGGATATAAAGAGAGGTAAGCAGCCAGTGGAGACCTTATGGGTTGAATTAAGAAATAGGAAAGGATCTAAGACTGTAATGGGAGTTGTGTATAGGCCCCCTGGTAGCAGCTCTGAAGTGCTAGATTGTATAAATGCAGAGATTAGACAAGCGTGCAGTAAAGGCAGAGTGGTTTAAATGGGGGCATTTAACTTTCTCATAGATTGGGAAAAGCAGACTAGCACCTGTCGGAAAGGTAGTGAATTTCTTGAGTGTGTCCGGGATGGTTTTCTACAACAATATGTCCTAGAGGCAACAATGGGGCAAGCCATATTAGATTTAGTAATGAGCAATGAGCCAGATTTAGTTAACAGCCTGACTGTGCGTGAACATTTATCCAATAGCGATCATAACATGATCGAGTTCAATGTAGTGTTTGAAAGGGAGAAACGTGAAACAGCTACTCAGATTCTAGATTTAGGTCAGGCCTACTTCGACGGGATGAGGCAGAGACTGTCCACAGCAAACTGGGCAAATCTGTTAATGGGTAAAATGACTGAAGATCAGTGGGAGATGTTTAAAAAATAATTTAAAGTGATCCAGAACCAGTTTACACCCCTGAGGAGCAAGAGCTCAACTTGCCAAAAAAACCAGCCATGGACAACGAAAGAGGTAAGGGACAGCATAAAACTAAAGGAAAGGGCATACAAAAATACAAAAACTAGCACAGATCCTGGTGAATGGGAAAGATACAAAGAACAGCAAAGGGTCACAAAACAGATAGGAAGAGCTACAAAAAGGGAGTATGAAAAGAAACTTGCAAGAACATAAGAAATAGGAGCAGGAGTAGGCCATTTGGCCCCTCGAGCCTGCTCCGCCATTCAATAAGATCATGGCTGATCTGGTCTTGGCCTCAACTCTACTTTCCTGCCCGCTCCCCGTAACCCTTGACTCCCTTATCGTTCAAAAATCTGTCTATCTCCACCTTGAATATATTCAATGACCCTGCCTCCACAGCTCTCTGGGGTAGAGAATTCCAAAGATTCACGACCCTCTGAGAGAAGAAATTCCTCATCTCCGTTTTAAATGGACGACCCCTTATTCTGAAACTATGCCCCCTAGTTCTAGATTCCCCCACGAGTGGAAACATCCTCTCTGCATCTACCCTGTCGAGCCCCCTCAGAATCTTATGTTTCAATAAGATCCCCTCTCATTCTTCTAAACTCCAATGAGTATAGGCTCAACCTGCTCAACCTTTCGTCATACGTCAACCCCTTCATCCCAGGAATCAACCTAGTGAACCTTCTCTGAACTGCCTCCAATGCAAGTATATCCCTCCTTAAATATGGAGACCAAAACTGTACTCAGTACTCCAGGTGTGGTCTCGCCAACGCCCTATACAGTTGTAGCAGGACTTCCCTACTTTTATACTCCATCCCCCTTGCAATAAAGGCCAACATTCCATTTGCCTTCCTAATTACTTGCTGTACCTGCATGGTAAGTTTTTGTGCTTCATGTACAAGGACCCCCAGATCCTTCTGCACCGCTGCATTTTGTAGTCTCTCTCCATTTAAATAATAATTTGCTTTTTTATTTTTCCTTCCTCACATTTTCCCACATTATACTCCATCTGCCAAATTTTTGCCCACTCACTTAACCTATCTATATCCCTTTACAGATTCTTTGGGCTGGATTTTGAAGTTGGAGTCGAGTTGGGGTCGGGAATCACACATTCTGGCTTGTGAACCCGCCTCCATCGAGATGTGGCCAACCCACTGTATTTTCCCTTGATTGACCTTGTTGAGCCCGCCCAGTGGGCTCAGCAGGCTAATTAAGGGCCACCCGGCAACAGGTGACGTCACAGACTGACATTTCATCTGTCAAGAGCTTTTGACAGGTGAAATATCAGCGTTTGACAGCTCTGTGAAGCTGTCAAACACTCACAATATGATTTATAACTTCAGTCCTTCCTTTCAGGCTGAGTTAGAAATCATTCCACCACAGAAACCAGAAGGCTGCTGTTTTTGACAGGTCCACGGCTTTCCTGCTTTCTGTGCCGGTGAGATTTCTAACTCCCGAGAACTGAAGGGCTGACACCTGCAGAAGGAAGTTAAGGTAAGTAAAACTTTTTTCAACAGTTAGCACTTACCTTACACACTTACCTCTGCACACATGCACCCATCACTCACCTGCCCACCGGACATATCGACCCCTCCAACCCCTGCAGTCCCACGGCCCGACCCGATAACTTGGAGTGTTTGCCACCTGTCGGGAAGCCCACACTTTTGTTTTTAAAATAGGGATTATGCCAAAAACTGCCTGTTAACTACCTGTTAACAAGCAGTTAATTGTCAGTAATCCCTTCCCGCCTCGGGGAGTCGGGTCTCAGACCAGGTCGGGTACCCGCCGCCAGAGAAACTGGCATGGAGGCGGGTTGGAGTCGGGATGGGGTCGGGACCCTCGAATCTGCAACTTTAACCCCCCCCCCGACTCCAAACCCGACTCCACGGGTCATTCAAAATCCAGCCCTTTGTGTCCTCTTCACAACTTGCTTTCCCACCTATTTTTGTATCATCAGCAAATTTGGCTACATTACACTCGGTCTCTTCATCCAAGTCATTAATATAGATTGTAAACAGCTGAGGCCCCAGCACTGATTCCTGTGGCACCCCAGTTTCCCAACCTGAAAATGACCCATTTATCCTGACTCTCTGTTTCCTGTTAGTTAGCCAATCCTCTATCCATGCTAATATATTACCCCAACACCCTGAGCTCTTATCTTGTGCAGTAACCTTTTATGTGGCACTTTATCGAATGCCTTCTGGAAATCCAAACACACTACATCTACTGGTTCCCCTTTATCCACCCTGCTCGTTACATCCTCAAAGAACTCTAGCAAATTTGTCAAACATGATTTCCCTTTCATAAAACCATGCTGACTCTGCTTGACTGTATTTTGATTTTATAAATGTCCTGCTATTACTTCCTTAATAATGGACTGTAGCATTTTGCCAATGACAGATGTTAGGCTAACTGGTCTATAGTTTCCTGCTTTCTGTCTCCCTCCTTTCTTGAATAGGGGTGTTACATTTGTGGTTTTCCAATTCGCTGGGACCTCTCCAGAATCTGGGGAATTTTGGTAGATTACAACCAATGCATCCACTATCTCTGCAGCCACTTCTTTTAAGACCCTAGGATGCAGGCCATCAGGTCCAGGGGACTTGTCCACCTTTAGTCCCATAAGTTTGCCGAGTACTTTTTCTCTAGTGATAGTGATTGTTTTAAGTTCCCCCCTCCCTATAGCCCCTTGATTATCTATTATTATTGGGATGTTTTTAGTGTCTTCTACCGTGAAGACTGATACAAAATATTTGTTCAAAGTCTCTGCCATTTTCCTGTTTCCCATTAGTAATTCCCCAGTCTCATCCTCTAAAGGACCAACATTTATTTTAGTTACTCTCTTCCTTTTTATATACCTCTAGAAGCTCTTACTGTCTGTTTTTATATTTAGAACATAGAGAAACATAGAAAAATAGGAGCAGGAGTAGGCCATTCGGCCCTTTGAGCCTGCTCCGCCGTTCAATATGATGATGGCTGATCCTCTATCTCAATACCATATTCCCGCTCTCTCCCCATACCCCTTGATGCCTTTTGTGTCTAGAAATCTATCTATCTCCTTCTTAAATATATTCAGTGACTTGGCCTCCACAGCCTTCTGTGGTAGAGAATTCCACAGGTTTACCACCCTCTGAGTGAAGAAATTTCTCCTCATCTCAGTCCGAAATGTCCTACCCTGTATCCTGAGACTGTGACCCCTCATTCTAGACCCCCCAGCCAGGGGAAACATCCTCCCTGCATCCAGTCTGTCTAGCCCTGTCAGAATTTTATACGTTTCAATGCGATCCCCTCTCATTCTTCTAAACTCTAGTGAATACAGGCCTAGTCGACCCAATCTCTCCTCATACGACAGTCCTGCCATCCCAGGAATCAGTCTGGTGAACCTTCACTGTACTCCCTCTATGGCAAGTATATCCTTTCTTAGGTAAGGAGACCAGAACTGCACATAGTACTCCAGGTGTGGTCTCACCAAGGCCCTGTATAACTGTAGTAAGAGATCCTTGCTCCTGTACTCAAATCCTCTTGCAATGAAGGCCAACATACCATTTGCCTTCCTAACTGCTTGCTGCACCTGCATGTTTTCTTTCAGTGACTGGTGTACAAGGACACCCAGGTCCCTTTGTACATCAACATTTCACGATCTATCACCATTTAAATAATACTCTGCCTTTCTGTTTTTCCTACCGAAGTGGATAACTTCACATTTATCCACGTTATACTGCATCAGCCATGTATTTGCCCACTCACTCAACTTATCTAAATCGCCTTGAAGCCTCTTTGCATCCTCCTCATTACTCACAATTTCTTGCTAGTTTACTCTTATAATCTATCTTCTCTCTATTTTTTTAGTCGTCCTTTGCTGGTTTCTAAAAATTTCCCAATCCTCTGGCCTACCACTAATCTTCGCATTATTGTATGCCTTTGTTTTCAATTTGATGCCATCCTTAACTTCCTTAGTTAGCCACGGATGGTTCATTCTTCTCTTAGAGTCTTTCTTTCTCACTGGAATATATCTTTGCTGAGAGTTATGAAATATCTCCTTAAATGTCTGCCACTGCTTATCTACCATCTTACCCTTTAATCTATTTTCCCAGTCCACTTTAGCCAACTCTGTCTTCATACCTTTGTAATTGCCTTTATTTAACTTTAAGACACTAGTTTCAGACCCAAGTTTCTCACCCTCAAACTGAATTTGAAATTCTATCATGCTATGATCACTCTTCCCTAGAGGATCCTTTACTATGAGATCATTAATTAATCCTATCTCATTACACATGACAAGATCCAAACTAGCCTGCTCCCTGGTTGGTTCCACAATGTATTGTTCTAAGAAACCAACCCGAATACACTCATGTTCTAGATTCCCCAGCCAGGGGAAACATTTTCCCAGCATTAACCCTGTCAAGCCCCTTAAGAATTTTATATGTTTCAATGAGATCACCTCTCATTCTTCTAAACTCTAGGGAATATAGGCCTAGTCTACTCAATCTCTCCTCATAGGGCAATCCCCTCATCCCAGGAACCAGTCTACAGAGCCTTCGTTGCACCTCCTCTAAGGCAAGAATGTCTTTCCTTAGGTAATGAGACCAGAACTGCACACAGTACTCCAGGTGTGGTCTCACCAATGCCCTGTATAATTGTAGTAAGACTACTCTTATACTCTAATCCCTTTGTAACAAAAGCTAACATACCATTTGCTTTCTTAATTGCTTGCTGTACCTGCATATTAACTTTCTGTGATTCATGTACAAGGACACCCAGGTCCCTCTGAATGCAAACATTTCCCAGTCTCTCACCATCCAAAAATATTCTGCTTTTTTGTTTTTCCTACCAAAGTGGAAGGCGAAGATGAGATAGAAGATCAGCCATGATCTTACAGGATGGTGGAGCAGGCTCGAAGGGCTGAATGGCCGACTCCTATTCCTTTATATTCTTTTGACCAATGCTTCCATTGCAGCACAATCATTTCCATGCTGCCTTGGAAGCTCAAACTGCTGCCACCGTGGCTCTGGGTACCATTGTTGAAAGTGGCTTCTAGAGCATCAGAGGAGTCCATCATCTGTCTGCAATAGTTCACCATGATTGTTGAGGAGCCATTCCAGGAGAGTGGCAGTGGCTCCATGGAACAAGAACCCCTCAGGATGACAGCATTCCTACTCCCATCCCTGCTACTCCACCAGTGCCCTTGCTGTTGCCTGTCAGCCAGTCGGCACAGACTGATACAGCCCATGATAAGATGGCGTAGTCTGAAGCCAGGCAGTCTAGGCCCAGAGCTGCTCGAGGTCGCCCTCCATTGAAGGTCAGCAAGGTCCCATGCTGCAGCCACTAAGGAAACACCTTGTATGAGCACTAGGAAAAGCAAAGGCACATGGAAGACAGGCATTTATGGAATGCACAAGGGTGATTAGCTTCATTTTGTATGTATTATTTAGTGATTTACTTCATAAATTTGGATTTAGAATCATAGAATGATACAGAACAGAAGGAGGCCATTCGGTCCATCGTGCCTATGCTGGCTCTTTGGTAGCCAATTAATCCTTGCTCTTTCCCCATAGCCCTGTAAAATTTTTCCCTTCAAATATTTATCCAATTCTCTCTTGAATGTTACTATCGAATCTGCTTCTACCACCCTTTCAGGCCGTGCATGCCAGATCACAACTCGTGTAAAATTAGGTTTCCTCGTGTCGCCTCTGTTTCTTTTGCCAATCACCTTAAATCTGTGTCCTCTGGTTACCACTGGAAACAGTTTCTCCTTATTTACTTTGCTATACCATTCATGATTTTGGCTTTGCAGGTGGTGTTGGTTTTTATTTCTGCTGTGACCTGAGGGAGGAACCAATAAGTGTTGTCAGAAAGATACATAGATACATAGATACATAGAAGATAGGAGCAGGAATAGGCCATCCGGACCTTCGAGCCTGCTCCGCCATTTAATGAGATCATGGCTGATCCTCCAATTCAGTATCCCGTCCCCGCCTTCTCTCCGTAACCCTTAACCCCTTTTGCCTGTAGAAATATATCTAATTCCCTCTTAAATATATTTAATGAGCTGGCGTACACTGCCCTCTGTGGCAATGAGTTCCACAGGTTCACCACCCTCTGAGTGAAGAAATTCCCCCTCATTTCTGTCCTAAATGGTTTAGCCCTTATCCTTAAATTATGTCCTCTAGTTCTGTTCTCACCCGCCAAGGGAAACATTCCTTCTGCATCTAGTCTGTCTAGACCTGTCAGAATTTTATACACTTCTATGAGGTCCCCTCTCAATCTTCTAAACTCCAGTGTGTACATCCCTAAACTACATAGTCTCTCCTCATAGGTCAATCCCGCCATTCCTGGTATCAGCCTGGTGAATCGCCGCTGCACCCCCTCCATGGCAAGAACATCTTTCCTCAGATGAGGCGACCAAAACTGTACACAGTACTCGAGGTGTGGTCTCACCAGTGCCCTGTACAGCTGCAGCAAGGTATCCCTGTTCCTGTATTCCAACCCTTTTGCTATGAAGGCCAGCATACCGTTTGCCTTCTTGACCGCCTGTTGCACCTGCATGCTCGCCTTCAGTGACTGGTGTACAAGAACACCCAGGTCTCTCTGTACTTCCCCCTCTCCCAATTTATTGCCATTTAAATAATAATTTGCCCTCCCGTTCCTGCACCCAAGGTGGATAACTTCGCACTTGTCCACATTATAGTGCATCTGCCATTTATCCGCCCAATCACCCAGT
The DNA here is from genome assembly GCA_030390025.1 of Squalus acanthias. Lineage (NCBI taxonomy): Eukaryota > Metazoa > Chordata > Chondrichthyes > Squaliformes > Squalidae > Squalus > Squalus acanthias. Next base: position 131,582,323 of record CM059434.1, read on the forward strand.
CTGTCCAAATCGCTCTGGAGCTTCCTGGTCTCCTCCTCTGAGCCCACCCCCCCTCCTAGTTTAGTGTCGTCTGCAAATTTGGAAATGCTGCATCCGACTCCCTGATCCAGGTCATTAATGTAAATTGTGAACAGCTGGGGACCCAGGACAGATCCCTGTGGTACCCCACTTGTTACTGCCTGCCATTCAGAAAATGAGCCGTTTATTCCAACTCTCTGTTTTCTATCTGACAGCCAGTTCTCTATCCACGTCAATACTTTCCCCTTTATCCCATGAGCTTCAATTTTCCATGCTAATCTTTTATGTGGGACCTTATCGAAGGCCTTTTGGAAGTCCAGGTACACCACATCTACTGGCTCTCCCCCATCTATTTTACCAGTTACTCCCTCAAAAAATTCCAATAGATTAGTCAAGCACGATTTACCCTTTGTAAATCCATGTTGACTCTGTCCTATCCTGTCCCCATTTGCTAAGTGCTCCGCTATTTCATCCTTAATGATGGACTCCAGCATTTTGCCCACAACTGATGTAAGGCTTACAGGTCTGTAATTACCTGCTTTTTCCCTACCCCCCTTTTTGAATAGTGGGGTAACGTTAGCTACCCTCCAATCCATGGGCACTGTTCCCGAGTCTAATGAATTCTGAAAAATCATACTGAGTGCATCCGCTATCTCTAGGGCCACCTCCTTCAGTACCCTAGGATGCATGTTATCAGGCCCTGGGGATTTGTCCGCCTTCAATCCCTTTAGCTTCCTTAACACCATATCCTTAGAGATATTGATTTGTGTCAGTTCCTCCTTTGCCAATGTCCCTATTTTTCCCGATATCCCAGGGAGGTTTTTGTGTCTTCCTTCGTAAAGACTGACCCAAAGTATGCATTTAGTTGGTCTGCCATTTCCTTATTTCCCGTTATATATTCCCCCGTATCTGACTGCAATGGACCAACTTTGGTTTTCACCAGTCTTTTCCTCTTGATATACTTATAAAAGCTTTTGGAGTTAGTTTTTATATTTTCCGCCAGCTTGCTTTCGTAAACTATTTTGCCCCTCTTGATTAAGCCCTTTGTCCTCCTTTGCTCTATCTTAAACTGTTCCCAATCTTCCGCTCTTGCGCTTTTTTGGGCTATTTTATACGCCCTATCTTTGGATTTTATGCTGTCTCTAATTTCCCCTGTTATCCACGGTTGAGTCACCTTTTTAGATTTCCTTTTATGCCAGATTGGTATAAACAATTTTTGCAATTTTGTCATTCTATCTTTAAATGCTTGCCATTGTTTATCTACCTCCAGTCCTCCCAGGAACGTTGTCCAATCAGACCTACTCCGTTCCCGTCTAATGGCATCATAATTCCCCTTGTTTAAATTCAGGACCTTAGTCTCTGAGTCAATTTCTTCGCTCTCCATTTCGAGTGAGAAATCGATCATGTTATGATCGCTCTGACCCAAGGGTCCCCGTACAACAAGATTACTAATTAGTCCCTTCTCATTGCACAGTACCCAGTCCAATATAGCCTGTTCCCGAGTTGGTTCCTCGACATATTGATCCAGATAACCATCCCTTAAACACTCAAGGAATTCCTCCTCCTCATTATTTTTACTGATTAGGCTAGTCCAATCTATATGTAAGTTAAAGTCACCTATGATGACAGCTGTGATCTTATTGCACGCTTCTCTAATTTCCCTCGTGATGCCCTCCCCAACCTCTATTTTACTATTTGGAGGCCTATATACCACTCCTATTAATGTTTTTCGCCCCTCGCTATTTCTTAGCTCCACCCATATAGATTCTGTATTAACTGAGTTAATATCCTTCCTTTCAATTGCATTTATCCCCTCTTTTACCAGCAATGCTACCCCTCCTCCCTTTCTTTTTTGTCGATCCTTCCTAAATACTGAATACCCCTGTATGTTAAGCTCCCAGCCCTGCTCACCCTGCAACCATGTTTCCGTAATGCCAATTAGATCATAATTATTAACCTCTATTTCCACAGCTAATTCATCTACCTTGTTCCTGATGCTTCTCGCATTAAGGTATAAAACCCTCAGGCTTTTTTTATGCTCACATTTTTTATGAATTAGTTTGGCCCTTTGTTTTTTGTTCCTCACCCTTTTACCATTTATTTCTGTCTGCCTTTCACTTTCCTCTATTTCACTACATAGGTTTCTAGCCCCCTGCCATACTAGTTTAAATGCTCCCGAACTGCTTTATCAAAAATTACCCCGAGAACATCAGTTCCATCTTTGCACAGGTGTAGACCGTCCCTTTTGTATAGGTCACACCTACCACAAAACTGGTTCCAATGCCTCAAAAATTTAAAACCCTCCCTCTTACACCACTGCTCAAGCCACGTATTTAGCCTAACTATCCTGTTCTCTGTACTCTTACTAGCACGTGGCACTGGTAGTAATCCAGAGATGTGATGGTCAGTGAGAGAGGAAAGGTAAAGGGCTAAATATTAACTCGGAGGCGGGGAGAGAGCGCGTTGGGGTTGGGGCGGGGGGGGGGGAGGCGGCGGTGCGGGGGCTGGATTGAGGTCGGGAAACCCGGAAGAATGGCAGGACCTGATTAACATATTTTGTCTCCGTTTCCCGGCTGCTGCCAACCAGATTGAGAGGCTGGCTGGCTGTCAGGCAGGTAGGCTTTCGGAACCAGGCTGCAGCCGGGGAACCGAGCGGAGAGGAGGGAGGGAGGGATGGATCAGGGAGGCCTAGGGGTGGCGGAGGCTGGAGGATCAGAAGTCGGGCAACATCGGGAGACTGGGGCCGGGGGAGATAGATCGGGAGCCCTGAGCCGGGGGAGATCATGGAGGCCGGAGCTGGGGGAAGGAAGATCGGGAGTCCTGAGCCGATGGAGATTGTGGAGGCTGAAGCAGGGGGAGGAAGAGCGGGAGTCGTGAGCCGGCAACATCAGGGAGATCGGTGGCCAGGGTGAACGGAGTCTGGAGGCCACTAGGAAGATCGGAGGCCAGAGCAGGGGGGGAGATTGGGAGGATTGTGGACTGGTGGGTGAGATTGGAGGCCTCGTGGAGGAGGTCGGGAGGGGTGTCCGATCGCGCGGCAGGGGGGCAGGTGGTGATGGGGTGGGTAAAGCAGGTAAGCTGCATCCAGCAGGTAAGAGGAAAGGCACTTGCCTCCTAGATCCAGCAGTCCTTGCCTCACTTTAGCCGCTGAGTTTCCCGCAGCTCGGGAAACCCGGCCAGCCAGGGTTAAATTTAAAATGGTGGTTAAATATGAGGCTCCGAGCCTCATTATAATATTTAAATTGCCAGCCCGCCTTCTGCGTAACAGTTTGGCTGCCTGCCCCCTGTCCCGCCTCAGTTAAAACCAGAAGTGGGCGGGTTGGAGGCGGGATTCAGATTTTTAACATTTTAACATCCCACCCGACCCCAACCCACCTGTTTTTGGGGGTTAACGGTGTGGTGAATGAAGAAATGTAGTTGATACTGGTATCGCTCATGAATAATCTGATAATGTGGAGTCCTGGCAAAAAGGGGCTGTCTATGTATAGCCTCCCTTCCTCTTCCTCCTGCTCCTCAGCTTCTCGCCTGATAGGTGGTGGCATGGGCTGCTCTCTCATAATAGCGAGGTTGTGCAGCATCATACCACAAATCGTATCGATGCCTACAATTGCACCAGCAGCCAGAAAAAATAATCCAGCAACTAACCTGTAAATCCCTTTCAATAGCGCTGGTGGGGGGTCCGTCATGCCGTTAAACATTGTGCCCAGCTGTGCGAGGTTAGGAAAGGACATTGGCTGGAGTGTGGAGTTCCAAAATACAGTGGTGGCTTCAAATCAGCGTTGCACACCGAGTCGCATCATGATCTGCCTGGTCTGCATGCTGTCGGCGGTTGCTAGGCATGTGTGCGCAAACCCCTTTAACAAGATGGCGTCCTGTGTATGTCCCATCGGAAGTGTGTGCACGCACCTTGGACACCATTTTGAAACCTGCGCAATCTTGGCTACATGGCCCAGTTTAACCCCCAGTCACCCATGTGCTGATTCCCTGATTTTTGACAACATGTCCGGAGGAGGCATGCCAAGTAGGCACTATAAATTGCTGGAAGGGCAGAGAGGGCGTAAATCAGAGGATGAGACACCTCAGGTTTCTGTCATGTACAGCTGGCTTGAGCTATGTTGGAAGAGCCCTGAGGTAAGGATACTTGCACACCTCCCACTGGGATTAGAAGTTCAGGGAGACCTGGAGACTTAAAAAAAATTAAAGAGAGAAAAAGGAAAAAGACTTGCATTTATATAGCGCCTTTCACGATCACTGGATGTCCCAAAGAAAGTACATTTTGAAATGCAGTCACTCTTGTAATGTAGGAAACGTGGCAGCCAACTTGCAAGCTCCCACAAACAGATAATCTGTTTTAATGATGTTGATTGAGGGATTAATATTGGCCAGGACACCGGGGATTACTCCCCTGCTCTTCTTCGAAATAGTGCCATAGGATCTTTTATGTCCACCTGAGAGAGCAGACGGTTCCTCGGTTTAACGTTTCATCCGAAAGATGGCACCTCCAACAGTGACTCCAGCCAAGCCGTTCCAGTACAGCTACAACACTGCCATCTATCTGACAATGTGGAAAACTGCCCAGGTGTGTCCTGTCCACAAAAAGCAGGACAAATCCAATCTGGCCAATTATCGCCCCATCAGTCCACACTCAATCATCAGCAAAGTGATGGAAGGTGTCATCGACACTGCTATCAAGTGGCACTTACCAATAATCTGCTCACTAATGCCCAGTTTGGGTTCCGCCAAGACCATACGGCTCCTGACATCATTACAGCCTTGGTCTAAACATGGACAAAGGAACTGAATTCCAGAGGTGAGAGTGACTGCCCTTGACATCAAGGAAGCATTTGACCAAGTGTGGCATCAAGGAGCCCTAGTAAAACTGAAGTCAATGGGAATCGGAGGGGGGGGGGGGGGGGGGGCAGTTGGGGAAACTCTCCACTGGCTGGAGTCATACCTAGCACAAAGGAAGATGGTTGTGGTGGTTGGAGGTCAATCATCACAGCCCCAGGATATCGCTGCAGGAGTTGCTCAAGGCAGTGTCCTCGGCCCAACCATCTTCAGCTGCTTCATCAATGACCTTCCCTCCAACTTAAGGTCAGAAATGGGGATGTTCGCTGATAACTGCACAGTGTTCTGTGCCATTCACAACTCCTCAGATAATGAAGCAGTCCATACCCGCATGCAACAAGACCTGGACGACGTTCAGGCTGGGCTGATAAGTGGCAGGTAACATTCGCGCCACAGAAGTGCCAGGTAATGACTATCTCCAACAAGCAAGAGTCTAACCACCGCCCCTTGACACTCAACGGCATTACCATCGCCAAATCCCCCACCATCAACATCCTGGGGGGGTCACCATTGACCAGAAACTTAACTGGACCAGCCACATAAATACTGTGGCAACAAGAGCAGGTCAGAGGCTAGGTATTCATCGGTGAGTGTCTCACCTCCTGACTCCCCAAAGCCTTTCCACCATCTACAAGGCACAAGTAAGGAGTGTGATGGAACACTCGCCACTTGCCTGGATGAGTGCAGCTCCAACAACACTCAAGAAGCTCGACACCATCCAGGACAAAGCAGCCCACTTGATCGGCACCCCATCTACCACCTTAAACATCCACTCCCTCCACCACCGGCGTACCGTGGCTGCAGTGTGTACCATCTACAAGATGCACTGCAGCAACTCGCCAAGGCTTCTTCGGCAGCACCTCCCAAAACCGCGACGTTTTCCACCTAGAAGGAGAAGGGCAGCAGGTGCATGGGAACACCACCACCTGCAAGTCACACACCATCCTGACTTAGAAGTATATTGCCGTTCCTTCATCGTCGCTGGGTCAAAATCCTTGAACTCCCTGCCTAACAGCGCTGTTGGGAGTACCTTAACCACATGGTGTACAACGGTTCAAGATGGCGGCTCACCACCACCGTCTCCGGGGCAATTAGGGGTGGGCAATAAATGCTGGCCTTGCCAGCGACGCCCACATCCCATGAACGAATCAAAAAAAAACCTGTGCTTTAAGCACCCCCCCACCTCACTGTGTCTTGCTAAGTATTCTCCATCACATCACTTCTCACACCCACTCAACTTTCAGCAGCATCCAGCCTAATTTTCTATGCACCTCATCACCTCCCGATTCATCCATCCACCGTTGACACACACCCCAATCATTATGCAATGTGATGCAAGTGTCTCATAGTCACCCTCACTGATTGCACTACATCTATTGGGTGAATACCTCACCTTCACTCACTCACAGGTCTGCTTTTTTCGCCCCTTGTAGGTGAAGAGAGCGCAAAACGCAAGGGAGAGGGGCAAGACTGGAGGTGAGCCGCCACAAATATTCCAGCTCACAGATGCAGAGGAGGAGCCTTGGAGATAAGTGGCACATCTGCGTTCCCCTCTGTTGGAGATGGAGAAACAGGGAGGGACAGATAGCTGGTGACAGAATTACAAATATCTCTGGCACACATATATGCTGACTTCATTTCATCAATGACTGAACTATGAGAAGACTGAGTATGGTGATTGTTAAGTTTGTGACATATCTGTTATTTTTTTATTCGTTCATGGGATGTAGGCATTGCTGGCAAGGCCAGCATTTATTGCACATCCCTAATTGCTTCTGGAACCGCTGCAGTCCGTGTGGTGAAGGTACTCCCATAGTGCTATTAGGGAGGGAGTTCCAGGATTTTGACCCAGTGATGATGAAGTAACGGCGATATATTTCCAAGTCAGGAGGGTGTGAGACTTGGAGGGGAACTTGGAGGTGGTGGCGTTCCCATGCACCTGCTGCCCTTGTCCTTCTAGGTGGTAGAGGTCATGGGTTTAGGAGGTGCTGTCGAAGAAGCTATCCCTTTGTAAGAATACACCGTTCATGGTAAACTTGACTGAAGCTAAAGTGACCAAATTTGATGTACTGCCAAGCTTTGAGGGCAAGAGACTTCTTGGCTAAACATTTGTAAAATAAATGATGCGCTTGCAAGCTGTTTTTTTCCTCCTGAAAGTTCTGTGAGAACAAGGAGTCAACCCTCAGATGCAAAAACAAGGACTTTTTCCAACGTCTGACCTTGGTTAACCAAGCGTCAAAACAGATAGGAAAGAATGTGAGAGAGAGAAAACAACACTATTCACACAGTTCGGGACATGAATGCTGTGGGCGAGTTGCCAAGTATTGGGGTATGAAAGATGCTGTAAATTGACCACTCGCTGCTGCAGTCGGGGGCAACCTGGTCAGTTGTCAGTTAAAGTCATAGGTCTAGTCACTGCCGAGCTGACCTCTCACTGGTGTTGGTACGTACGTGATTGCTCATGATCACTTGAGCTTAAAAGTAAATGATTTAGATTCGTGCGTGCTTACTTGTAATAAGTAAATGATTTGAGTACGGGTTGTATTTTGTGTGTTTACTTGTAACCTCTTGTTGACTTTAAGTAAAGAATAGTTTACCCTGAAATCTTTGTCTCGAGTTGTCTGTTCCACGGGTCTGAACTCTACAAACTGTCAGACAGAAGTTCAAACCAATCTGCACGTCTTACACCTTTCTTTTGTCTTCCAGGGCCTTTACACGTACAGCAAGTGCAGCAGGATAGCCACGAGGAGGATTTCTCAGAGGACCTCATTCCTTCTGCGGGTGCAGCGTTACAGGACCTACAACCAGAGCAGATACTCGCACTTCGGTGGCTCCAGTTAGAGAGTTAGTTGGGTTTTCATCTGGTGGCAGTCTGCCATCTGAGCCAGAAGGTTGTGGGTTGAAGCGCTGCTCCACGGACTTGGGCGCATTATCTAGGCTGACATTTCAGGGCAGTACTGAAGAAAGGTGGTGTTGTCTTTCAGATGACGTTAAACTGAGGGCCCATCTGTCCACTGAGTTGAATCATAGAATCATGGATGAAAAAGATCCCATGGCACTATTTGAAGAAAAGCAGGGGAGTTCTCCCAGTGTCCTGGCCAACATTAATCCCACCATTAACCTCACTAAAAACAGATTATCTGGCCATTTATCACAATCCTGTTTGTGAGACCTTGATGTGCGCAAATTGGCTGCTGCATTTCCTTCCATTACAAGAATGACTACAATTCAGAAGTACATTCATTGGCAATGAATCGCTTTGGGACAGCCTGAGATTGTGAAAGACGCTATACACATGCAAGCTTTTTATTTCTTTAATCGGCAATTGAAGAAAATAGTTTTATTAAGTTCATGAAACAACTAAATATGTTTCGGGAGAAAAAGATTAAGGAATTGGTGAGAAGATAAAGTTGCAATCAACCATAAAGAGGGAAGCTTATTGGGCCAAATGGCCTTCCCCCTGTTCCTAACGTCTCCAATGTTTCTTTGCTTCTTCAACAGACATCACAAACACCTAGATATTTAAATAAGCAGAGGAAACATGGCTTCACAATTATCTCATGGAAATGTCCAGATTGTGCTAAACAGGCTTGTAGTGAAATCGGAAGCGCATCAGGGAATATTTTTGTCACCTTGGTCTGCAACAGTTTACACATAACAGATACTATTACACAGGAAACCCTTTACCCTGAGGTTGGCATGGTCTTAATAAATACGGCTCATATAGGCTATAGAAATGTATGTGTAAATGCAGGTGGCCACAGCAGCAGGAAGAGCACTCAACCACTTATCCAGCTACCGATCTGCAGTACCATATGAACTGACCTCAAGTGGAAAGCTACCAGAACAAGGTGGTTTTAATAAGCTCATTATATCCTAAAAAATGCATCACACCATTTACCACAACCTAATATCCTCCATCAGCTTCATTTCTATGACTGATAAATCTTTCCCGTATATTTTATCAGCTCAGATGTGCTACTAAAAATGTGGAAGCCGATGAAACAATCAACAATATATACCTAGTTTGATCATCTATGGTCCCGAAAATCCTTGGCGCGATGTTTGTATCGTTGTGTAAGTGAATGAGAAGGGGAACAAAACATAACAAGATTAGGTTTGTACTAGCCTGGAACTTGGGAGAGAGGACTGCTGTTTCACATCTCCCTAATATCTTATTGACAAGGAAGTACAGGGTGGCCTTCTCAAAGGCCTTGTAACTAATGGACTTCCTACCATTTCAGGTCTCTTCCCTTTTACTATGTACCACTTTGTCTTGCAAGCAGACACATAGTTTTGATGGAATACTTACAGTAACAGACATTGCCCAACCTGCAGCCCATCTTAGGTGTCAGAAAGTGACCATTCATCATGCAGCTAGGTTATGTTACAGTGATTTGCTGTGTGAAGTCCTTTTACGATGTCAAAGCTTTCAGCTGCTAAATTGCACCATGAATGTGTGCCCTGCTGGAATATCAGCATCCACGATAAGCGATGCAAGAACTGAAATGTTGTGTCAAGGCTTAGCATAGGCCAGTAGTAAATGTGTAACAGGTTGACAAGCCACACTAGAGCCACCTGATATATGGTACTGTTCTGTAGCCATACACTGACAGTTTTAAGGCCATCTTCTTCCACAGTGTGAAGTGATGCATTTTGGAAGGAAGAATGAGGAGAGGCAATATAAACTAAATGGTACAATCTTACATGGGGGTGCAGGAACTGAGAGACCTGGGGGGCTAAATTGGAAAAGGTCCGAAAACAGGCGTAGGGATCGCAATGCGCCCGCGCCCTTTGAAAGTAGTGCAGGCAGCACGCAAAATTTGTGCTGCCCGCTAATGAACATGATTGCAGCGCTGAGCCCAGTGCTAAACGCGCTGCTGATTGGCTCAGAGCTCAACAGGGGGCCCAATATGGTGTGGAGTCTGCTTTCTATTTAAAGGTTGCCTGCAGAGTGAAAGGCTGTCTGCACTTCTTATAGGAGAGGTGCTTTGTAAGAGAAGTACCTCATTGTGACTGCAGCTACAACTTAGCAATGTCTCAACAGGGCAGAGAAAGGGCACCTCAGTTCTCTGATGCAGCACTGGAGGCCTTGGTGCAGTGGGTCTATAGGAGGAGACGGGTCCTCTACCCGCAGGGGGCAGGAGGCCTTGCAGACACACTGTACAAAGGCAGTGGGAGCAGATTGCTGAAGCGGTCAGTGCTACTAGTCTGTCCCCAGGACATGGATCCAGTGCCGGAAGAAGTTTAATGACCTCACATGAGTGGTCAAGGTGAGTGAATGCCATATCCCACCAACTACACCACTAGCCTCACACACTGCTCAATGCACCACACCCCCATCACTCACCTACCAACAATCTCCAGCAATCACGACTCATACCCCACAATCATATCTTCACCTCACCCTCACACACCAATGCTGCAAGCCTCACACCCACATCTCACACCTTACACACAATGCCAGCTATTCAACCATGACAGGCACATCACCCAAACACATTGCACCACACTCACTGACACACTTCCCTTTCTCTTGCAGGCCAAGGTGGCTCACAACCGGAGTGAGCAGGAGCAAACAGGCGGGGGGGCAAGCATAACTACAGAACCTGACCCAGCTGGAGGAGACAGTGCGAGAGATAATTGGAGGGGCCGTCACTGAAGCTGTGGTGATCCTAAGAACCAGCCCAGCCTGTGCATGAAGAAGTAGAGGAGGAGCGTGATGGAGAAGAGACACCAACACTCGATCTGACACTCCCAGGCACCAGCCTGAACTTTAGAGGGTAATGCAGGTGCCAGCTCCCCGGAGGGCGAGGTCGCACACGAGTTCTGCTGCACAGGACTCCGATGAGGACTTCGATGGGGTGGCCTTCAGAAGAAGGGTGATGGGCATGCACACAGAAATGCTTGGCAGGCCTGCCAGAGAGTCTCTTGTCACTGTCAAGGAGCATGGGGGCGATCAGCTCCAACATTGCACAGTGCTTTGCACAGAACTTGGAGTCCATGATTCCCAGGATGGAAGAGATGGGCAACTCCATTAGAGCACTTGTGGACCCCACCATGATGCTGGGTGTGACGGGTGATGTCGCAGCTTCCATTGCAGCACACAAGCAGAAGTGACCCAATGTCTGAGTGCTGCACTGGAAGCTCATGCAGGCTCAGCTTGCTGCTACGCAAGATCAGACTGCCGCCATCGTGGCTGGGTTTACAAGTGTGGAAAAGGGCTTGCAGAGTCTCACAGCAGTCCAGCAATCTGTCCTGCAGCAGATGGCTAGGAATGCTGAGGTGCCACCCCGGAGGAGCAAGAACCTGCTGTCCTTTCTCAGGATGACAGCATTTGTACTTGCACACTGCCACTCTGCCAGTGCAATTGCAGTTGCCTGCAGCCAGCCAGCCCAGACTGCCGCTGCCCATACCACAGTGGTGCAGTCTACAGCCGGGCCTTCTAGGCCTAGAGCTGGTTGCGGCTGTCCTGCAAGGCCATTTGCAGTGTTCCCCCCGGAATGTCAGCAGCCCTCCACCAGCCATGCTGCAGCTACTGGGGTAGCACTGCGTAGGAGCACTAGAATAGGCAAAGGAACACGAAAGACAGACACTAAGGGAACACACAAGGGTGATTAGTTGACTTTGTAATGAATTATTGGAATTAATCATTTATAAATTGGGGGCACGACAAGGTAGATGCAGAGAGGATGTTTCCCCTTGTGGGGAAATCTAGAACGCGGGGGCAGTTTTAGAATAAAGGGTCGCCCTTTTAGAACTGAGATGAGGAGGAATTTCTTCTCTTAGAGAGTCGTAAATCTGTGGAATTCTCTGCCCCAGAGAGCCGTGGAGGCTGGGTCATTAAATACATATAAAGGTGGAGATAGACAAATTTTTGCAAGATAAGGGAGTGATGGGTTATGGGGAGCGGGCGGGGAAGTGGCTTTAAGCCCAAGATCAGCCATGACCTTATTAAATGGCGGAGCAGGCTCGAGGGGCCAAGTGGCCTATTCCTGCTCCTATTTCTTATGTTCTTATGTAAATTATGTTTGGAATGTTTGTTTTGTGGTGGCTTTCATTTCAGCACTATGCCCAAGAGGATGCTGTGATGTCCTGTGACAGAGGGATGATAAGGTGGAAAAGTGTTGAGCAAAAGGGATCTGGGGTTTCATTCAGGGGAGCCGGAGTCTGATGATGCGTTTAAGGACAGCCTGTCCAGAATGGGGATTTGCCGGCTGCCTCCTCCCTTCCTCCTCCTGAGGTGGTCGCGGAACCCGTGGTGGCAAGGGCTGCACCCTCATGATGGCCAAGTTGTGGAGGATGCAGCAGACCACCATGAAATGTGATACCCGCGCCGGGGAGTATTGGAGAGCTCCTCCCGAGTGGTCAAGGCAGTGGAGCTGTTGCTTGAGCACCCCAGTGGTCTGCTCAATGAGGTTCCTTGTGGCAGCATGGCTCTCATTATATGATTGCTAGCCACGAGTGGTGGGGTTGCGGAGGGAAGTCATCAGCCAGGTGTAGAGAAGATAGCCCTCCTCTCTTAACAGCCACCCTTGGGTTCGACGTAGTAGCTGGAAAATTGCTGGCACAGCGGACTGACGCAGGATGAAAGCATCATGACTGCTGCCAGGATACCGGGCATTCACCAGCATGATGTGCTGGACGTGGTCGCACACCAACTGCACATTAAGAGTGGTAGCCTTTGCGATTACAGTACATCTCACCATTGATATGCGGTGTCCACAAAGTCACGTATGTGCAGTCATTGGCGCCTTGCACCATGGAGACGCCCGATATCCTGGCAAAGCCACGTGCACGTTCCTCCTGCTTCTCTCTGTTTAGAGAGAAGCAGATGAAGTCCCTTCTCCTGGAGTACTGAGCCTCTGTGACCTCCCGGATGCAGCGACGGATGGTGAACTGCGATATGTTAGCTATGTCGCCTATTCCAGCATGGAAGGATCCGCTGGCGAAAAAATTCAGGGCCACGGTCACCTTGCTGCCTCTGCTTTATCTCCCTGTCAGCACGAGGGGGACAGCAAGGAAAGCCCCCATGACTGGGAGCAAGTGGTGTAGTCGAAGGCCTTGCAGTTGCAGCCAATGCCTTCTCAGCATCCAGCAGCACTCCCTGTGCACTTTAACGACGTTATAAATGTCTTCCAGCAAGCCAGTATGGATATAAACTCTGCGAGAGCCAGTACAAGAGAAATAATCAACTTACTTGCAAGTTGGATGTATTCCTTTAAATAGAGCTGGTGGCGGGGGGGGGGGAAGTCCCTCGTGCAGCTGAATACGTTCAGCTGTGCGTGTTTAGGAGAGGGCGTTGTTTGGAACGGCGACGTCCAAAATGGCAGGTCGTGCGTCAAATCAGCTCTGCCATTTTGGACGTCACACTCTGCCTACTCTACATACTGCCGGCGTGCACACATCCCGCCCATGCTATCGCCCTCACCAAGATGGCAACCAGCACGGGGTGAGGCGGCCGCCAATTTTTTCTGAAAATGGCTTTAACTGTTGGCGCTAAGGTACCAAATTTCGCAGCCCTGGGGTTTTACATACACATATCTTTGAAGGTGGCAGGACAAGTTGATCAAGCTGTTAAAAAAGCATATGGGATAGATAGAGGCACAGAGTAAAAAAGCAAGGAAGTGATAGTAAACCTTTATAAATCACTGGTTAGACCTCAGCTAGAGTATTGTGTACAATTCTGGGCACCACACTTTAGAAAGGATGTCAAGGTTGGAAAGAGTACAGAGCAGATTTACCAGAATGGTACCAGGGATGAGAAAATTCAGTTATGTGGAGAGACTAGAGAAGCTGGGATTGTTCTCTTTAGAGCAAGGAAGGTTAAAGGGAGATTTGATAGAGGTGTTCAAAATTATGAGGGGTTTTGATAGAGTAGATAGGGAGAAACTGTTTCCAGTGGCAGGAGGGTTGGTAACCAGAGGACACAGATTTAAGATAATTGGGAAAAAAGCCAAGGGAGAGATGAGGAGAATTTTTTTTAATCAGCGAGTTATGTTGATCTGGAATGTATTGCCTGAAAGGGTGGTGGAAGCAGATTCAACAGTAATTTTCAAAAGGGAAGTGGATATATACTTAAAAAAGGAAAAATTTGCAGGGTTACGGGGAAAGCAGGGGAGTGGGACTAATTGGATAGTTCTTTCAAAGAGCTAGCACAGGCACAATGGGCAGAATGTCCTCCTTATGTGCTGTGCGATTCTATGATTCATAACCTCAGGACGTCCCAAAGTGCTTTACAGCCGATGAAGTACTTCTGAAGTTTAGTCACTGTTGTAATGTAGGAAACACATCAGCCAATTTGTGCACTGCAAGGTCCCACAAACAGCAATGAGACAATGACCAGATAATGCTTTTAGGTGTTGGTTGAGGGATAAATATTGGCCAGGACATCGGGAGAACCTGCTCTTCTTTGAAATATTGCCATGGGATCTTTTGCGTTCAGCTGGCAGGGTGATGGGACCTCGGTTTAACGTTTCATCCAAATGATGGAAAGAGTGAACTCATTGCTGGGATAGAATTCCATGGTTGCCCATCACCCTCCAGTACTTTATCCAAGTGGACTTTATTCATGAGCCTTAACAGTGCGCTTTTATCTTGAGTATGCAACCCATCAGGTTTACTGTCCCAGGCTACATGAAATAAAAAGTTATTAATATATTTGTATGGAAGGAAATATATTATTTTGCAAGTTTCTGATATTTTCTCACTATCCTTTTCTGCATCATGTGATTCTATCTCCCACCCAATCAGTGACAGTTCATTGGACCCCAATAAGCTGCCACCCCTGCTAAAATCACACTGACCAGGTTGCTTGGAAGAGTGAGAATAGTCGCAAAGTTCATTCTCCCTCTAAGTTCCCTGTTTTTCTTTTAGATACTTTGCTGAGTGTAATTGTTTTTGCTGCAGCTGAATTTTAAAATGGAACCCCAGTTAGTAAAAAAAAAGTTTGTAACTTTTTTTTTACAATAGAGCAAGCCATTTCATGATTCTGCCTCCTCCTCCACATAGACAAATCTTATTCTTACTACCTTTTACATACTCTTCTCCTACTTTTTAATTTCTCCCTTTACTATCTAGCATTTCCTAACTAAACATGGAACAGATAACCCAATCACAGGCCTTTACCAATGTGGCACTATCACCAGCTGTTGCAGGATAATGAGGAAGAAAGTTGTAGACTGCAGGAAGATATCAATGGACTGGTCAGGTGGGCAGAAAAGTGGCAAATGGAATTTAATCCGGAGAAGTGTGAGGTAATGCATTTGGGGAGGGCTAACAAGGCAAGGGAATACACAATGAATGGTAGTGTACTGAGAAGTGTAGAGGGACCTTGGAGTGCATGTCCACAGATCCCTGAAGGTAGCAGGACAGGTAGGTAAGGCATACGGGATACTTGCCTTTATTAGCCGAGGCATAGAATCTGAAAAGAGTAAAGATAGTTTAAGGTTTTGAGCGTAAATTCTTCTTCAGAACCTGATATTTGTCTGAAGCATTAATCAGTCTTTTCTCTTAAATGCTGATGGGTATGTGCGTATTTCCAGTATTTTTTTTATTATAAATATATGAATGTATGGATATGAGAACGGAAAAGAAAAATTCAAAGGACCTAGATTCTATGTTTCTTTCTATGAAATAAGTTACACAGCTGCAGGATTACTTAAAAACAAAGAAATAAAAAGAGAAAAACAACTGTGACAAAAATAAAATGATAAAACTTGGGATCTTCATGATTGGTGCGGCTTAGCAGGCGGTATATTCAGATGCAACAAAAAAGCTACTGCAGTAGGTAGTTAAATAACATTAAATTCAAGGCTCTTAATAAGAGTAAAGGGTGCAGTAGATTACAATTTAAGAAAAATGTAACGCTTACCCATGTAACACCAATTACAGGTACCTAATTGTAGTAATGGTAAGAAAGGTCAGAAACTGAACTTCAATGCAGTCAGGCCCAGTATTTCCACGGTTTTATTTTTATTTATAGTAATGATAAGTCCATCTTTAAAATTGATAACTGAATTGTTTCTAGATTGAATTACAATAGTATCTCTCAATTTCAGTTGCAATTCTTATTGAACAGAGATGATCAAACTGGCAGCATTAAAGTTCTACTTACAATCTCCCTCAACCACATGGGGTGCATGATGTGACCAACTGAAGACCTTACTTTTTTTGAATAATAGGAGAAGATTCCCTCTAAATATCCAAGTATATACAGTAATATCAACTCCATTTCCCCTATTTTGACATTTAATTGCCGAGCCTTTTTGCCATCTTTGACTGACTAACTTATCTTCCACTTTAGGAATAATCTGGCTCCCCTCAGTGGCCATGCAGAGTACTGAGCCGCACCACAGGGGACGGTAGCATAGTGGTAATGTCACTGGGCAAGTAATCCAGAGGCCTGGACTAATGATCCAGAGACGTGAGTTCAAATCCCACCATGGCAGCTGGGGAATTTAAATTCAATTAAATAAAAAAAGCTAATATCAGTAATGTTAACCACGAAATTATTGGATTGTTGTAAAAACCCTTCTGGTTCACTAATGTCCTTTAGGGAAGGAAATCTGCCGTCCTTACCTGGTCTGGCCAATATGTGACTCCAGACCCACAGCAATGTGGTTGACTCTTAACTGCCCTCTGCAGCGGTTCAAGAAGGCGGCTCACCAGCACCTTCTCGAGGGCAATTAGTGATGGGCAATAAATGGTGGCCTTGCCAGCGACGCCCACATCCCATAAACGAATAAAAAAGTCATGAAGATCGCAAGTTCTATTTTTCATTTGTGCTGAGTTTTCTGATTTCAATCAAGGTTACAGGGTGGACATTACAATTGGACTTCGTATCTCCCAAGCTAGAGAGGGGGGAAAAATCAACCAGGGTTCATGCTCATAATCATTGATATTGAAACCAATAGACTGCATAAAAACAGGATCACACATGGTTTTGCTGACCTCCATAATTGAACAGCTGAAGATTATCTGGACTCACACATAAAGGGTGGCTACTTTGGTGAGGTACTGGAGAGTGGTTGTATCCATGAAGCTGTACCCAAACATAAGTCATCACCCAATGTGTGTCAGCTGTGGCTCAGTGGGTAGCACACTCGCCTCTGAGTCAGAAGGTTGTGGGTTCAAGTCCCGCTCCAGGGAGATGCCGTATTTCAGACGAGACGTTAAACCGAGGCCCCGTCTGCTCTCTCAGGTAGACGTAAAAGATCCCATGGCACTATTTCGAAGAAGAGCAGGGGAGTTATCCCCAGTGTCCTGGCCAATATTTATCCCTCAATCAACATCAAACAAATTGTCTGGTCATTATCACATTGCTGTCGCGTTTCCCACATTACAACAGTGACTACACTCCAAAAAAGTACTTCATTGGCTGTAAAGCACTTTAAGACGTCCGGTGGTCCGGTGGAAATGCAAGTCTTTCTTTCAAGGACAAGATGTGAGAAAATTGGAACAACAAAAAACTTGAAACCAAAATTTCTGTCTGCTAATTCTAGCAAGAAAAGTAGTTGAGCATAAAAAGTGACATTCAGGCCTTTTGAAACTGCTAACGACACACATCAGTAATATCTTGAGAAACTCATTTTTTACAGCTTTAACACATGCCACATTGCCATAATAATCTGTCCTGTTTAATCAACGTCCTTCAGAATGGTTACCCACAGTGGAAGACACGTATAGGAAGAGTAATTTTGCACCATACCAAGGTTTGACATCATAATATGTTTTAATTACTGAAAAATGCTTCCTCTGTATTAAACCTCTTATTATACTGGTTTAAACTATCCTTATGGCTTTTCGCTGCCCGAAAGAATACAATAGGGTCAGTAATCTAGGAATCTTGAGGCAATGCTACCATTGGTAGTTACGCCAGCAGTGTGGTTATGTTACTGGACTAGTAATCCAGAGGCCTGGATTAATGATCCGGAGACATGAGATCATGTCATGAATGTTCAATAAAAATTTTAATTCAGTTAATTAAATCAATCTGGAATAAAAAGCTAGTATCAGTAATGGCGACCATAAACCTACCGGATTGTGGTAATAACCCATCTGGTTTACTAATGTCCTTTAGGGAAGGAAATCTGCCGTCCTTACCCGGTCTGGCCTATATGTGACTCCAGAACCACAGCAATGTGGTTCACTCTTAACTGCCCTCAGAAATGGCCTAGCAAGCCACTCAGTTGTACCAAACCGCTACAAAGAAGTATACTAAGAATAAAATTGGACGGACCACTCGGCATCGACCTAGGCACCAGATACGACAAAGGCACACCCAGCCCAGTCAACCCTGCAAAGTCCTCCTCACTAACATCTGGGGACATGTGCCAAAATTGGGAGAGCTGTCCCACAGACTAGTCAAGCAACATCCTGGCACAGTCATACTCACAGAATCGTACATTTCGGCCAAGATCACAGACTCCTCCATCACCATCCCTGGGTATGTCCAGACCCACCAGAGGTGGCGGCACAGTGGTATACATTCGGGAGGGGGTGGTCCTGGGAGTCCTCAACATTGACTCCGGACCCCATGAAATCTCATGGCATCAGGTCAAACATGGACAAGGAAACCTCCTGCTGATTACCACATACTGCCCTCCTTCAGCTGATGAATCAGTACTCCTCCATGTTGAACACCACTTGAAAGAAGCACTGAGAGTAGCAAGGGCACAGAACGTACTCTGGGTGGGGGACTTCAATATCCATCACCAAGAGTGGCTCAGTACTACCACTACTGACCTAGCTGGCCGAGTCCTGAAGGACATAGCTGCGAGACTGAACCTCTGGCAGGTGGTGAGGAAACCAACACCAGCGAAAAACCTCTGCGGCGAGTGTCTCACCTCCTGACTCCCCAAAGCCTTTCCACCTTCTACAAGGCACAAGTCAGGAGTGTGATGGAATACTCTCCACTTGCCTACATAAGTGTAGCTTCAACAACACTCAGGAAGCTATCAGGACAAAAAGCTCACTTGATTGGCACCCCATGCACCATTTTAAGCATCCACTCCCTCCACCACCGGTGCACTGTGGCTGCAGTGTGTGCCATCTACACGATGCACTGCAGCAACTCACCGAGGCTTCTTCAACAACACCTCCCAAACCCGCAACCTCGACCACCTAGAAGAACAAGGGCAGCAGGCACATGGGTGCATCATCACCTCCAAGTTCCGCTCCAAGT
Source organism: Squalus acanthias (assembly GCA_030390025.1). Lineage (NCBI taxonomy): Eukaryota > Metazoa > Chordata > Chondrichthyes > Squaliformes > Squalidae > Squalus > Squalus acanthias. Next base: position 131,601,374 of record CM059434.1, read on the forward strand.
CACACACCATCCTGACTTGGAAATATATCGCCGTTCTTTCGTCGCTGGGTCATAATCCTAACAGTACCTTCACCACGTGGACTGCAGCGGTTCAAGGCGGCGGCTCACCAACACCTTCTCAAGGGCAATTACAGATGGGCAATAAATGCGGGCCTTGCTAGCGTCGCCCACATTCCATGAATGAATTAAAAAAAAATTCAGTTGATGCTCCACCAAGGATATCATAGAATCATAGAAATTTATAGCCCATCGTGTCTGTGCTGGCCGAAAAAGAGCTATCCTGACATTCCCACTTTCCAGCTCTTGGTCCTTAGCGCTGTAGGTTACGCCACTTCAACTGCATATCCAAGTACTTTTTAAATGCGTTGACAGTTTCTGCCTCTACCACCCTTTCAGGCAGTGTGTTCCAGACCCCCACCACCCTCTGGGTGGAAATAATTCTCTTCAACTTCCCTCTAATCCTTCTACCATTTACTTTAAATCTATGCCCCCTGGTTATTCACCTCTCTGCTAAGAGAAATAGGTCCTTCCTATTCACTCTATTTAGGCCACTCATAATTTTATACACCTCAATTAAATCTCCCCTCAGCCTCCTCTGCTCCAAAGAAAACAACCCCAGCCTATTCAATCTTTCCTCATAGGTAAAATCCTCCAGTCCTGGCAACATCCTTGTAAATCTCCTCTGTACCCTCTTTAGTGCAAGCACATCTTTCCTGTAATGTGGTGACCAGGACTGTATGCAGTACTCTAGCTGTGGCCTAACTAGTGTTTTATACGGTTCCAGCATAACCTCTCTGCTCTTATATTCTATAGCCTCGGCTAATAAAGGCAAGTATCCAGTATGCCATACCTACCTGTCCTGATGCATTCAGGGATCTGTGGACATGCAGTCCAAGGTCCCTCTACACTCCTCAGTACACTACCATTTATTGTGTATTCCCTTGCCTTGTTAGCCCTCCCCAAATGCATTACCTCACACTTCTCCAGCTTGAATTCCATTTGCCACTTTTCTGCCCACCTGACCAGTCCATTGATATCTTCCTGCAGTCTACAACTTTCTTCCTCATTAACCTGCAACAGCTGGTGATAGTGCCACATAGGTAAAGGCCGGTGATTGGGTTATCTGTTCCATGTTTAGTTAGGAAATGCTAGACAGTAAAGGGAGAAATGAAAGAATCAATAGTAGCCTTCAAAAGGGAATTGGATAAATACTTGAAGGAGAAAAAATTGCAGGGAAATGGAGAAAGAGCGGGGGAGTGGCGCAGATTCGATGGGCCGAATAGCCTCCCTCTGTGCTGTATTATTCTATGATTCTAACTCAGTGCCTACTTTAAAATAATAAAGTCAAACACCTTCGGCAGTTCCAGTGTTTTAAACAACTAGTGTCCTGATAAAGTGCTTTTACATGAGAAAGACAACTCTCAATAACCGCTCCCTGTACAGTGGTAAAGCAAGAGAACTGGTGATCTAGTAAAGACATGAGATACTTTCACCCAATTTCAGGCAGCTCCTGGCTTTAAAATATTAAATAGCATTTACAGCACAGGAACAGGCCATTCAGCCCAAGTGGTTATTGCTCTACACAAGGCTCCTCCCACCCGACTTCATCTAACCCGATCAACATATCCTTCTATTCCTTTCTCCCTTATGTAATTATCTAGCCTATCCTTAAATGTATCCATGCTATTCGCCGCAACTACTCCATGTGGTAGCAAGTTTCACATTTACAGGAAAAATGTGATTGCACTAGAGAGGGTACAGAAGAGATTTACAAGGATGTTGCCAGGACTGGAGAATTTTAGCAATGAGGAAAGATTGGATTGGCTGGGGTTGTTTTCTTTGGAACAGAGGAGGCTGAGGGGAGACTTAATTGAGGTGTATAAAATTATGAGGGGCCTAGATCGAGTGGATAGGAAGGAACTTTTTCCCTTAGGAGAGTGGTCAATAACCAGGGGGCATAGATTTAAAGTAATTGGTAGAAGGACTAGAGGGGATTTGAGGAGAACTTTATTCACCCAGAGGGTGGTGGGGGTCTGGAACTCACTGCCTGAAAGGGTGGTAGAGGCAGAAACCCTCATCACAGTTAAAAAGTACTTGGATGTGCACTTGAGGTGCCGTAAATTGCAGGTTACGGACCAAGAGCTGGAAAGTGGGATTAGGCTGGATAGCTTTTTTTTGGCTGGCACAGACACAATGGGCCGAATGGTCTCCTTCTGTGCCGTAAATTTCTATGCTTCTATGATTCTAACCACTCTCTGGGTAAAGAAGTTTCTCCTGAATTCCTTATTGGATTTATTAGTGACTATCTTATATTTATGACCCCTAGTTTTGAACTCCCCCACAAATGAAACCATTTGTTCTACGTTTACCCTATCAAACCCCTTCATAATTTTAAAGATCTCTATTTGGTGACCCCTCAGCCTTCTTTATTCTAGACAAAAGTGCCTCAGCTGGTTCAGTCTATCCTGATAGTTATAACCTCTCAGTTCTGGTATCATTCTTGTCAATTCTTTTTGCATCTTCTCCAATGCCTCTATCTTTTTTGTAATATGGAGAGCAGAACTGTGCATAGTACTCCGAGTGTGGTCTAACCAAGGTTCTATACAAGTTTAACATAACCTCTCTGCTTTTCAATTCTATACCTCTAGAAATGAACCCCAGTGCTTTGTTTGCATTTTTATGGCCTTGTATCCTGCGTTGCTACTTTTAATGATTTGTGATATTCTGTCTCGCTCTCCTTTCCTCCATCCTGATCCCCTTCCTCCTCCATTAAAGTTGCAAATTCCCTTTGGGAATCCCATACCTAGTACTCAAACTTCTCATTGTGGATGGGAGCAAAATGTACATGGGCAGCAACTCAATTCAGCAACCCCACCCACGCAGCTGTCTCCAGCCATCCATCCACTTGCAGGATGAAGTGGAGCAGTGAGACATGTTGTCATCGGCATCACTGCACCAAGTCTCTTCAAAAGCCTGGTACAATAGAAAATGCAAGACGACTATAAATATGGGAAGCTGATGTAGTGTACCATCGAGACAGTCTACTCCTGGCCAGCAGTAACCAAATCTAAGTGGCCACAAAAAATTGGCATAGCGATAAATCCCCAACATAAAAAATAAATACAGATTCTTACATATGAGGACACTGATTTACAGTAATTGGCAAAAGAACCAGAGACAACATGAGGAAAAAACTTTTTATGCAGCGAGTTATGATATGAATGCACTGCCTGAAAGGGTGGTGGAAGCAGATTCAATAATAACTTTCAAAGGGGAATTGGATAAATACTTGAAAATGAAAAATTTGGGGAAAGAGCAGGGGAGTAGGACTAATTGGATAGATCTTGCAAAGAGCCAGCACAGGCACGATGGGCCGAATGGCCTCCTTCTGTGCTGCATCAGTCTATGATTCTAACCTGAAGCATCAAGCACAGGTTCCAGCTTGTCAACCCTGGAAATACAGGTGCCAAAAAGGCAAAATGTAAATCAGAGGAAGGGCACACAACAGTCAGAAATTAACAGGATTGCTTCTTTTGATCCAGAAGAAGGCACGATTGGTAAATTATTTCAGTATTGATCCAAGCACAGAAAACCCCCCAGGATATTGCCCCTCTCTCACAGTTTGGATTGGACAATAGCAGCTGGGTGTTGTAGCACAAGGTGCTTTTCTAGAAATGCTAGAATCTTTTTCCAGGAGTCCTCCTGAGCATCTGAATGAGGTTTGGCCTCTCCTCCCCACAACACATTCACTGCAGAAAGAAACAGTGTAAAATAAGGAAACATTAGTTAGTAAGCTTGAGGTTTTAGGAGGTTAGCATAATTGTTAGATCTGTAATATTGCTGGGAGTCCAGTAACTGAATAAACTCTCACAAACACCACTTAATTTTCATCACTGGCATTTCTATCTGCAAAACACTAACCTTCACTTGATAGAAAGCAAAGGTTTTGAGAGTTCTTGTACTGTCCTACAATCTAGTACCTCCTAATTCACTTCTGAAGCAAATGAGAGCAGCACATTTGGTTGTAAAAAGATATGGAAGTGTAGGGAAATGTATTTTCAGAGCAGCTAAACTCAGAGGTGCTTCTGAATTCAAGTTCCAAACACATTGTGGAGTCCTGAAGGAATTCCTTAAAGTCCCATGGAAGGTTCCTCAATTGGGAGTGCACACAGAGATCCACTCCCAGTCCTATGTGAATAATGTTCCGTAAGCCTGCAGGTGAGCAATCAGACACAGGCTAACTCAGCTCCTATCTTAACTTCCTCCCTTGTCTCCCCTCAGCACCTTCTCATGCAGGCTATACAGACATTGGGAACTTGACAAGTAGGAAATTGAAAGCATGAACATCTGTTAATGCTGATTGGGAAGAGGGTTGAGTGCAAAAGATAAAATTCAACAAACTTTCACTTAAAAAAACAATTTACTACCAATACTTTTATAGGTCAGGTGTAATGGGAGCATGATGGTATAAGGCCTACCAACTTCTCAGGGTAACGAGGGATGGGCAATAAATGTGGCCTGGCCAGTGTCACCCACATCCCGAGAACCGAAAAAAAAGCAAATCTATGATTTCCCACATTACTGACTTCCCAATCCTAGGCACGAGCAGATAGCAGATATATGCACAAATTAGGGAGGGGCAAAATTGTAAGTATGTTACTTATACACTTCTGAACTACGGTTTTAAATGCAGAGGCCTGGGATCAGCTTCCCTGCCCTTTTCTGGTGATAATGGAGGGAAGTACAGTGTTACACCTCGGAGATTTGTGTTGGGTTTGCAGCTGGCGCTGTGCAATGCCCACATTGCTGAGGAGAGTGCAAGGACAAATATCCAAATAGCATTGGAGTTTGAAACTAGCAGGGAGGTGGCACAAGGCCTCTCTGTTTCATTCTCCTCTACCATTCACCCCAAAATGGGGTTTGGTGGGGGGGGGGCTAAGCAGGATGAAAATCTAGGCTGAAATTTCTTGTTCAAGGAAACAAGGCATCAAGTCACTCACTTGATAAATCTAAGGACAGAATTTGTTGCTGTTATACATTGGGATCCTTACGGGGACAAGTGTTCAGGCCAGTTGTGATCTTGACAAGCACTGATGCAATGCATCTGGTGAATCTGGGCTGCAGGTCTAATTGGAGCATTCAGCATAACTAACAGCAGATGTTCTAAGTTAGAGAGGCACTGCTCCTCGAATATGGGAATTCCCAGGGAAAAATCCATTGTGGCAGCAGGAGTCAAGAAAAAAATTAATCTTTTGCAGTGAGCACAAGAAAATAAAATGGGAGCAAGCCCAAATCATAACAATTCTTTGAGCAGGTCTCAACCAGTGTCCACAATAACTCAGTGAGAGTTTCACATGATCAATTGCTCATTTAGATAAGCCCTCTATTAAAGAGAATCTAGGACACTGAAATTTGTGGTAGCACACCGTGTACATGCAAGTGACAATTAGGAAAACACACATTGTGCAAACATATGAATTTGAAGGCAAAAGCAAAAAATGATTATGTAACAAATCGGTCTCAGAAGGGAACAGAAAACCTACGAGGGAACTGGCTATTTAGATCTAGTACTGTGCAATGAGACAGGGTTAATTAATAACCTTGCAGTAAAAGAGCCTCTGGGGAGCAGTGATCATAATATGATAAAAATTTTATGTTGAGTTTGAGAGTGATTTAGATAAGTCCGAAACTAGGGTCCTAAACCTGAACAAAGCAAACAACGTAGGTATGAGAGGCGAGTTGGCTAAGGTAGGTTGGGAAACTAGACCAAAAGATATGACAGTAGAAAAGCAGTGGCAAATATATAAAGAAATAATTCATAATTCGCAACGAATATACATTCCCCTAAGGAATAAAAACACCACGAGAAAAATGGTCCAACCGTGGCAAACAAGAGAAATTAAAGATAGTATTAGATTAAAGGAAGAGGCTTATAATCTTGCCAAAAAGAATAGTAAGCCTGAGGATTGGAAGGATTTTAGAATTCAGCAAAGGAGAACCAAGAAATTGATAAAGAAAGGGGAAATTGAATGAGAGTGAACTAGCGAGAGACATAAAAACAGATTGTAAAAGCTTCTAAAGGTATGTAAAAAGGAAAAGATTAGCAAAAATAAACATGAGTCACTTACAGGCTGAGATAGGAGAAATTATAATGGGGAATAAGGAAATGGCAAAGAAATTAAACAAATACCTGGGCTGCGATTTCGCCGACCGAGGCGAATCCGGGGCGGTGTTGCGGTCCCAACCTGCTGCAGCCCGCAATCTCCAAGTTATTTTACGTTAATAGGGCTTGTTAAACCCGCCCTGCGAGGTTCCCGGCCAATTAAAAGGAAGCAGGTCTGATGATGTCATTTGATGACACGTCATCAGCTGGTTTCCTTAAAGGGGCCATGTCCAAACTGATCTTGACAGTTCTGCTGTCAATGTTCTACAGCATTGAGGTGCTGCAAACACTGACAAGCACTGCACAAAGGTGCACGGCTGCACCCAGGCTCTCCCATGACTTCCTCCATATGCTTATGTAGGGAGTCACAGCACGCAGGGAGGTTCTCTTCCCTTCCAATGGGCGGAAGAGACCTCCCCAGGAGATCAACGCAGCCTGGTTGTACATTGCAGAGAAGGGCACAAGCAGGGATGTCGTCATGAGGACCAGGCTGCAGTAGCGCAAGCCTTTCAATCATCTCAGTAGATCACGAAACGATACTGCCAAGCCACACTCAACCTCATCCTGCTGTGCCACTCATCACATCCACATCACTCTGCTTTCCTACCCTATTCCTACACATCTCTACTCACTCCAACTTACCTTGCACCTCCACCCATCCCTCTCTATCTACATTATCACTTCCCCATCTCACTAGCCACCCCTCACCTTCATCCTACTGCAAGCATACCAACTAACAGCATTCTAGCAAGGGTAGGTACTTGGGTGGTTTAGCCAATGTTCATGTGAAGTTTCTGGCAATGTGCTGTCGAACATTGAAACCTTTATTTTCAGCACTGTGTGTTCTTGGACAGATTTGTGTGCACCTTTGGAAGTGGCTTGGTGAGTTGTAGTGAATGGTGAGACATAAGGGTACCCCCCGCAATGGTGATGAGTGTGAAAGGAATGGCTTAGGCATTGTAGGGGTGCTTTATGGTGTTGGTGTGGGGTGGTGTCAATCTGGCGCATCATGTGGCATCCAGAGTGTACAGCGTCAAGTGAAGTAAATCTGGCCATGGTGAGGCCATCCATGGCGTCCCGGGTAGCAATGTGGTCGGGTACTGATGCCCTGTGCAGCAACAGTTGATTGTGGAGAAGGCTAGTGTTGTTGTTGCTGCTGGTGTGCCCGGTGATGTTGGTGTTGGGGCTGATCTTGGTGGGATTCTGAGGACAAAGGTGAGATATTTTCAAGGTCATCGATGCTGATGGAATAGATGGCAGGTGAGGTTGAGATGACAGAAGCAATCTGTCAATGGTGAGAGAGGTTGTTCCAATGAGGTGACACTGGATAGAGAGTTGGCTCCAAACACTTGTAAGCTGCAGAAAACTCAATATGTATTCCAAATGCAGTAACCAACAATTTCTGAGCTTTGAAAGTGAACAGCTGGAACATGGGATTTTTAATACAACTTTGGCAGCTGTCAGGTTATGAGATAATTCAATGCTGAATCCACTCATGACATGCTGAGCTGATGTGTTCCCCGAGCAGCAAGTAACCCATGGGGGAGCATGTAAAATTGAAATGCAGGCTTAAAATAACAGTTAATTGGACGTTAACAACCCATTTGATGATGTGCATTGCCTCCCCCGCCGCTTGGTGTCAGGTCTGTTCAGCACCGACAGACCCGACACCTGGGAGACTCGCGTGGAGGTGGGTTGACAGCGGGTTCCCTACCCACTGTCAATCTTTGCTATTTTGACAGCTGTCCCGCCTCCGAACGCCAGCAAAATTCAGCCCTTTGTGTCTGTCTTCACAGAAGAAGACGCAAAAAACCTCCCGGAAATAGTGGCGAACCAAGGGTATAGCGAGAATGAGGAACTGAAAGAAATTATTAGTAAAAAAAAGTACTGGAGAAATTAATGGGACTGAAAGCCGATAAATCCCCTCGACCTGAAGGCCTACATCCTAGGGTTTTAAAAGAGGTGGCTATAGAGATAGTGGATGCATTGGTTGTCATCTTCCAAAATTCCATAGATTCTAGAACGGTTCCCGCGGATTGGAAGGTAGCAAATGTAACCCCACTATTTAAGAAAGGAGGGAGAGCGAAAACGGGGAACTATAGACCAGTTAGCGTGACATCAGTAGTAGCGAAAATGCTAGAATCTATTATTAAGGACGTGGTAACAGGGCACTTAGAAAATAATAATAGGATTAGGCAGAGTCAACACTGATTTATGAAAGGGAAATGCTGTTTGACAAATCTGTTTTTGAGGTTGTAACTAGCAGAATAGATAAGGGGGAACCAGTGGATGTGGTGTATTTGGATTTTCAGAAGGCATTCGATAAAGTGCCACACAAGAGATTATTAAACAAAATTAGAGCTTATGTGATTGGGGTAATATACTAGCATGGATTGAGGATTGGGTAGTGGACAGAAAACAGAGAGTAGGAATAAACTGGTCATTTTCGGGTTGGCAGGCTGTAACTAGTGGGGTACCGCAAGGATCAGTCTTGGGCCTCAGCTATTCACAATCTATATCAATGATTTGGATGAGGGGACCAAATGTAATATATCGAAGTTTGCTGATGATACAAAGCTAGGTGGGAATGTAAGTTGTGAGGAGGATGCAAAGAGGCTTCAAGGGGATATAGAGAGGCTAAGTGAGTGGGCAAGAACATGGCAAATGGAATATAATGTGGAGAAATGTGAAGTTATCCACTTTGTTAGGAAAATAGAAATGCAGAGTATTTTTTAAATGGTGAGAGACTGGGAAATGTTGGTGTTCAGAGGGACCTGGGTGTCCTTGTACACGAATCACTGAAAGTTAACATGCAGGTACAGGAAGCAATTAGGAAAGCAAATGGTATGTTGGCCTTTATTACAAGAGGATTGGAGTATAAGAGTAAAGACGTCTTACTGCCATTATATAGGGCCCTGGTGAGACCACACCTGGAGTATTGTGTACAGTTTTGGTCTCCTTACCTAAGGGAGGATATACTTGCCATAGAGGGAGTGCAACGAAAGTTCACCAGACTGGTTCCTGGGATGGAGGAATTGTCCTATGAGGAGACTAGGCCTATATTCTCTAGAGTTTAGAAGAATGAGAGGTGATCTCATTGAAACATACAAAATTCTTACAGGGCTTGACAGGGTAGATGCAGGGAGGATGTTTCCCTTGACTGGGGAGTCTAGAACCAGGGGTCACAGTCTCAGAATAAGGGGTTGGCCATTTAGGACGGAGATGAGGAGAAATTTCTTCACTCACAGAGGGTGGTGAATCTTTGGAATTCTCTACCCCAAAGGGCTGTGGAGGCTCAGTTGTTGAGTATATTCAAGACAGAGATCGAAACATTTTTGGATATTAAGGGAATCAAGGGATATGGGGATAGTGCAGGAAAGTGGAGATGTGGTAGAAGATCAGCCATGATCTTACTGAATGGTGGAGCAGGCTCGAGGGGCCGAATGGCCTACTCCTGCTCCTATTTCTTAAAGCTCAAAGCCATTACAACTTTGTTTTGTAACACACCTAAGGACCGAATAACATCTTTGGGTCTAACTAGTGGGGACAAGACTACCTAAAAATATTTGAATTATGAATAGTAATATAAAAGTGCGCATGAGTACTTGGAGGGTTAATGCTATTTTTGGTACTAGCTCACCTGTTTTGTTTAAGGATTGTATCTTTAACTTGGTTTGTCTGAAGTGCGGGCTATATGGAGGCTCAATTAGATGTCCGGTTTGAGGGTATGAGATTGCTGTGAGCAAGTGATCACTTCCTGCAGCCTTCATCATCTTCTGGATCTGAAATGGAAAAGTAACCAAATTTACACCTTCAAGTATTTCTGGTCAATACCGCAAATCTCATTTACGAATTAATTGATTCGTGACAAAATGGAGCATAATATGCACTTACCGCAATGGCTGATTCAGGTGCAGGCCAGTTCTGATCATCCTCCCCAGAAATAAGCATCAAGGGGCATCTGATTTTATCAACCTGCCAATCAAACATAAGAGTTTATGCAGTGGAGAGTTAACAACAGTTCATGAGTATGAAGTCCTGTCACTCAAATATCCGGCAGGCATGAGAAAGTAGAAATATCCTTTGCACAAATGAGAAATATACAAATATCTCTTTGCCATTTGAGATCTTGGTAACTACCTCAGCTCAGAACTTTCTCTACATTTGTCTCCCTATAAAGGCATCTTTTGAATTCAAACATTTGTTTTGCAGCAGGAGTTTATAACATGAGTTTGTGCAACAAACGCCATTAAAATTTAGAATTCCAATAGACAAAATTCACTTGCGAGTTGAGGAACAGGGAGAGAGTGCAGATAAACACGTGGCTGCAGGGATGGTGTAGGGGGGAGGGTTTCAGTTATGTGGATAATTGGAGCACATTCTGGGGAAGGTGGGACCTGTACAAACAGGACGGTTTGCACCTGAACCAGAGGGGCACCAATATCCTGGGAGGGAAATTTGCTACGGCTCTTCGGGGGGGTTTAAACTAATTTGTCAGGGGGATGGGAAAAAGGGCTGTAGTCCACGAGCCAGTGGTGAGTGTAGGGAGGTACTGAGGAGGGTATCAAGGTCGCAGGAATGTACCGGCAGACAGGAAGATGGCTTGAAGTGTGTCTACTTCAATGCAAGGAGCATCCGGAATAAGGTAGGAGAACTTGGAGCGTGGATTGGTACTTGGGACTACGATGTGGTGGCCATTACGGAGACATGGTTAGAACAGGGACAGGAATGGCTGTTGGAAGTTCCGGGGTATAGATGTTTCAGTAAGAGTAGGGAAGTTGGTAAGAAAGGTGGAGGAGTAGCATTGTTAATCAAGGATAGTTTAACAGCGGCAGAAAGGCAGTTCGAGGGGGATCTGCCGTCTGAGGTAATATGGGCTGAAGTTAGAAACAGGAAAGGAGCGGTCACGTTGTTAGGAGTTTTCTACAGGCCCCCAAATAGTAATAAAGATGTGGAGGAAGAAATTGCAAAGCAGATTATGAATAGGTGTGGAGGTCACAGAGTAGTTGTCATGGGTGACTTCAACTTTCCAAATATTGATTGGAACCTTTATAGGTCAAACAGTTCGGATGGGATAGTTTTTGCACAGTGTGTGCAGGAGGGTTTCCTGACACAATATGTGGATAGGCCGACAAGAGGTGGGGCCACGTTGGATTTGGTACTGTGTAATGAACTGGGCCAAGTGTTTGATTTGTATGTGGGAGAGCACTTTGGAGATAGTGACCACAATTCGGTAACTTTCACTATTGCAATGGAGAGGGATAGGGCCATACGGCAGGGCAGGGTTTATAATTGGGGGAGGGGTAATTATGATGCGATTAGGCAAGAATTAGGGAGTATAAGATGGGAACAGAAACTATCAGGGAAAGGCACAAACGAAAAGTGGAGCTTTTTCATGGAGCAATTACTGCGTGTCCTTGATAGGTATGTCCCTGTCAGGCAGGGAGGAAATGGCCGAGTGAGAGAACCATGGTTCACAAAAGAGGTTGAATGTCTAGTCAAGAGGAAAAAGGAAGCGTATGTAAGGATGAGAAAACAAGGTTCAGTTGGGTCGATTGAGGGGTACAAGGTAGCAAGGAATGAGCTAAAAAAAGAGCTTAGGAGAGCTAGGAGGGGGCATGAGAAGTCCTTGACGGGTCGGATCAAGAAAAACCCCAAGGCTTTTTACTCTTATGTGAGAAATAAAAGAATGACCAGGGTGAGGGTAGGGCCGGTCAAGGACAGTAGTGGGAACTTGTGCATGGAGTCAGAAGAGATAGGAGAGGTGATGAATGAATACTTTTCGTCAGTGTTCACCGAGGAGAGGGGCCATGTTCTTGAGGATGAGAGTGTGATAAAGGTGGATAGGCTGGAGGTGGTAGATGTTCTGAGGGAAGATGTTTTAGCAATTTTGAAGAACCTGAGGGTCGATAAGTCCCCTGGGCCAGATGGGATATATCCTAGGATTCTTTGGGAGGCAAGGGAGGAGATTGCAGAGCCTCTGGCTTTGATCTTTGGGTCCTCACTGTCCACGGGGATGGTGCCAGAGGACTGGAGAGTGGCGAATGTTGTTCCTCTCTTCAAGAAAGGAAATAGGAATGACCCTGGTAATTATAGGCCGGTTAGTCTTACTTCGGTGGTTGGTAAGATAATGGAAAAGGTCCTGAGGGATAGGATTTATGACCATTTGGAAAGGGGCAACTTAATCAGGGATAGTCAACACGGATTCATGAAGGGTAAGTCTTGCCTAACAAATTTGATTGAATTCTTTGAGGAGGTAACTAAGTGTGTAGATGAAGGTAGAGCAGTTGATGTCGTATACATGGATTTTAGTAAGGCGTTTGATAAGGTTCCCCATGGTCGTCTCATGAAGAAAGTAAGGAGCTGTGGGATAGAGGGAAATTTGGCCGATTGGATAAGTAACTGGCTATCTCATAGAAGTCATGATGCGGAGATGCCGGTGTTGGACTGGGGTGGACAAAATTGAGAGGTCGCTGTATCTAATTTACTTCACCTGAGGAAGGAGCAAATCAATAGCTCCGAAAGCTTGTGATTTCAAATAAAACTGTTGGACTATAACCTGGTGTTGTGCGACCTCTCAATTTTATCTCATAGAAGGCAGAGGGTGGTGGTGGATGGAACATTTTCGGACTGGAGACCAGTTACCAGCGGTGTGCCACAGGGGTCGGTGCTGGGTCCTTTGCTGTTTGTGATTTTTATCAATGACTTGGAGGAGGGGACTGAAGGGTGGATCAGTAAATTTGCTGATGACACCAAGATTGGTGGAGCAGTGGATGAGGTGGAGGGCAGTTGTAGGCTGCAAAGAGCCATTGATAGGATGCAGAGCTGGGCCGAAAAATGGCAGATGGAATTTAACCCTGATAAGTGCGAGGTGATTCATTTTGGTAGGGCAAATTTGAATAAGGATTACAGGGTCAACGGCAGGGTTCTGAGGAACGTGGAGGAGCAGAGGGATCTGGGGGTTCATATCCACAGATCTCTAAAGGTTGCCACTCAAGTGGATAGAGCAGTAAAGAAGGCCTATGGTGTGTTGGCGTTTATTAACAGAGGGTTTGAGTTTAAGAACCGTGAGGTTATGCTGCAACTGTACAGGACCTTGGTGAGACCACATTTGGAATATTGTGTGCAGTTCTGGTCACCTCACTATAGGAAGGACGTGGAAGCATTGGAAAGAGTGCAAAGGAGATTTACCAGGATGGTTTGGGGGGGAGGTCTTATGAGGAAAGATTGAGGGAGTTGGGGCTTTTCTCTTTAGAGCAGAGGAGGATGAGAGGCGACTTAATAGAGGTTTATAAGATGATGAGGGGGATAGATAGAGTGGATGTTCAGAGACTATTTCCTCGGGTAGAGGCAGCTGTTACAAGGGGGCATAACTATAAGGTGCATGGGGGGAGATATAGAAGGGATGTCCGAGGTAGATTCTTTACTCAGAGAGTGGTTGGTGTGTGGAATGGACTGCCTGCTGTGATAGTGGAGTCGGACACTTTAGGAACTTTCAAGCGGTTATTGGATAAGCACATGGAGCACACCAGAGTGATAGGGAGTGTGATAGCTTGATCTTGGTCTCGGACAATGCTCGGCACAACATCGAGGGCCGAAGGGCCTGTACTGTGCTGTACTGTTCTATGTTCTAGTTATATAGGGCCTTGGTGAGACCACACCTGGAGTACTGTGTACAATTTTGGTCTCCTTACCTAAGGAAGGATATACTTGCCATAGAGGGAGTGCAATGAAGGTTCACGAGATTGATTCCTGGGATGGCGGGACTGTCGTATGAGAAGAGATTGAGTAAACTAGGCCTGTATTCTCTTGAATTCAGAAGAATGAGCGGGGATCTCATTGAAGCACACAAAATTATTAGAGGGCTTGATGGATGGATGCTGGGAGAATGTTTCCCTTGGCTGGGGAGTCTAGAACCAGGGGCCACAACCTCAAGATAAAGGGTAGGCCATTCAGGACTGGGATGAGAAGAAATTTCTTCACACAGAGGGTGGTGAATCTTTGGAATTCTCTACCCCAGAGGGCTGTGGAGGCTCAGTCATTGGGTATATTCAAAACAGAAGTCGATAGATTTCTGACTAGTATGGGCATCACAGATATGGCGATAGGGCCGGTGAATGGAGTTGAGGCAGAAGATCAACCATGATCTCATTGAATGTTGGAGCAGGCTCGATGGGCCGAATGGCCTACTCCTGCTCCTATTTCTTATGTTCTGCCGTATATGGATTAACATAGTCGAGGTCTAACGATTAACCCCAAATCACAGTATATTGGCCACTGGCGAATAGTAGGATGCTTATTACGATGGATCTTGCTGTCCTGATTCAGAGCATAAGAACATCTACATTCAATTATTTTTTTCCAAAATACAAATTTGTAGTTTACCAGTAATACAGCAGTTTTAAGTTGGCTGCAGTAACTGCATGCTGAGAAAGCATTACCAAAGGCAATCTACAAAGGCCATCTGCAACTGCCAAAAACAAATGACTTATCTTCGTTCATGTTGATCAAGGGAGATCCCAAGTAAGCCCTGGTAACAATAATAGTAATTAATGTAGATCAATGGCTTACCAGACTCTGAGCTCTGCTTTGTCCTGAAGATGTGTGAATTGCCTGAGTGAAGGGATACCTTTACTCTGAAGGGCTACCCTGCTAACTTTGACACCTGAGTTGATTGAAATCATTGCAAGAAATGTTTCACAGTGGGTTGGCTTTGATTCATTATAAATGATAGTCGTCTATCTATCTTTGTACTAGCCTAAATCAATGAAAAGAAATGTGAATGGGACCAGAGTCAGTTCTGTTATATGGGCCATGGGCTAATAAAGCAGTGAATTTCTCACACAAAAGTTTTTCATCAAAGACATGTAGTTCTAGTTACTAAAGTTACTGCAAAGAACTGTTAAGGCGTCTTGGCTATTGGTTTTAAACTACTGGTGAAAAATTCATTATGTAACTGGACACATATTAGAAGGCTCAAACATTAAATTCCAGTTTCATACAAATTTCAATTTGAAATTTTGAGCTAGTTTGCTGATTGATCCATTTTGATCCTGTGCTCTTTGTCTCATTAAAATATAATTGGTTGTTTTCAGCCTAGGTCATACTAACATTATTTGATTGAATTTTTTGAGGAGGTAAGAAGGAGGGTAGATGAGGGTAGTGTGATTGATGTAGTGTATATGGACTTTAGCAAGGCTTTTGATAAGGTTCCACATGGCAGACTGGTCACGAAGTTAAAAGCCCATGGGATCCAGGGCAAAGTGTCAAGTTGGATTCAAAACTGGCTCGGAGACAGGAAGCAGAGGGTACTGGTTGATGGGCGCTTTTGTGACTGGAAGGCTGTTTCCAGTGGGATTCCGCAGGGCTCAGTACTAGGTCGCTTGCTTTTTGTGGTATATATCAATGATCTAGACTTGAATATTGGGGGTATGATTAAGAAGTTTGCAGATGATACTAAAATCGGATGTGTGGTTGATACTAAAGAAGGACTGCAGGAAGATATCAATAAATTGGTCAAGTGGGCAGAACAGTGGCAAATGGAATTCAATCCGGAGAAGTGTAAGGTAATGCATTTGGGGAGGGCTAACAAGGAAAGGGAATACACATTAAATGGTAGGACACTGAGTAGTGTAGAGGAACAAAGGGACCTTGGAGTGCATTTTTACAGACCCCTGAAGGTAGCAGGCCAGGTAGGTAAGGTGGTTAAGAAGGCATCCGGAACGTTTGCCTTTATTAGCCGTGGCATAGAATACAAGAGCAGGGGGGTTATGCTTCAACTGTATAAAACACTAGTTAGGCCTCAGCTAGAGTACTACGTGCAGTTCTGGTCACATTACAGGAAAGATGTGACTGCACTAGAGAGGGTACAGAGGAGATTTACAAGGATGTTGCCGGGAGTAGAGAATCTTAGCTATGAGGAAAGACTGGATAGGCTGGGTCTGTTTTCCTTGGAACAGAGGAGGCTGAGGGGAGACCTTATTGAGGTGTATAAAATTATGAGGGGCATAGATAAAGTGGATAGAAAGGACCTATTTCCCTTAGCAGAGGGGTCAAAAACCAGGGGGCACAGATTTAAAATAATTGGTGGAAGGTTTAGAGGGGATTTGAGGGGAAATTTCTTCACCCAGAGGGTTGTGGGGGTCTGGAACTCACTGCCTGAAAGGGTAGTAGAGGCAGGATCCCTAACCACATTTAAAAAGTACTTGGATGTGCACTTGGGATGCTCTAACCTGCAAGGCTACGGACCAAGAGCTGGGAAGTGGGATTAGGCTGGATAGCTCTTTGTTGGCCGGCGCAGACACGATGGGCCGAAATGGCCTCCTTCCATGCTGTAACTTTCTATGATTCTATTTACCAGGAATTATACGAATAAACCATACCATTTCCAGTGTACACAACAGAGATAAAAATGGGTTCACGTTTCATCCCAGGCAGGTTACACCCTAGATAGTGTTGATACATGATTGCATTTCGGTTCAGAGAGCAGGAACTGCCTATAGAAGTGTTCCTTTGAAGTGAACAGGAGTTAAAAATGTGTTGGAAGATAGTTCAAATTGTAATAACCAACACACTCTCACGGACCTCAGAAGGCAGAACATTTACCACACCGAGAGACCAGTTGTCCAGATTTATTTACAGTTTAAAATACACGGAAAGAGAAAGAGACACCATCTGCAAGGCACAAGTAAGGAGTGTGATGGAATAGTCTCCACTTGCCTGGATGAGTGCAGCTGCAACAACACTCAAGAAGCTCGACACCATCCAGGACAAAGCAGCCCGTTGATTGGCACCCCATCCACCACATTACACATTCACTCCCTCCACCACCGGCGTACTGTGGCTGCAGTGTGTACCATCTACAAGATGCACTGCAGCAACTCGCCAAGGCTTCTTCGGCAGCACCTCCCAAACCCGCGACCTCTTCCACCTAGAAGGACAAGGGCAGTAGGTGCATGGGAACACCACCACCTCCAAGTTCCCCTCCAAGTCACACACCATTTTGACTTAGAAGTATATCGCCGATCCTTCATCGTCGCTGGGTCAAAATCCTGGAACTCCCTACCTAACAGCACTGTGGGAGTACCTTCACCACACGGACTGCAGCGGTTCAAGAAGGCAGCTCACCACCACCTTCTCAAGGG
Source organism: Squalus acanthias (assembly GCA_030390025.1). NCBI lineage: Eukaryota > Metazoa > Chordata > Chondrichthyes > Squaliformes > Squalidae > Squalus > Squalus acanthias. Next base: position 131,618,681 of record CM059434.1, read on the forward strand.
CAACTAGGGATGGGCAATAAATGCTGGCCTTGCCAGCGACGCCCAGATCCCATAAGCAAATAAAAAAAAAATACTAACAGTATACTAATCAAATTTACATTACTTACAAACTAGATTAACTGCTTAAAACAAAGACAACCGTATAATTCTTATAGCTCCTCTCAGCAAGTTCCTGGAAATAATCTATTTAAACTACTTCCTCATAGTAAGTAGCTGAGGAGTGGCCTTAAAAAGACAGGGTAGGTTAAACATATGGGCCATAAAATTCCTCAGGTCGCAATCCTGATGATTATACTGGGATCACACCCAACCGTGTGCTCCAACACTGACTCCATTGCAGTTTGTGGTGTCAGTGGAAGGACACCTTATTAGCTTGGGGTAGGCAGGCGCAAGTTCCATTATGGGTCAAATTAATATTTTTCATTGCAGCTTGCTCTGCAATTTCTATTGAACTAAACATCTTTCATTATTCCTATACTTAGCAGAACCTTTTACCTGCACTATCAACTTTGGATCATCTGAAAACGGCAAGGGAATATTTCTCCATATCATAGCACCATCTTCTGTAAACTTAATTTTATCCGATTGTCTGGGTGGGGAGGCCAAAAAAAGGAAAGAAAAGTCAATGACTAGACAATGAAACCCAACAGTAACACAGATATTTTTGCCGTATTGTGTTAAATCCGTTAACACTCCCAGATTTTAAAATTAGTGTACCAGTGACTTACATAACCTACCAATTTCACAACAGCGGAGGAGACATTTGTGAGCTTATTTATCAAGACTGCTCAATTTTTTTGCAGAAGGCAACCACTTCCCCCTGACCTTCAATGGCACCACCCTTACATTATACTCATTGCAACCCAAAGGAGGAGTATTTGGCTGTGCCCATATGAAGAACAGCAGACATACATAACATGGAAACACTAGGAAATTAGATTAACTTACTTGTAAATGTCAGTAAAAAAATCTAATTTTCCTTCCCGGATAAGGTTATAATGACTTCCACTGATGCAGATTAAGCACTTGGGCTAAGGGGAAAGCACATCAAATGCAGTAGATAAACAATCAAGATGAGCAAAAAGTGTTTTTATTCATGATAAAAATGAAACTATGGTCAAGAAGCTGAGTAACAGATTAATATGACCAACGTTCAGTAAATAAATCCATTGCAAAGGCCGAAATACCAGCCATACATGACCACAGCAAAATGTACGATAATGTACGCCACGTCAGAATTAGCAAATGCTCTAGTTTAGTTGGGATGCTTACTCTGAGATTTTCCTATCAGAAGTTTAATTTTTTCTGCATAAAAGCAAACTTACCCAATAAATCCCTATTGCAAAACACATGGTATGCCATGGGTTCTCAAGCTAGTTTGAAGGCTACAAGTTAATAAATACACTGATGGAAAATTTATAGCTACCAATTCTCATTTTGACCCTTGCCACTGTAATTTTTCCTTTCACAAACTTCTTTTACCTAGTCAGATGTTTCAAAAAAATGTATACAGGAATTGCACTGCAGGCAATGGATTATAAATGAAAATACACAGGTAGTGAACAGATATAACCCCAGTTTAGATCTCACAGTAGTAAGATAACTGACGTTGATATATTGTATTCTTCTCTAAGCCTGTTTCATGGCTGGTCAACTTACATGAATATTTGGGATCTCTGTTGCCATCAGGAGTGCAAGTGTGAATCCAAGCGAGAGCCCCAAAAGGGCAACTCTGCCTTTTGCAACCTTTGGATGGTTATTCAGGGTATTGAAGGCCTCCTGTGAATCAGTAAATACAACGTTACAGTGCCCTTTATGATCTAACACAGCAACATCTCTATGTATCTGACAATAGTAAACACAAAATGCTTGAATTGCCTTTGCTGCGATGGTGCTGGATCTTCAGCAGAGGATGACTTCCACCACCCCTTGCCTGTGCCTGACTTTGGCCCATTTCCTGCAACAGGATCATTTATATACTGAGCGAAGGCACCAGTGTCCTTTACAGCATCGCTGGGGTGCATGCCTTGGAGGCGCGAAGAAGCAGAATTGTTGCAGCGCCTTGCTGGATTTTTTTTTAAAGGGTCAAACTTTTTGAATTTGACAATTTATTTAATGCAAGTGCTCGCAGAGCAAACTGGCCAATTATTTAACCCCCCGTCCCCCTCCCCCAACCCCCCCAATTTGCTATGTCGCAAATAACAGGAAATAAATCTTACAACACCATCTCATTATTTGTGTTCCATTATAATACACAAGCCAGTATGTGGGTGGACAAACTGTACACCCAGCATTACTTCCGGTAGAAAATCCCAGAAGTGGTGTTGGATGGTAGGGAGCTAGATTTTTTGTCCAGGTTTAGGCATTACCACAAAGGAAATTCAACACCCAAAGCGCCAAGTGTTTGAGAAACAGTAAACGTACATTGGAAGTAGGATAAAAAATTATCTAGGATTGTTAGCATAACAAACTGAGCAATTCCAAATTGCTAGATATCAAAAATTATATTCTGTTTCTGATAACACGAACTTCCCCCTAAAACAGTCACAAATTACTGAAGCCACGTATGACCAGAAATGGACAATGGGCAAATAGTGCACCATCTTCAGCACTGAGAAGCCAAAGTCATTACATTGAGAAATAGAGATCTTGATACTGCCCATTCAGATTTATTCTTCAGTTACAAAAAATCAGTTCTTTGGCTTGGTAATCACATCCGGTCCACATTAGGACATGCAAGTGAAAAAGGTGGCTGTGGTCTGTTACTGTCAACAACTTTAATTTTCCAAAAAGCCTGCATCCACCCAGTAAAGAATACTGTAGCCTTTTTTGTCAGACAGAAGAGAAAACTCCTCTTTTGCACCTGAACAGAATACATTCCAAAGCAATTTAGAGCGACGGACATGAGGAGCATGAGCACAGCCTGATACATACCAGTATCCATCCTCTGCAATGACAGTGAATGCGGTGAGGGGGCAGGAGGTGCCCTGATGACACAAAGGGGGCTATAGATGGGTTGTGGAAGGAGGCTGACAGGCAGGACTGCAGTGGGAGGGTTGGGGGCCTAATGGGCTGAAAGGGGCAAAAGGCAGTTCAGGTCCCATTCTGCTCTCACCCCCCTCCACCACAGGGCTTGAAGACCCTGCCCTCCAAATACTGCCAGATTCTAGTACTCCCAGACCGTGGAATCTCCTCTGAAAGTATCGGGACAGACAGACTGCCATTACTGACACACCCCAGGCTCCCCCAGTGCTGACAGATCAGTAACCCTGATAATACAATTTGGCGTAACATCCTTCTTCTTACAAAACCTCTAAATGGCCATGGGGGATTTGCTAGTATACAAATCAAAATAATGAAGGAAGAAAATGGGATCCATAAGACAACAGAGCTGAAGGATAACTTCAATTATGTAAAGATTTATCACAGCTAAAATGATGTCATCTTTACATTAAGTTTTCCAAATTTAATTCCTCTTAATTATTCAGTGACTTATCACTGGAATTATGGATGTGACAGTCAATCCAAATTTTACAATTCTTTGACACATTAGTACTTTTGGCACTGATGTTTTCCTGATATAGTAAACATCTGCCAACTTCCTAATTATCACATTTGTAAATCCAAAGTAGTTGAAACATTGCAACCCATTAAAATATTCTTTACCTCAAAGTAAAACAGTTTTGGCTCAAAGGTTTGATGTGACTGTGGGACCCCCTTATGTCCCGTGTAAGCCAAAGCTAAGGTTGCAAATCCTCGGGATGCAAGAAGAGCTGCACGGTATTCAACAAGACCTCCTCCACCACCCCACATATCTACAACAGCAGGAAATGGTCCAGGGCCTAAAAAACACAACAGTGATTATAGTTCTAAAATGCATCCAACAGACTGCTATAATTCAGTAGAACATTGTGTACTACAGCTGAATCATGATGACTGCACATTGGAAGTACATTTTATAAAACTTGCATGTGTATCGCGCCTTTAGATGCTTCACAAATAGAAAGAACATCTTATATAGCGCCATTCAGGACCTCAGGACTTCCCAAGGTGCTTTAAAGCCAATGAAGTACCTTTGAAGTGTAGTCCCTGTTGTAATGTAGGAAACGCAGCAGCCAATTTGCAGACAGCAAGCTCCCAAAAACAGCAATGTGACAATGACCAGATAATCTGTTTTAGTGATGTCGATTGAGGGGTAAATATTGGTCAGGACACCAGGGAGAACTCCCCTGCTCTTCTTCAAAATAGTGCCATGGGACTTGGTACAAAGTGGTTCTACACTTAGATCAAGATAATCCATTCAACTGGAATTGGGAATTGACCATAATAGCTTTGCATGAGAAGGAAGTGTCTTTCAACTTGTTAGTCACAAGTGGACTATATATAGCACGTTTACCAGACAAAACGTCCCAAGGCACTTTACAGGGTTGTACGAAGAGAATCAGAATACCAAGCCGGGGAGACAGTTTAGGAGGCTGAAAATTAATTCAATGCAAGAGAGGCCATAAAATATCACAAATGGAAATGTCACATTGGTCCAAGTGGAGTGACCTTCTAAAGTTGGGATTACGGCACATCAGTGGAGTAGAGTAATGGGTGCATTACACTGCAAATGGCTCTGCTGTATCTGATCTGAGAGTTCTTAGTGTTGACACAATTAAAAATGAAAGTGTTCTATTTCATTGCATCTCTTATCTTGAAGAACCAAAAACGCAATTAAGATTAAGAAATACTTGTTCCCTTTCACAAATTACCCCACAATCCTATATTTGTATGGCTTCATCACTGGCAGTAGGTTGGTCTGACTGCCTACCAGAGATTCTATTACAAATACCTGGATTGAGAACTTAAAGTGACTACTCAGCGAAGGTAAATCTAAGTGTACTTTTTGTTTAAAATACTCCCCTATTTTTCTTTTACTGTAAAATAATATTCTCACTACTTTAGCAAAATAACAGGAGTTTCCCTATCACCAAATCCACAATACCCAGTGTAGTTTTCAGCATGGCCATTCAATTTGGTGCCTACATTATGCAGCTCTGGAACACTGCTCTTGAACACTTTGATGAATTAACTGTTTTCTCAAAGGCTTTGGAGATATCCAAGGCAAAGTTAAGCACTGTATACTAAGCAAGTTAGTATATGGATACACACCAAAACAATTGTATACTCCTGGGATGATGTTTCCTCTGAATCAATATTTGTGCTGTTGCTCATGGCTCACCTTCCAACTGTTTTTCCATTAATTTAGGGGTTTCCCAGTATTCTGTTCCCTCTTCAATAACATCAACTTGTATTTATATAGCGCCTTTAACGTAGTAAAACGTTCCATGGTGCTTCACAGGAGTGTTATCAAACAAAATTTAACTTTGAGCCACATAAGGAGATATCAGGGCAAAGACAAAGAGGTAGGTTTTAAGGAGCATCTTAAAGGAGGAAAGAGAGGTAGAGAGTAGGAGAGGTTTAAGGAGGGAATTCCAGAGCTTAGGGCCTCAGCATCTGAAGGAATAGCTGCCAATGGTGGAGCAATTAAAATTGAGGATGCTCAAGAGGCCAGAATTGGAGGAGCACAGCTTTCTCTGAGGGTTGTCGGCAATGTTCCCCCTAAGCTGCACGGGCCGCTCATCAGCTTTTCTGCTGGAAAAGATACCGGGCATGTGCAGCCGCTGGACCGCGCACCTAAAATAAAAATTAGATAGAACATTAGTTGTGGGGCTGGAGGTGGTTACAGAGATAGGGAGGAGCAAGGCCATGGAGGGATTTGAAAACAAGGATGAGAGTTTTAAAATAGAGGCGTTGCTTATCTGGGAGCCAATGTAGGTCAGCGAGCACAAGGATAATGGGTGAACGGGACTTGATGCGAGTTAGGGTACGGGCAGCAGAGTTTTGGATGACTTTTAAGTTTACGGAGGGTGGAAGATGGGAGGCCGGCCTGGGGTTCATTGGAATAGTCAAGTCTGGAGGTAACAAAGGCATGGATGAGGGTTTCAGCAGATCAGCTGAGGCAGGGGTGGAGTCAGGAGATGTTACGGAGGTGGAAACAGGCGGTCGTAGTGATGGCGTGGATATGTGGTCGGAAGCTCATCTCAGGGTCAAATAAGACACCAAGGTTGTGAACAGTCTGGTTCAGCCTCAGACAGTTGCCAAGGAGAGGGATGGTGTCGGTGGATAAGAAATGGAGTTTGTGGCAGGGGCCGAAGATAATGGCTTCAGTCTTCCCAATATTTAGTTGGAGGAAATTTCTGCAAATCCACTACTGGATGTTGGACAAGCAATAAGACAATGCAGAGACAGTGGCGGGGTTGAGAGGTGGTGGTGAGGTAGAGCTGGGTGTCGTCAGTGTACATGTGGAAACTGATGATGTCGTCGAGGGGCAGCATGTAGATGAGAAATAGGAGGGAGCCAAGGATAGAACCTTGGGGGACCCCAGAGATAACGATGCGGGAGTGGGAAGAGAAGCCATTGCAGCTGTTTCTCTGGCTTCGACTGGATAGATAAGAATGGAACCAGGCAAGTGCAGTCCCACCCAGTTGGATGACAGTGGAGAGGTGTTGGAGGAGGATGGTGTGGTCAACTGTGTCAAAGGCTGCAGACAAGTCAAGAAGGACAAGGAGGGATAATTTACCTCCGTCAGTCACATAGGATGTCATTTGTGACTTTGATAAGAGCTGTTTCGGTACGGTGGCAGGGACGGAAACCTAATTGGAGGGATTCAAACATGGAGTTCCGGGAAAGATGGACACGGATTTGGGAGGCGGCAACACGTTCAAGGACTTTGGAGAGGAAAGGGAGGTGGATATGGGGCGGTAGTTTGCAAGGATGGAGGTGTCAGGATTGTTTTTTTGAGAGGGGTGATGACGACAGATTTGAAGGAGGGGGGGACAGTACCGGAGGAGAGAGTACCGTTAACAATATCAGCTAACATGGGGGCCAGGAAGGGAAGCTGGGTGGTCAGCAGTTCAGTGGGAATAGAGTCGAGGGAGCAGGAGGTGGGTGTCATGGACACTCCATTCGTTCTTCCCATCAATAACCTCCTCCTTAGATTAATTTCCTACAGATTGCACCCCCTCAGTGTTCAAAACCACCAGACCTCTGGCAGTGTAATGTCTGAATCACTACATCTTGATCTCCAGTGTGCCCTTCAATGGTGCAATAAAAATCTTACTTGTTTCAATTTCTTGATGTCTTTCCCAAGTTTAACTCAACAGCTACCATGATTGTTGACCTTCCTATAAAGCCCCAAGTCCATCCAGGCCTTCAGTATTGTTCTACTAACACCTGTTGCATTTGTCCATCTCCCTATCTCTCTCACACATACAACCTTGTCTTTCTCTTTTATTGATAGTTCTCTGCTGTTCTCTGAAATTTCCTCTTTTCATTCCTTCTAAGCTCCAAATAGACCTTCCTACACATTCTTCCTCTTACCTACATCCCCACTGTGTTGAAATGAAGACTCATCACAAAGCCTCCTACTCTTAACTCACCATTTCCCAGGACCTCAAAGCTGGGGAAGTCCTTACCCCATCCACCAATCCATCCTACCTTCCTCTGATAATCCTACCAAGCTTTTAAAACCCAAACTTGGCATACTTAATCATTTCATTTTCAGTTACCTGCCTTCTGTTTTACCCTTTTCATCCTTGATGTTGTATAGCATTATGGGCATTATGCCTTTCCCTAGTTGTTCAATCATTTTATTTGGTTTATGTAAACATGCCAATTATCTTAACTCCATAAGGACTTGCTAGGCTGTTCCAGTGACATCACTGAAAAGAATCACCAGTGTATCCCAGAGTGGATCCATAGGAAAAAGCCAGGGCAACTTTGGACCCTCTCAAGAGCTGCTTGACCCTGGGAAATCACAATTGGGCGTGCAGATTTCCCAGTTGACAGCACATTTTCCTGGAATTGCATGGTTCCAGGGCAGTTCTCAGGCTTGTCCAAAGTCACAGCTTCAGCAGTTTCCCACATTGACATTACTAGAGAAACTTAACAAGGTATCCACATGGTTACAAAAAAAATTGCGATTTCCTCAAAAACTTGACAAACAAAATTCTGGAGATTCCAACTAAACCTTAAATCTCCTTTAATAGTCACTAAAAAAACCTAGACTTTTAACTTAGTACGATATTTGAACGCAGGTCCCAGAGGTGAACAAAGCATTCTCACACACTGTGTACCTTAGAATATTTATCAGATGAAAATATCTTCAGCCAAACAGCAGTAACCTTTCACGAGAGTTTGAATAACATTGGCAAAACTGCAAAATTGTCAGTGGCTCAACCTAGTGCATCAACAGCACCACAGAGTTGGAGAAAACATGAGGAGTTCCAGCTGTGGCCGCTCAAGTCAGAACATTGAAAATTCAGCACATTATCTAGGCCAACAGTACAGAGGGAGCATTGTATAACCAGAGATGCTGCCATGTAGATGAGACATAAACTAAGCTCCTCTCTGCCTGTTTGTGTGGTTCAGGTGAACGTTAAAGATCCATTGGCACTATCCAAAGAAAAGCAGGGAGTTCTGGAGTCCTAGCTAACATTTCTCACTTAACTACTATCACCAAACAGATTATTATGTGGGATCTTGCTGTGTGAAAACTGGCAGCTGTGTTTCCCTACATAACAGTGAATGTACTTTAATGTAATTCACTTAATTCAAAGCACTTTGGGACATCCTGAGACACATGATGAATGTCAAGATGAAGGAGAGAAAGTATGTCCATTAGTGACCAAATATAGAAAGACATTGGGAAAGGATTCAGAAAAAGTCATAACTGCAGAATGGTCCATGGCATGCTGGATGCAAAAGAAGCAAAGGTAAATAGTGAAACATTATCATTTACCTGGTGGAAAGAACATTGTTCCAATGACACGACCCTCTATGAACTCTAATCTGGTGGTGCCTGGGGCCATATAAAAACGTTCTAATACAGTTGATGCCAGTACTGCCGCCTTGTCAAAATCACTGGAAATCCATCCATCATACACAGAAATAGTTATCGAAAGTGGGACTGTCACATCCTTCTTCCTCAGCCTAAAAGGTAAATTGACATATGCTGGGATTCTAACCGACTGCTAAAAGTCAAAATAGAATTAAAAATGTGATGGCATACATTTTCCTGTTTGGTAGAATTAGGTCTTTTGCCTGACTCCAGGTGATTTTCCGGCCTCAGGGCTATTTCCATAATTCGGGCGGGCTCCCTGGCCTCAGTGGACGAGGCCACGTGCCATGGGTTTGGAGAGTGGCTATGGCAGGCCTCAGAGAGCTGCTGCAGCAGAGCGTTGCCAGCAGCCACAGTGATGCCAGTTCAAGATTGAAAATTAATTTTTCTTTTGAATTTGCCACTAAAGCTTATGCTGTCCATGGCAATGCTGCTACGAACCATTATACTGTTCTACTTCACGCAGATGAACATACGGAGCAATAGTTATGATCGGATTCACTTGTTGAACTAGTACAACTTGTCTTCACATAATAATACAAAACTAATAAACACACCACACTACCCCACTTCAGTGGGTCATCTTGCTTGACTGAAAAGAAAATGTCTAACTTCTGTCTCTGGTATTTCTTCCTCCTCACATCCTACTGCTGCCTGACTGCCTGTTCCAAAAGCTTGACTGCCTTCCAGTACCTGTCACCCTGCTTTATTTCTGGCTGTTCACAAACGAGATGAAAAACCTTCCAGCACAATGGGTGTGATGTATTTTTTGATTACTGAGACAAGTTAACACATTGCTTATTATTTGCAGTCTATGAGGGAACAACATCAAAGATAGCTTATCAGCAATTTAATTACCGATCCTTTTTGTCTTGCAGGAATGCACTATGCATTAAAACTCAAAATTTAAAGTATCTTCCCCCCCTCACTCACCCAAACATTTGTTTGAAAAAAATGGTCAAAAGATTGCAAATCATCACAATAATGACCTTTCATTTCTAGTACCAGGATTGAAATCCAACCCAGACTGATGGAATAAAAGTCTCCTCTATCTGTTGACTGCCTTAAATGAAGACTTTGGGCAGACTCAGTCATGTTCTGAGTGAACACAAAACCACCCACATACGGCAAGCTCACCTCAAAGACCACAGAATGAGTACTGTGGAAAAATTGAAAAATGTCACATTGGTATACGAGGGGTGTATTCTGGGGTTGGGACTGAAGTACAATATTCAAGCTGAGTAGAGCAAGCTTCAAACTGGAAAACCATTTCTCAGCAAACTTGGTGATTGCAAAATTCACAATAAACAGTAGTTTTATTTTTATTATACTCATATGGAGATTACCAGTGGAAGTGAAAACAAAACGGTGACAAACAGGAGCAAGCAGGGAGGGAAAATATTTTCTTCCAATTTATATAAAGAAATGATCACAGGTCTATTTGTTTCCAAAAAGTAAAATAAAAGCACACAAATATAAAACACAAACACAAATATAAGCAGTCCCCTATCTTTCAACAGATCAATATGGGTTAGAATCCACAGCGTTTAAAAAAAAGGTGTACCTCATTCCAGGGCAACCACCAGGTGCAAGCTTCATGCTCCACATTAAGCCCATCGGTTCCTGGCCAGTGTAAGTGCCTCCCAAGGACTTATCTCTGGTGACTGTGAAGAATACCATTACAGGACATTTACTGTCGGCTTCTGCTAGCAATACTTCTATCCAGATGAAAAGCTAGATAATGAATACCATTCGTAAGCACAATTTTTTTTTTTAGAAATCTCACTTTTCTAAACAGAAGGCAGATATCAAATATTACAAAATTTAAAGGTTTTATATTAAAGAGACATTTTCCTTCTTGGAATCAATTATATTGACAATTTCAGTGAAAAGTTTTCTCCTTTACCTCCCTGAAAGCTTAGATTCACTACAAGACCCACTGGGTCAAGATATTTAGATTGTGTGTAATTTTTAGTCCAAATTGCTCTTTTCTAATTTCTCCCTATTTCACTCTTGCAAGTTGTAACGGCAATCCTGACTGACATATCGGGGGAATTTTAACCCCAAAAAATGGGTGGGTTTGGGTCGGGTAAGAAGTTAAAATGTTAAAAGTCTGATTCCCGACCAGAACCTGCCTCCAGCCCATGTCCAGTTTTAGTGGAGGCAGGACAGGGGGGCAGGCAGCCAGCCTACTCCCAAGAGGCGGGTCTCCCATTTAAATATTATAATGATGCTGCCATACCTCAGATTTAGCCTTGATTTTAAATTTAACTATAGCTGGTCGGGTTTTGTAGGCCTCGTGAAACCCGCCAGCTAAAGTAAGGTGAGGACTGCTGCATCCAGGAAGTAAGTGCCTTTACACTTACCTCCTGGGTCCAGCGTTCCTGCCTAACCCAACCCCCGCGAGGCCTCCAATCCCTTCCCACCCCACGCACCCAGGACTCCGATCCACCCTACGAGGCCTCCGCCCACCCCCCCCAGGGGGTGCAGAGGGGGCGTAAACGGTGGGGAGTCAGCAATGGCGGGTGCGCACATGGGTCGGAGATAGTGGTGGCGGAGGTCAGAGATGGGGGTTGGAGGTCAGAGAAGGCGAGGGGTGGGGGGGAGGTGCTGGCCTCAGAGATGGCTCGGATGGGAAGGCGGGGGGGAGGAAATCGGAGATGGCGGGGGTCGGAGATGGTGGGGGTGGTCAGAGATGGCTGGGGGAGGGCTCTGTTAATACCGGCAGTGGGCGGGATGGGGTTGGTTTGAGATCTAACATTTCTTTTTACTTCCCACCCGCCTCCAACCTACCATACTTGGGGGTTAAAATTCTCCCCAATGTTTCAATGACAAGGAATTACTTTGTAAAGGTAAAAGTTGCACAGTGTAACTTAGTTTCACAAACCTCGGACAATCCCCTCTGAATCACTGACATAGTGGGCATATGCCTCCCACCAATCAGAGTCCTCAGACAGCAACCTTGAGTGCAATGTGACTTGTTGGTTTGGCGCTAAATGTGCAACCTCAAGTTTGACTGGCTCATCCACAAGTCCTCTTACTGGGTCTGCTTTGACCATGGGTGCCACACTGTGACTGTATCTTCTCACAGCACCTAGATGTAAAAAAAACAAACATCCATGTATACTCCAGTAATTGAAAATGATTTTTTTTAAAGTTACTCATCTCCTGATGTACAGGATAGATTTTGAAATCAGCTAAATAAAATTCATTAAAAAAATTCAACTTTCACCTACAGAATCTGATCTTATAGAATGATAATACGCGTGTGTGGTACAGGCGTTGAACCAATCAGCAACAACTTGCATTTATATAGCACCTTTAATGTAATAACACGTCCCAATGCGCTTCACAAGAGCGTTAGCAAACAAAATTTGACACCGAGCCACGTAAGGAGATATTCGGACAGGTGACCAACATCTTGGTGAAACAGGTAGGTTTTAAGGATCATCTTAAAGGATGAGAGAGGTGTAGCGAGGTGGAGAGGCTTAGGGAGGGAATTCCAGATCCTAGGGCCCCAGACAGCTGAAGGCATGGCCACCAATGGCAGAACGATTAAAATCGGTGATACGCAAGAGCCCAGAATGAGAGGCGCGCAGAGATCTGAGAGAGCAAGAGGAGGTTACAGAGATAGGGAGGGGCGAGGGCAAGGAGGGATTTGAAAACAAGGATGAGAATTTTAAAATTGAGGTGTTACCAGACCTGGAGCCAATGTAGGTCAGCGAGCAGAGCAGTGATGAGTGAACAGGACTCGGTGCAAGTTAGGATACGGACAACAGAGTTTTGGATGGGTTCAAATTTCAGGAGGGTGGAAGATGGGACGGCGGCCAGGAGAGCATTTAAATAGTCAAGTTTAGAGGTAACAAAGGCATGGATGAGAGTTTCAGCAGCAGATGAGCTAAGACAGGCGATGTTACGGAGGTGGAAGCAGATATATGGTTGGAAACTCATCTCATTTGAGAACGTTCTAGTCAGCCTCAGACAGTGACTAGAGAGAAAGATGGAGTCGGTGGCTAGGACCGAAGACAATGACTTCAGTCTTCCCAATATTTAGTTGGAGGAAATTTCTGCTCATTAGGGACTGGATGTTGGACAAGCAGCATGACAAATCAGAAACAGTGGAGGGTTGAGAGGGGTGGTGGTGAGGTCGAGCTGCATGTTGTCTCGTGACTTGTACAAATTTATTACCTCTTTGCTCATATAGGCTATACAAAATGACTTTTGAGTGGGTAGCACTCGAGCATCTGAGTCAGAAGGTTGTGGGTTCAAGTCCCACTCCAAAGGCTTGAGCACAAAAATTAAGGCTGACACTCCAGTGCAGTGCTGAGGGAGTGCTGCACTGTCGGAGGTGACATCTTTTGGATGAGACCTTAAACCAAGGCCCCTCAGGTCTGCTCTCTCAGGTGGATGTAAAAGATCCCATGGCGCTATTTCAAAGAAGAGCAGGGGAGTTATCCCCGGTCTCCTGGCCAATATTTATCCCTCAATCAGCATCACTAAAACAGATTATCTGGTCATTATCACATTGCTGTTTGTGGGAGCTTGCTGTGTGCAAATTGGCTGCCGCGTTTCCTAAATTACAACAGTGACTACATTTCAAAAGTACTTAATTGGCTGTAAAGCACTTTGGGACGTCCGGTGGTCATGAAAGGCGCTATATAAATGCAAGTCTTCCTTTGCCACCTGTCTGCCATTCCACTAACCTGTCTATATCCTCCTGAAGTTTTTTTTTAAACTATAGCCCTCCTTACCATTTGACAAGCCCTCTGCAGTCAGAAAATTACAATATTGCGCTCCCTAAGCTCCTATGGTACATCACTTCAAAACCTTCTCCAGTCTACTGCTTTATTTCCTGTCTCCCAATCTACTTTCTATCCATTCTGCTGCATTTCCTCTTATAAAATATGCCTAGATTTTTGTAACAAGCTTTTTGTGAGATGCCTTCTGAAAATCTATTAACACTACATCTACTGCATTCCCTTTATCTATACAATCAGCCACTTGTTCAAAAAGCTCTCTTAAATTTGTCCAATCAAGGTTGTCCTTGATTATCCTATATATTCCGAAATGTTGATTAATTTGATCTCAAATTATAGATTCTAAGATGTGAGCCTAACTGATCTATAATTAGCCAGTTTATCCTACTCTCCCTTAGGATTGAAAAATTGTGATCTATCTCCTCTATAACTTTTCTCAACAGCCTAGGGTGCATGCCATCAGACCCAATGATTTATCCACTTTTGAGTTCCGCTAAATTTTTCAGAACCAAATCCTTTTCTAGTTCCCTCTAACACTTTATGCACATGCTCTTCTAAAACACCTACATATGATTTCAATGGAAAATAACATTTTACGGGTGTAAAATGGGCTGCTAATTCATTGTCGTTCATTTTGCGCTCCCGCTGAACTCAAATTTTACCCCCATTGTATTCAAATAAATATACAGGGAACGGTAGCGTAGTGGTAATGTCACTGGGCTAGTAATCCAGAGGCCTGGACTAATGATCCAGAGACATGAGTTCAAATCCCACCACGGCAGCTGGGGAATCTAAATTCAGTTAATTAAATAAATCTGGAATAATTACTAGTATCAGTAATGGTGACCATGAAACTATCGGATTGTCGTAAAACCCCATCTGGTTCACTAATGTCCTTTAGGGAAGGAAATCTGCCGTCCTGCCTGGTCTGGCCTAATTGTAACTCCAGACCCACAGCAATGTGGTTGACTCTTAACTGCCCTCTGAAATGGCCTAGCAAGCTACTCAGTTGTAACAAGCCACTACGAAAAACAATAAAATGAAATCGGACGGACCACCCGGCATCGACCTCGGAACCGGCTACGGACACGGCAACGGCACACCCAGCCCAGTCAACCCTGCAAAGTCCTCCTCACCAACATCTGGGGACTTGTGCCAAAATTGGGAGAGCAGTCCCACAGACTAGTCAAGCAACAGCCTGACATAGTCATACTCACAGAATCATACCTTTCAGCCAATGTCCCAGACTCCTCCATCACCATCCCTGGGTATGTCCTGTCCCAAAGGCTCGACAGGCCCACCTGGGGTGGCGGCACAGTGGTATACAGTCAGGAAGCAGTGGCCCTGGGAGTCCTCAATATTGACCGTGAACCCCATGAAGTCTCATGGCTTCAGGTCAAGCATGAGCAAGGAAACCTCCTACTGATTACCACCTACTGCCCACCGCCCTCCCTCTCCTCAGCTGATGAATCAGTACTCCTCCAAGTTGAACACCACTTGGAAGAAGCACTGAGAGTAGCAAGGGCACAGAATGTACTCTGGGTGGGGGACTTCAATGTCCATCACCAAGAGTGGCTCAGTAGCACCACTACTAACCGAGCTGGCAGAGTCCTGAAGGCCATAACTGCCAGTCTGGGCCTGCGACAGCTGGTGAGGGAACCAACACGAGAGAAAAACCTACTTGACCTCGTCCTCACCAATCTACCTGTCGCAGATGCATCTGTCCACGACAGTATTAGTAGCAGTGACCACCGCACAGTCATTGTGGAGACGAAGTCCCGTCTTCACACTGAGGAAACCCTCCATCGTGTTGTGTGGCACTACCACCGTGCTAAATGTGATAGATTCAGAACAAATCTAGCAGCTCAAAACTGGGCAATCATGAGGCGCTGTGGGCCATCAGCAGCAGCAAAATTGTATTCCACTACAATCTGTAATCTCATGGCCCGGCATATTCCTCACCCTGCCATTACCATCAAGCCAGGGGACCAACCCTGGTTCAATAAGGAGTGTAGAAGAGCATGCCAGAAACAGTACCAGGCGTACCTAAAAATGAGGTGCCAACCTGGGGAAGCTGCAACACAGGACTACATGCACGCTAAAAAGCAGAAGCAGCATGTAATAGACAGGGCTAAGCGATCCCACAATCAACGGATCAGATCAAAGCTCTGCAGTCCTGCCACATCCAGTCGTGAATGGTGGTGGACCATTAAACAACTAACGGGAGGAGGAGGCTCCATGAATATCCCCATCCTCAATGATGGTGGAGCCCAGCACGTGAATGCAAAAGACAAGGCTGAAGTGTTTGCAACCATCTTCAGCCAGAAGTGCCGAGTGGATGATCCATATCGGCCTACTCCTGAGGTCCCCACAATCACAGAAGCCAGTCTTCAGCCAATTCAATTCACTCAATGTGATATCAAGAAATGGCTGAGCGCACTGGATACAGCAAAGGCGATGGGCCCCGACAACATCCCGGCTGTCGTGCTGAAGACTTGTGCTCCAGAACTAGCTGTGCAGCTAGCCAAGCTGTTCCAGTACAGCAACAACACTGGCATCTATCCGACAATGTCGAAAACTGCCCAGGTATGTCCTGTCCACAAAAAGCAGGACAAATCCAACCCGGCCAATTACCGGCCTATCAGTCTACTCTCAATCATCAGCAAAGTGATGGAAGGTGTCATCGAAAGTGCTATCAAGCGGCACTTACTCACCAATAACCTGCTCATGGATGCCCAGTTTGGGTTCCGCCAAGACCACTCGGCTTCCGACCTCATTATAGCCTTGGTCCAAACATGGACAAAGGAGCTGAATTCCAGAGCTGAGGTGAGAGTGACTGCCCTTGACATCAAGGCAGCATTTGACCGAGCGTGGCATCAAGGAGCCCTCGTAAAACTGAAGTCAATGGGAATCGGGGGGAAAATGCTCCACTGGCTGGAGTCATACCTAGCACAAAGGTTGTGGTGGTTGAAGGTCAATCATCACAGACCCAGGACATCGCTGCAGGAGTTCCTCAGGGCAGTGTCCTCGGCCCAATCATCTTCAGCTGCTTCATCAATGACATTCCCTCCAACATAAGGTCAGAAATGGGGATGTTCGCTGATGGCTGCAGTGTTCAGCGCCATTTAAAACTCCTCAGATAATGAATCAGTCCATGCCCGCATGCAACAAGACCTGGACGCTTGGGCTGATAAGTGGCAGGTAACATTCGCGCCACAGAAGTGCCAGGTAATGACTATCTCCAACAAGCGAGAGTCTAACCACCTCCCCTTGACATTCAACGGTATTACCATCGCCGAATCCCCCACCATCAACATCCTGGTGGTTACCATTGACCAGAAACTTAACTGGACCAGCCACATAAATACTGTGGCAACAAGAGCAGGTCAGAGGCTAGGTATTCTGCGGCGAGTGTCTCACCTCCTGACTCCCCAAAGCCTTCCCACCATCACAAGTAAGGAGTGTGATGGAATACTACTCTCCACTTGCCTGGATGAATGCAGCTCCACAACACTCAAGAAGCTTGACACCATCCAGGACAAAGCAGCCCGCTTGATTGGCACCACATTAAACATCCACTCCCTTCACCACCGGCGTACCGTGGCTGCAGTGTGTACCATCTACAAGATGCACTGCAGCAATTCGCCAAGGCTTCTTCGGCAGCACCTCCCAAACCCATGACCTCTGCCACCTAGAAGGACAAGGGCAGCAGGCGCATGGGAACACCACCACCTCCAAGTTCCCCTCCAAGTCACACACCATCCTGATTTAGAAGTATATCGTCGATCCTTCATTGTCGCTGGGTCAAAATCCTGGAACTCCCTCTCTAACAGCACTGTGGGAGTACCTTCACCACACGGACTGCAGCGGTTCCAGAAGGCGGCTCACCACCATCTTCTCAAGGGCAATTAGGGATGGGCAATAAATGCTGGCCTTGCCAGCAACGCCCACATCCCATAAACGAATTAAAAAAAATATAAGGAGGGGAGTGATATTGCCTGAGGAAGGCATTAATGGAAATGTGGGGCGGAATTAACATCCTGAAGTTTTGATAGACTGCCTTTGGGAATCAGGGAATATTTATGCGGAACTCCTCGGTATACTGTATAAGTGATTATATTAAACAACAGAGTGGAATATACATGGTCTGTGGAAGTTGTGGAGGGAATAACAGCCTTTTCTCATTCCTGCTTTTTATAGATGTAGTAACTACAGGAAACTCTTTATTAACCGGCACCGACGGGACCGGCGTGGTGCCGGTTAATCAAAAAGTCCGGATAACGGAGAGTTATATCTCCCAACGTACGAGAGCCCCGTACACACTGACATGCGCCTGCATTCGGAGCTCCGTCTCCCCGGGGACCGCCAGCTGACCATCTGTCGTGTTCGCTGCCTACCCGGGCTGCACATTCCCCTCCCAATCTACACGCTCCGATATAAGGCAAACGCCTCGGGGGGTTTTTTCAAAGTTATTTTTAAAGGAGAGATGAAGGAAAACCCCGGTTACCTACTCAAGAATTTTGCCGGTTAAGAGAGATTTCCGGTTATTTGGGTGCCGGTTAAAAGAGAGTTTCCTGTATAATACTTTATGTCACAGGTTCATTCATTTGATCTATTTATTAAGTTGAGAGAGAGGTTATTAAGCAGTTCATTAACTTAATGGTAATGATAGAACCCCAATACTGCAATTCCAGCAAATTGGGATTTTAAAATGTATTTTAACCAGAGCAGTATTCTGTCAGTAATAACAACAGAAAACGCTGGAAAAACTCAGCAGGCCAGGCAGCATCCGTGGAGAGAGAAAGAGAGTTGACGTTTCAGGTCGATGACCTTTCATCAGTATTCTGTCAGTGTTGCCTTTTGCAGCACAGACAATATTAAGCCATATATCATACAAAATAATTAACTAATAGACTACAGATTCAGAAACCAATTAAAGATGCCATTCATCATTTTTCACTGAATTCAAAAGGTTACCATAGTAAGACCATACAGTATAATGCGGTACCTGAACAGAGCTGTCTTCCAATGGAGGGTATCATGTTGCGGATAGTATTAGAAGAGCTGCCTCTGACGAATCTTAGTATCCAAAAGTATTTCATAACCTAGCCAGTGAAGACAAGAAATGCAACTGTGAAAATATCCCAAATGAGAGTAAAATAATATCCACCAACAGTTAAAATTACAATTGCTCTGGCTCTATATGTTGACTTTCTGTAAGCATCGCTCGTCTTTGGCAGATCTGCACAACAATATTACACAATTCTAGTGCATAAATGAATAGCCCTGAATGTGTAACCCATAACAAGCTTATTGGTCACATTTTAACAGAACTGCCAAATCAGTATCGTGAAAACTTCGATCAGATCACCTTCTGAATTCAAGGGAATACAATCCTAATTTGTTTAATCTCTCCTCGTAACTTAACCCTTGGAGTCCGGGTATCATTCTGGTAAACCTACGCTGCACTCCCACCAAGGCCAATATATCCTTCCTAAGGTGTGGTACCCTGAACTGCTCACAGTACTCCAGGTGTGGTTTAACCAGGGTTTTGTATAGCTGCAGCACAACTTCTACCCCCTTGTATTCTAGTCCTCCAAATATAAAGGCCAGCATTCCATTAGCCGTTTGGATTATTTTCTGTACCTGTTCACATTTGCCTACATTGAAATCCATTTGCCAGTTTTGCCCATTCACTTAATCTGTCGATATCCCTTTGTAATTTTATGCTTTTGTGTCAGCTGATGGCTCAGTTGGTAGCACACTTGCCTTTGAGTCAGAAGGTTGTGGGTTCAAGTCCCACTCCAGGGACTTGAGCACATAAAGCTAGGCTGAGGGAGTGCTGCACTGTTGGAGGTGTCATCTTTAGAATGAGACGTTAAACCAAGGCCTCGTCTGCTCTCTCATGTGGACGTAAAAGATCCCATGGCACTATTTCGAAGAAGAGAAGGGGAGTTATCTGGTGTCCTGGCCAATACTTATTCCTCAACCAACATAACAAAAACAGATTATCTGGTCATTATCACATTGCTGTTTGTGGGACCTTGCTGTGCATAAATTGGCTGCCGTGTTTCCAACATTACAACAGTGACTCCACTTCAAAAAGTATTTCATTGGCTATAAAGCGCTTTGAGACAGCGCTATATAAATGCAAGTCTTTCTTTCATCTACACTGCCTATAATGCCACCTATTTGCATCTGCCCCAACTCCTCTTCCAATCATGACAAAGTCCCCCTGATCCTCACCATCCATCCACCATGTCAACTTTTGCAATTTCCACCACCTACAACATGATCCCAAACACATCTTTCGCCCACCCCCCCCTCTCCGCTTTCCAGAGGGACCATTCCTTATACCCTGGTTGACTTTTCCACCACCCGTACTTACAGGTGCCCTACCTCTGACATCTTCTCGTTCATATGCAGGAAATGCATCACAATCCCTCCTCCCACACCACCGTCCAGAACCCCAAACACTCTTTCCATTTGCTGCAGCGATTTACGTGTTCTTCCTCTAATCTACTATACTGTATTTGCTGTTCACAGTGCAGTCCTCCTCTACAAATGCAGATTATGTGACCGCTTTGTAAAAACAAATAAGTTCTGACCGCAAGTGCAACCCTGAGCTATGTGACCTCTTTGGTATTGGCCTTGTTCACTGTTCAAACAAAGCTCAATGCAAGTTTCAGGAAAGAAAGTAAAGAACAAACTCCCATCATATAGCACCTTTCACGACCACAGGACAACCGAAAGCACTTTACAGCCAATGAAGTAGTTTTGTGGTGTAGTCACTCTTGTAATGCAGGAACAATATCTCATCTTGCTCCTCGGCACCCTGTAACCCTCTGATCTGAACACTGACTTTGGTAACTTTAGTCTTTAACTATATCCTCACTTTCAACCCTGTGTTAATTATATACCCAATCCCCAGGTTTTCCATCTCTCCCATCTTCTCACTCCCATAGCTATTTAGATATCCTTTGTTCCCTTAACATCTTTACACTTCTATCCATTACTTGACTGAGATAATCGGTGACATCAATTCACTCATGCTTCCTCTCTGAGCTTGTTGTTTTCCTCCCACCACACTCCAATGTTTCAGTTTCTATCTTTCAGTTCTGAGGAAGGGTTCACATCCAAAACATTAACCTGTCCTCTCACTTAAAAAATAATAGGATTGGGCAGAGTCAATGCAGATTTATGAAAGGAAAATCATGTTTGAGAAATCTGTTAAGAGTTTTTTGAGGTTGTAACTAGCAGAATAGATAAGGGGGAACCAGTGGATGTGGTGTATTTGGATTTTCAGAAGGCACTCGATAAGGTGCCACACAAGAGGTTGTTAAACAAAATTAGGGCTCATGGGATTGGGGGTAATATACTAGAATGGATTGAGGATTGGACAGAAAACAGAGAGTAGGAATAAACGGGTCATTTTCGGGTTGGCAGGCTGTAACTAATGGGGATCAGTGCTTGGGCCTCAGCTATTCACAATCTATATCAATGATTTGGATGAAGGGACCAAATGCAATATATCCAAGTTTGCTGAGGATTCAAAGCTGGGTGAGAATGTAAGCTGTGAGGAGGCTTCAAGTGGGCAAGAACATGGCAAATGGAATATAATGTGGAGAAATGTGAATTTATCCACTTTGGTAGGAAAATAGAAATGCAGAGTATTTTTTTAAATGGTGAGAGATTGGGAAATGTTGGTGTTCAGAGGGAAACAAATCACTGAAAGTTAACATGCAGGTACAGCAAGCAATTAGGAAAGGTATGTTGGCCTTTATTACAAGAGGATTTGAGTACAAGAGTAAAGACATCTTACTGCAATTATATAGGGCCCTGGTGAGACCACACCTGGAGTATTGTGTAAAGTTGTGGTCTCCTTACCTAAGGAAGGAAAAACTTGACACAGAGGGAGTGCAACAAAGGTTCACCAGACTGGTTCCTGGGATGGGGGGATTGTCCTATGAGGAAAGATTGAGTAGACTAGGCCTATATTCTCTAGAGTTTAGAAGAATGAGAGGTGATCGCATTGAAACATACAAAATTCTTACAGGGCTTGACAGGGTAGACGCAGGGAGGATGTTTCCCCTGGCTGGGGAGTCTAGAACCAGGGGTCAGCCATTTAGGACTGAGAAGAGGAGAAATTTCTTCACTCAGAGGGTGGTGAATCTTTGGAATTCTCTACCCCAGAGGGCTGTGGAGGCTCAGTCATTGAGTATATTCAAGACAGAGATCGAAAGATTTTTGAATATTAAGGGAATCAGGGGATATGGGGATAAGTGCAGGAAAGTGGAGATGAGGTAGAAGATCAGCCATGACCTTATTGAATGGCGGAGCTAGCTCGAAGGGCTAAATGGCCTAGTCCTGCTCCTATTTCTTGTGCTCTAATGTTCTCTCCACAGATGCTGACTGGCCTACAGAACATTTCAAGCATTTTCTGTTTTTATTTCAGATTTCTTTCAAGGTGTAAGCCGTAGTTCAGTGATAGCACTCTCTCCTGAGTCAGAAGGTTGTGGGTTCAAATTTCACTCCAGAGACTTAAGCTCATAATGTCAGCTGACACTCCAGTGCAGTAGAGGGAGTTAAGTGAGCCTTTGGCGCAATGGTACCATTGCCGCCTCTGGGCCAGAAAGTGCAGGGTTCGAACCTCACTCCAGACAGTCCCGGCAAGTGGAGACTGGTGCTCCGGCTTCGAATTCTGGGTTGACATCTAGTGGGATACTCACATTTGGGTGGCGCACCCTCCCCTCGTATGAGCTGTGGCAGCCCATAAAACCCACCCGCCGTATAGGACTAACCACCCTACCGGCTGGTATAAAGATGGTTATGGCCATGGAAGGAGTGTTAACATCGGGGCCTGTCAGACTGTTAATCAGCCTGCAAATTCTTACACTACTTTACACTGTTCCCCAAGGGAACAGCGAGAAGATACGAAAAGAAGTAGAGGGAGTGCTGCACTGTCGGAGGTGCCATCTTTCAGATAAGATGCTAAAACTGCTCTCAGCTGGGCGTAAAAAATCCCACAACACTATTCGAAGAGTAGGAGTGTTCTCCCTGGTGTCCTGGCCGATACTTATCCCTCAACCAACATCACTAAAACAGATACAAAAGTCATAATACTGCATATGCTGGAAATCTGAAATATAAACAGAAAATGCTGGAAATACTCAGCAGGTCAGACAGTATCTGTGGAGACAGAATCAGAGTTAACGTTTCAGGTCTGTGACCTTTCGTCAGAACAGGAAAATGTTACAGATGTAACTTAAGCAAGTACAGATGCAGGAAAAGCGGAAGCGGAGGCGGGGGGGAGACGAAGAAGAACAAAAGGGAAGGTCTGTGATTGTGTGGAAGGCTGGAGTGATTTCAATGACAAACGGGATGATGGTGCGAGGCAAAAGGGGATGGTAATGGGACAAGTAAAGAAACATAAGATGAGTCGAGAGGAAATGGCTGAATCATTACCAGCGCCTGCTGTCTGAACAAAGTGGTTATGATCAGAAATTCTTGAACACTTTTATTATCTGCTGTTTTTGGACCTTGCTGTGCCCAAACTGACTGGTGATTTCCCTGCAAGAGTGACTACACTTCGAAAAGTACTGCATTGGCTGCAGGGCGCTTTGGGACTTCCTGAGGTGGTGACAAGTGCTCTTTAAAATGCAAGTTATTCATTCCCGGCACCTGCAGTTTTTACTTAACGGGAATCTGCCCCTTCGACCCCATTTACAAGAGGAATGCGACAGGCGGGAAGGCGCGGCTAACGACACTGGTTGGAGCTGCAGGGGCGACAGGCCGCGGTCACACCTCACCGAGCACAGGTCAGAGCCGCCACTAACTTCAAGAAAACGAGTCCGCGAGTTTTACAGAAGGTAGAATTCAAGATTAAGAAAAAACCCCAATGCCTTAAAGTCATTGATCCTGGATACGAGGCGCCGGATCCTCCGCAACCGAGAAGCGGCGCGGTCTGCGTCAGGCGCATGCGCTGTTCACGGTTGCTCGCTCCGGGGGGGCGGAGTTTGAAGCGGCGGAAAATTCCAGAGCGCGAGCCCAACCGTCACAGGCCCGGAGGCGGAGTTACCGCCCGAGGGGGAGGAGGCGGTAACTCCGCCTCCGGCCCCTCCCCATGGGCGGTAACTCCGCCTCCGGCCCCCTCCCCTCGGGCAGTAACTCCGCCCTCTGCCGGTAACTCCGCCTCTTGCCCCGCCCCTCGGGCAGTAACTCCGGCCCCGCCCCTCGGGCGGTAACTCCGCCTCCGGCCCCTCACCTCGGGCAGTAACTCCGGCCCCGCCCCTCGGGCGGTAACTCCGCCTCCGGCCCCTCCCCTCGGGCGGTAACTCCGCCTCCGGCCCCTCCCCTCGGGCGGTAACTCCGCCTCTTGCCCCGCCCCTCGGGCAGTAACTCCGGCCCCGCCCCTCGGGCGGTAACTCCGCCTCCGGCCCCTCACCTCGGGCAGTAACTCCGGCCCCGCCCCTCGGGCGGTAACTCCGCCTCCGGCCCCTCCCCTCGGGCGGTAACTCCGCCTCCGGCCCCTCCCCTCGGGCGGTAACTCCGCCTCTTGCCCCGCCCCTCGGGCGGTAACTCCGCCTCCGGGCCTGTGACGGTTGGGCTCGCGCTCTGGAATTTTCCGCCGCTTCAAACTCCGCCCCCCCGGAGCGAGCAACCGTGAACAGCGCATGCGCCTGACGCAGACCGCGCCGCTTCTCGGTTGCGGAGGATCCGGCGCCTCGTATCCAGGATCAATGACTTTAAGGCATTGGGGTTTTTTCTTAATCTTGAATTCTACCTTCTGTAAAACTCGCGGACTCGTTTTCTTGAAGTTAGTGGCGGCTCTGACCTGTGCTCGGTGAGGTGTGACTGCGGCCTGTCGCCCCTGCAGCTCCAACCAGTGTCGTTAGCCGCGCCTTCCCGCCTGTCGCATTCCTCTTGTAAATGAGCTCGAAGGGGCAGATTCCCCTTGCATTGATGTTAAGTAAAAACTGCAGGTGCCGGGAATGAATAACTTGCATTTTAAAGAGCACTTGTCACCACCTCAGGAAGTCCCAAAGCGCCCTGCAGCCAATGCAGTACTTTTCGAAGTGTAGTCACTCTTGCAGGGAAATCACCAGTCAGTTTGGGCACAGCAAGGTCCAAAAACAGCAGATAATAAAAGTGTTCAAGAATTTCTGATCATAACCACTTTGTTCAGACAGCAGGCGCTGGTAATGATTCAGCCATTTCCTCTCGACCCATCTTATGTTTCTTTAC
This sequence comes from Squalus acanthias, assembly GCA_030390025.1. Classification (NCBI taxonomy): domain Eukaryota; kingdom Metazoa; phylum Chordata; class Chondrichthyes; order Squaliformes; family Squalidae; genus Squalus; species Squalus acanthias. Next base: position 131,643,626 of record CM059434.1, read on the forward strand.
TTGTCCCATTACCATCCCCTTTTGCCTCGCACCATCATCCCGTCTGTCATTGAAATCACTCCAGCCTTCCACACAATCACAGACCTTCCCTTTTGTTCTTCTTCGTCTCCCCCCCGCCTCCGCTTCCGCTTTTCCTGCATCTGTACTTGCTTAAGTTACATCTGTAACATTTTCCTGTTCTGACGAAAGGTCACAGACCTGAAACGTTAACTCTGATTCTGTCTCCACAGATACTGTCTGACCTGCTGAGTATTTCCAGCATTTTCTGTTTATATTTCAGATTTCCAGCATATGCAGTATTATGACTTTTGTATCTGTTTTAGTGATGTTGGTTGAGGGATAAGTATCGGCCAGGACACCAGGGAGAACACTCCTACTCTTCGAATAGTGTTGTGGGATTTTTTACGCCCAGCTGAGAGCAGTTTTAGCATCTTATCTGAAAGATGGCACCTCCGACAGTGCAGCACTCCCTCTACTTCTTTTCGTATCTTCTCGCTGCTCCCTTGGGGAACAGTGTAAAGTAGTGTAAGAATTTGCAGGCTGATTAACAGTCTGACAGGCCCCGATGTTAACACTCCTTCCATGGCCATAACCATCTTTATACCAGCCGGTAGGGTGGTTAGTCCTATACGGCGGGTGGGTTTTATGGGCTGCCACAGCTCATACGAGGGGAGGGTGCGCCACCCAAATGTGAGTATCCCGCTAGATGTCAACCCAGAATTCGAAGCCGGAGCACCAGTCTCCACTTGCCGGGACTGTCTGGAGTGAGGTTCGAACCCTGCACTTTCTGGCCCAGAGGCGGTCATGGTACCATTGCGCCAAAGGCTCACTTAACTCCCTCTACTGCACTGGAGTGTCAGCTGACATTATGAGCTTAAGTCTCTGGAGTGAAATTTGAACCCACAACCTTCTGACTCAGGAGAGAGTGCTATCACTGAACTAAGGCTTACACCTTGAAAGAAATCTGAAATAAAAACAGAAAATGCTTGAAATGTTCTGTAGGCCAGTCAGCATCTGTGGAGAGAACATTTGAACATAAGAAATAGGAGCAGGAGTAGGCCATTTAGCCCTTCGAGCTAGCTCCGCCATTCAATAAGGTCATGGCTGATCTTCTACCTCATCTCCACTTTCCTGCACTTATCCCCATATCCCCTGATTCCCTTAATATTCAAAAATCTTTCGATCTCTGTCTTGAATATACTCAATGACTGAGCCTCCACAGCCCTCTGGGGAAGAGAATTCCAAAGATTCACCACCCTCTGAGTGAAGAAATTTCTCCTCTTCTCAGTCCTAAATGGCTGACCCCTGGTTCTAGACTCCCCAGCCAGGGGAAACATCCTCCCTGCGTCTACCCTGTCAAGCCCTGTAAGAATTTTGTATGTTTCAATGAGATCACCTCTCATTCTTCTAAACTCTAGAGAATACAGGCCTAGTCTACTCAATCTGTCCTCATAGGACAATCCCCCCATCCCAGGAACCAGTCTGGTGAACCTTTGTTGCACTCCCTCTGTGGCAAGTTTTTCCTTCCTTAGGTAAGGAGACCACAACTTTACACAATACTCCAGGTGTGGTCTCACCAGGGCCCTATATAATTGCAGTAAGACGTCTTTACTCTTATACTCCAATCCTCTTGTAATAAAGGCCAACATACCATTTGCTTTCCTAATTGCTTCCTGTACCTGCATGTTAACTTTCAGTGATTTGTTTCCCTCTGAACACCAACATTTCCCAGTCTCTCACCATTTAAAAAATACTCTGCATTTCTATTTTCCTAACAAAGTGGATAACTTCACATTTCTCCACATTATATTCCATTTGCCATGTTCTTGCCCACTTGAAGCCTCCTCACAGCTTACATTCTCACCCAGCTTTGAATCCTCAGCAAACTTGGATATATTGCATTTGGTCCCTTCATCCAAATCATTGATATAGATTGTGAATAGCTGAGGCCCAAGCACTGATCCCCATTAGTTACAGCCTGCCAACCCGAAAATGACCCGTTTATTCCTACTCTCTGTTTTCTGTCCAATCCTCAATCCATTCTAGTATATTACCCCCAATCCCATGAGCCCTAATTTTGTTTAACAACCTCTTGTGTGGCACCTTATCGAGTGCCTTCTGAAAATCCAAATACACCACATCCACTGGTTCCCCCTTATCTATTCTGCTAGTTACAACCTCAAAAAACTCTTAACAGATTTCTCAAACATGATTTTCCTTTCATAAATCTGCATTGACTCTGCCCAATCCTATTATTTTTTAAGTGAGAGGACAGGTTAATGTTTTGGATGTGAACCCTTCCTCAGAACTGAAAGATAGAAACTGAAACATTGGAGTGTGGTGGGAGGAAAACAACAAGCTCAGAGAGGAAGCATGAGTGAATTGATGTCACCGATTATCTCAGTCAAGTAATGGATAGAAGTGTAAAGATGTTAAGGGAACAAAGGATATCTAAATAGCTATGGATGTAAATAGCTATGGGAGTGAGAAGATGGGAGAGATGGAAAACCTGGGGATTGGGTATATAATTAACACAGGGTTGAAAGTGAGGATATAGTTAAAGACTAAAGTTACCAAAGTCAGTGTTCAGATCAGAGGGTTACAGGGTGCCGAGGAGCAAGATGAGATATTGTTCCTGCATTACAAGAGTGACTACACCACAAAACTACTTCATTGGCTGTAAAGTGCTTTCGGTTGTCCTGCGGTCGTGAAAGGTGCTATATGATGGGAGTTTGTTCTTTACTTTCTTTCCTGAAACTTGCATTGAGCTTTGTTTGAACAGTGAACAAGGCCAATACCAAAGAGGTCACATAGCTCAGGGTTGCACTTGTGCTCAGAACTTATTTGTTTTTACAAAGCGGTCACATAATCTGCATTTGTAGAGGAGGACTGCACTGTGAACAGCAAATACAGTATAGTAGATTAGAGGAAGAACACGTAAATCGCTGCAGCAAATGGAAAGAGTGTTTGGGGTTCTGGACGGTGGTGTGGGAGGAGGGATTGTGATGCATTTCCTGCATATGAACGAGAAGATGTCAGAGGTAGGGCACCTGTAAGTACGGGTGGTGGAAAAGTCAACCAGGGTATAAGGAATGGTCCCTCTGGAAAGCGGAGAGGGGGGTGGGGGTGGGCGAAAGATGTGTTTGGGATCATGTAGGTGGTGGAAATTGCAAAAGTTGACATGGTGGATGGATGGTGAGGATCAGGGGGACTTTGTCATGATCGTAAGAGGAGTCGGGGCAAATGCAAATAGGTGGCATTATAGGCAGTGTAGATGAAAGAAAGAAAGACTTGCATTTATATAGCGCTGTCTCAAAGCGCTTTATAGCCAATGAAGTAATTTTTGAAGTGGAGTCACTGTTGTAATGTGGGAAACACGGCAGCCAATTTATGCACAGCAAGGTCCCACAAACAGTAATGTGATAATGACCAGATAATCTGTTTTTGTTATGTTGGTTGAGGAATAAGTATTGGCCAGGACACCGGATAACTCCCCTTCTCCTCTTCGAAATAGTGCCATGGGATCTTTTACGTCCACCTGAGAGAGCAGACGAGGCCTTGGTTTAACGTCTCATTCTGAAGATGACACCTCCAACAGTGCAGCACTCCCTCAGCATTGCACTGGTGTGTCAGCCTAGCTTTATGTGCTCAAGTCCCTGGAGTGGGACTTGAACCCACAACCTTCTGACTCAAAGGCAAGTGTGCTACCAACTGAGCCATCAGCTGACACAAAAGCATAAAATTACAAAGGGATATCAACAGATTAAGTGAATGGGCAAAACTGTGGCAAATGGATTTCAATGTAGGCAAATGTGAACAGGTACAGAAAATAATCAAAACGGCTAATGGAATGCTGACCTTTATATTTAGAGGACTAGAATACAAGGGGGTAGAAGTTATGCTGCAGCTGTACAAAACCCTGGTTAGACCACACCTGGAGTACTGTGAGCAGTTCTAGGTACCACACCTTAGGAAGGATATATTGGCCTTGGTGGGAGTGCAGCGTAGGTTTACCAGAATGATACCCGGACTCCAAGGGTTAAGTTACGAGGAGAGATTAAACAAATTAGGATTGTATTCCCTTGAATTCAGAAGGAGATCTGATCGAAGTTTTCACGATATTAAGGGGAACAGATAGGGTAAATAGAGAGAAACTATTTCCGCTGGTTGGGGATTCTAGGACTAGGGGGCATAGTCTAAAAATTAGAGCCAGACCTTTCAGGAGTGAAATTAGGAAACACTTCTCCAAACAAAGGGTGGTAGAAGATTGGAACTCTCTTCTGCAAACGGCAATTGATGCGAGATCAATTATTAATTTTAAATCGGAGATAGATAGATTTTTGTTAACCAAAGGTATTAAGAGATATGGGCCTAGGTGGGTATATGGAGTTAGGTCGCAGATCAGCCATGATCTCACTGAATGGCGGAACAGGCTCGAGGGGCTCAATGGCCTACTCCAGTTCCTATGTTCCATGAGAAATGGGACAGACCCAATCCAGGGCTCCATTGATCACAATAGAGGGAAATCCTCAGCTGAAGAAAAAGGACCATCACAACGCCACCTACATGCACAATACCAATAGAAATGTTGCTGTCACTCACTTTTTTAACATATAATAGATGTCTGCATTAATGCTGGTAAAATCTCTCGTACTCTAGAAAGGTTGCATCATGTAATAAAGCTCAGAAAGGTGAAAAGTTGTAAATGCTAGACTTGGTCATCAAGCCAGGAGACCAATCCTGGATCAATGCAGAGTGTATAAGGGTGTATTAAGAGCAGCACCAGGCAGAACTTGAGAATGAGACACAAAGATTTCTCTTCCCATCAGCAGTCAGGCACCCATTGAAACCATACCACTAGAAAAAAAACTTTTTAGTTGCTGTTGCCATCTTTTTCTGCTTTGGCAGTTCTGTTAAAATGTGACCAATAAGCTTGTTATGGGTTACACATTCAGGGCTATTCATTTATGCACTAGAATTGTGTAATATTGTTGTGCAGATCTGCCAAAGACGAGCGATGCTTACAGAAAGTCAACATATAGAGCCAGAGCAATTGTAATTTTAACTGTTGGTGGATATTATTTTACTCTCATTTGGGATATTTTCACAGTTGCATTTCTTGTCTTCACTGGCTAGGTTATGAAATACTTTTGGATACTAAGATTCGTCAGAGGCAGCTCTTCTAATACTATCCACAACATGATACCCTCCATTGGAAGACAGCTCTGTTCAGGTACCGCATTATACTGTATGGTCTTACTATGGTAACCTTTTGAATTCAGTGAAAAATGATGGATGGCATCTTTAATTGGTTTCTGAATCTGTAGTCTATTAGTTAATGATTTTGTATAATATATGGCTTAATATTGTCTGTGCTGCAAAAGGCAACACTGACAGAATACTGCTCTGGTTAAAATACATTTTAAAATCCCAATTTGCTGGAATTGCAGTATTGGGGTTCTATCATTACCAATAAGTTAATGAACTGCTTAATAACCTCTCTCTCAACTTAATAAATAGATCAAATGAATGAACCTGTGACATAAAGTATTATAGTTACTACATCTATAAAAAGCAGGAATGAGAAAAGGCTGTTATTCCCTCCACAACTTCCACAGACCATGTATATTCCACTCTGTTGTTTAATATAATCACTTATACAGTATACCGAGGAGTTCCGCATAAATATTCCCTGATTCCCAAAGGCAGTCTATCAAAACTTCAGGATGTTAATTCCGCCCCACATTTCCATTAATGCCTTCCTCAGGCAATATCACTCCCCTCCTTATATTTTATTTTATTCGTTTATGGGATGTGGGCGTTGCTGGCAAGGCCAGCATTTATTGCCCATCCCTAATTGCCCTTGAGAAGATGGTGGTGAGCCGCCTTCTTGAACCGCTGCAATCCGTGTGGTGAAGGTTCTCCCACAGTGCTATTAGAGAGGGAGTTCCAGGATTTTGACCCAGCGACAATGAAGGATCGACGATATACTTCTAAATCAGGATGGTGTGTGACTTGGAGGGGAACTTGAAGGTGGTGGTGTTCCCATGCGCCTGCTGCCCTTGTCCTTCTAGGTGGCAGAGGTCATGGGTTTGGGAGGTGCTGCCGAAGAAGCCTTGGCGAATTGCTGCAGTGCATCTTGTAGATGGTACACAGTGCAGCCACGGTACGCCGGTGGTGGAGGGAGTGGATGTTTAATGTGGTGCCAATGAAGCGGGCTGCTTTGTCCTGGATGGTGTCAAGTGTAAGGGATACTCTCCTGACCCTGCGTGTCTCGTAGCCTGTGAGATTCACGCGGCTCTGTGCAGCCTGTATGTCAGTGCGGGTCTAGGCCTGGTCTCCAGCCAGTCTGGGAACACTAGACACCCCTGTGAGTGGTTCGAATCACTCTCCCTTACGGTTCTAGACACTGGACTTAGATGCGAGAGCAGTAATGGAGATAAAACTCATGTAGACTTGGTTTGAACGGTACGAAATGGAAAATCTTTATTGCATGATACTTAAAATTATGAAATACATGTCATATGCACAGATTAATGACAGTACAATCTTACAAACAGTTATAATCACTCTTAGGGAAACGAGGAACGACCAGCACAACGTAAATAGGGCACACATTACAAATATCCTTAAACTTTCAACCCTCCCCTATCAATAACTATCCTAAAACTAGCTTCGTAGGATCCCGAGACTCATGCTCACCACTCGTAATAACTCGGAGAAAATCCCGAATAGCTGATCGGATGTTTTTCACCGCAGCACCCACGTGTTGGTCAGGAGATCTCCTGGTCCCACTTGTTTACTGCTTCTGCTGCTCGGTCAGTCGGCTGGACCGTCCGCTGTAGTGAAGACCTCTGTTGGTGGACTTTACAGTTCAGTCGAGGAGCACCGTTGTCAATATCATTGATACGATGTGTTTGCACAGTCCAGTTATCATCGATGCAATATGTTTTGTTAAAGAAGAGAACTTCCTGTCAAGAAGACTTGGCTGATCGACCTACAGGCGCGGTCGGGATTTACTGACCGTGGCGATGGATAAGGTCTTCTTCTCTTCTCCTCTCATCTCATCTCATCTCATCTCATCCCGGGCCTTCGGTTCCGCTGCCAGCTACCAACATAGGTCTTTGCAACAGTCTTTCACCCAGGAGCAGCCACGATGATAACAGCAGCAAGCGGCAAGAGTCACGAACACGAGGCAGGAGCAAGAATCAAGAGTCAAGAGACAGAATGGACGGTTTGGGCCTGCAATTATAGTGCACAGTTCTTCCGTTTCCCGCCCAACTATAATGTCCATTCTTTTGTTTAAGGTTTGGCGCCCAAAAAGTCCTGTATGGGTGATCTCTGTCTTTAATGGGTTTCGGGGCTACTCCTGAATGTTTGAGTACCTGCTAATACTTCTCCCATTGTTAAATCGGTCGGTGTTCCCCCTGGAGGGGTTTGGGGCTTCCAAGTGTCCTGTATAACTACCTGCTAACGGCTCTCTCATCGTAGAGCCGTTGGGAGTTTACATATTAATGTCCTTTGGATGGGCCCTTGATGGCTTTCCTTTGTACCTGGGAGACCGATTCCAGTATCGATGTTTATACTGTAAACCCATAATGTCCTGTGTATTGTCTTCACTGTGCTGAATCGTTATCGATCCTGCAAAAAAATGTTTATTGGAACGCCATCTTGTCTGCCTGCCGAAAAGTCTCGAATGTTCTGTCACGCGGTGCGGCGGCCATTTTACAGGCTGCTTGTGTCCAATTTAAACCTGACAGCATTCCGCTGAAATAAAAGCTGTTTTGAATGAAACTTGTGTTTTCTCCTTAATAAAATGAAATCGCGATAATTGCGAATTCTACAGTCCCTCCTGTTGATGCGAATAACTCCGCTTATCGTATCAAAAACTCAGTGGTGAGCAATCTTATCTCGATTTCACTCCGAATCCAGTAAATTAATCCCATAAATTTTAACTTAACTAGGGTCTCTGTGTCGTCCTTATTTCCCAAGAAAATCACATTTTATATCACCATAGGCATCATTTGCCCTTAAACTTACACCACTTGTCTTCCTTCCCGGCGTAACCAGGCCGATACCTCACGCATCACCTGTATATTTATCTTTTATTCAGGGAAAGGAAAAACAAAACCCAAAAAACCAAACAATCAACACCATCACCAAAATAAACAAATCCCAACTCTTAAACATGTCGAGTTTCCAACGTATTTACACTGAGTACAAACTTCCGCGGCGCACGTGGCGAGCGGGAGTGACGCCATCTTCCCATTACACTGCGCTCTCATCGTGCACGCGCACGTAACGTTCTCGCCACTCTCCCGTGTTCTCATGCTTGGTGAGGCGCTTGTCTCTTTTACAATGTATGAACAAAAGGTATACTACAATAAACACTTGACAGACGACTAAAATGTGGGAGGCTATTCTGACCCATGAGGGCACTTCAATATTCGTGAACAGATTCCACCACGGTGGAACCACTATGTCCAAAATGTCTGTACCTATCTCGACGGTTTTCTGTTCTAAAGTATAGAAATGCTTTTGTGACACCGCGACGGCTTTCAGAAGTTTGGTTAAATGCTCGGGGAGAGGGGGAATGAGGTACCCAAAATGTGCGACAAATCGCTGCAAGTCGGTAAAATTCTCTTTTACTGTGAGGTGAACAGTGGATGGTTCAGGGATTGGGATAATTCGCTGTTGTGCTACTTGAACTTCAGCCCTGGGTTTAAAACAGAAACTGCTGTCACTCACCGGACACCGGCTACGGTTTCCATGCTGGTAGTGTTGCGCTGCAGTGGTAACACAATATGTTCCACCCCCGATGTATGCTACCTGCGGAGGCACATGATCTTGTGCCATTGCCTCCATGGTGCAATTCATGGACTTGGCGCCAGCCGTTCTGAACCCGCACTGTGGTGTTAAAAAGGCATTCAAGTGCTGGGGGCACAGTATTATGTGTGCTCCCCTGCCACGACAACCAGAGAGATCTGTACCTGTCATCGTTTGCTCCCAGCGGATGACGTAAGGTGGAACCGCTGCATAACGAATGTGGGCTCCCCCCTGAATGACACCGATGTTCTCTACCCGATATACCGGGGCGGGCTTTGCTGTGTTGCCCAAAACCGGCATGCGTAATACTATTCCCATAATAGTATGGTTTGAACGTCCGCAGTCCACGGGGACTGGGTAAGCTTCTGAAGCTAGCCTGAGCTGGCACGGACTTAATGCATTCTGAAAAGGGTGGAGCGCCCGCAGGTGTTTGTTACTTATCCAGGACGGGACCAAACCTTGTTTTAAATCCTCCAAATTACTGCGGCCCTCGCCCAGTAACCACGCCCCGTAAAGCACGCACACCTCGTTCTGCGCAGCTTGATCGGATGCATTCCGATCTTCCCTAATCAGGGCATTTACCGTACGCGCATGTTTCTCCAGCTCTGCTATAATCTCTTTTAAGTGTAGTGTCATGGCTTGGTCCTCGTGCAGACCCGACCCTACCACTTTATTCTCATCTGTGAGAATATCCTTTAACTGTGTTTTTAAACCATTAATCTGGGTCTGCAGCTCCACACTGTCTAGAGCGTTGACCACAGATGTCCCTGTGTTAAAAGCAGTGAACGCATCGTTCACCAAACCCCTTCTTTGCCTCCCAACTTGATCCAAAACTTCCTGCGGTGCGGTGTATAAACTTGTCTTATCAATTTCCGCGAAATCGAACTCGTAAAACTGCCTGAACATCTTGGTCAACAGGACCTGGTACAACTGTTCCGTCTTTTTGGGGCACCACTCTGGTAACCGTACCTCAGTGAGATTTAAAATCACCGAGGCCACCGCGTAATGCACTCCCTGAAATAGTATCTGGTCTGTGGGGACCAGTACCAAACCGTTCCCGGGTCCCTTACTAGTTTTAGGGCACCCTTCTTCCTCAGTTAGAACTACCGGAATCGTGGGCGGGGCTTTGCGTGGGCGCGTAATGAGCTCAGTGGCATTTACTGGGATCGGGGAGAATGGGGCTCCGCACCCCCTGGTGCTCGCATCCCACCTCATCCCCTGTCCGTTATCCTGCCACTGGTTAATAAAGAATATGGAGATGCCTTTGGGGCAAACGTACTTTGACCCCCACATACAAACATAAATCCCCTCATCTGGTTCCCACCATTTGTCCCAACAGACTTTCACTTGTCCATCAGTCCCCGTAATTGTCCGATGGGTATTATTACCCAGTCGCTCCCACTCAACCGAAGAGTTCCTCATAGTTTTGCTCAGCTTTCGCAGCCACCACCATCGGCTCAATGGGACATTCCCACTGCAAGTCAAACAAATCCGTTTGCCGACGGTGACGCTGATCCTGGGTGCGATGATCCGTACTTTGGGGCACATTAAAGAAGTCTCTTTGTAGGCGAACCCCGATGTGCTGGAATACTCCGTTGAGTTCGTTCCCAGCCATCCTGGCCACCTTCCCTTGTGGAAATAGGTGCTGGTCCCTTCTGCCTTCCGTCTTCCGGTCCCATCCACCGCGATGGGGGCCGTGTCCCCGGAACATCCAAACACCACGACATCCTTGGTGAGGCCCCGATAGGCCAATCCACATCCGATTGCCACGAGCAATACTATGAGTCGTTCCATCCTTCCTTGGTTCCTGTGATCAGATAGAATGAGGTAGCCAGCCTCGCAAAAAGTCTCTGGCTTTTGTGAAGGGTGAGCGGGTCCCCTGACCTCGCCTCACGTAAACTTCAACTTTTGCTGAACAGACTTCCTCTAAACCTGGCCTTAAAACTCCCATCATTTGTCGTTATCTGTTAAAACCACTACAAACTTAAACTTATTAAAACTACTTAAAACTTTAAACTAAACTTAAAACCTTAAACTAATAACTTTACAATGCCGCCCGTTCTCAGGGCGGCCCCTTTAAATCCTGAGAAGGCTGCTGCGAGCTCTTCCCGACGGTGGGAGGGCACTGACCCTTCCTTCTGATCTGCCGCAGCCTGTTGCTGCGCTGACCCTTTCCTCTGATCTGCCGCAGCCTGTTACTGCTTCGATGTGGCCTGTCTCTACCCGGGTTATCTTAACCTGAAACTTACGCCCTGGGGCAGCCTGTGGACCTGACCACGTCTTCCTGGGCTGGGGTGCTCTGCTTGACCTACGGGGAACTGCTATGGGCGGGGGCTCCGTGACGGACGGACCGGGTCCCGAGACCTTCAACGGGATGACCTGGGGTTCCATCACAGGCGCCAGCCCCGCCTCCGCTGACTCCGCCTCCCTAACCTCGGGGCTGGCAGTTCGGGGCCCCGCGTTGCTCGGCCCAGCAGGCAGCCCTTCACTCGCGAACTCTGCCTCCCCTGAGGACTGGACGTTTAAAGCGGGCGGCCACACCTCTGGGAACCACATAGCGGCTGGCCCGGCCTCCTCTAGCTCCTTCCTCCTGCTGTCGGGACCTGCAGCTTGTGTGTCCACCCCGTATGGATCTCTACCTAGCGGCCCCAATCCTTCCAGACCGTTCCTGTGAAACCACCCGTCATCATCACTATGCTCATCTGCACTATCCTCATCTGACCAGGGTACCCTGGGGTCCTCGTCATCTAACCCCCAACTCCAGAAAAACGCTGCATGATCGTCCGGGATGTCCCTTCCCCTGATGCAAGCTGCTACGCCTGCCTGTGTGCCTTGTGGTCCTACCTGGGGCTGTGCTTCCCCACTCGCAGGTCTGGCCCCTCCCTTAAGACAGGCCACCGCCCCTGCTTGTTTCTGTGAAATCTCACCTGCTGGAGGCTGCAGATTTCTATCCTGTTTTAAAACCTCATACTCCCTGCTCTTGGCTACCCTGTAGGCTGCTTTTATCTCACTAAGCTGCGCTTCTAGCCTGAGCACGTCTAACTTTCCCATTGCTCGGGCGTTCTCCTCCCGCAGGGCCTGCTCTCTAAGCTGCCCTTCCAGCCCATCTATTTTCCCTATTAGGCGGGCGTTCTCCTCCCGCAAGGCCTGCTCTTTTAACCTGGCCTCCTCACCGCAGACCCCCTCCTGTGCGTGTCTTTTAAAAGGACACAGGTAGGCAGGCTGCGTGGACTCTAGTCATGGGGTACTATTAGACGGTCCTGCGGCACCTACGGGGCCGGTTGCGACCGCCACCTGTCCACGCGCATTCAAAACCATCTTGCGCATGACTCCTAACACTGCCTCGAGGTCTTCGGGAGAGGTGGGTGCCTTTGCTTCCTTAGCCGGGACAGGCGCCTGGGTTCGGACCATGGGATTTTTATCCTTGGAATCCTTCCAAGGGTTCCTGCAGTGCTTGCGCCAGTGCCCTGTCTTCCCACACCCGTAACAGGCATTACTTGCCTGTGGGGCGCGATTACCCTCCTGATGCCACTCTCTTTGAGCCGGGGCTGCGGGTCGTACCTCATGTACTCTTCCCTTAAAGGGACGTGTTGCCATACCCCTTATGTTACGGTAACCTAACGTGAGTCGATTCAAGACCGACTCTTCCGTAAGGTTGAGGTCATTGGGATCGAACCAGGCTTTTGCCTGCTCTCTAACGGCTGGTAAACTGTTGGCTATTATGCACCTAAGCCAATGAACTAAAGCGGCGCCTTCCACATCTTCGCGTTCGGGCGCACCTAGACAGCTGCGCTCATATACTGGCCACAGCCTGTCGGCAAAAACCTTCGGGGGTTCTCCCTCCATCTGCACTGTCTGTCCCACCCTAGCAAACGGACCTCCGTCGTTCGCTCCCACTACTTCTAGGACCTCATTTTTCAATTCCTCATAACTTTTATTACCCCTCTTGCTATCGCCTGAGAGACACTGAAGGACCGAGCTATCTAAAGAGAACAGCAGCATTTTTGCTGTCTCCCCATCATCGCAGCCGTTGATGGCTGCGGCTTGCTCAACTTCCCTAAAATGTACGGAAGGGTCGTCTATCTCGGTCAGCTTCCTTACGTGGTTTATCATAGCCCTCAGCTGATGTGAACTGTGAGGCAACACCAGCTGTCCGAGGAGATCCCCCGGTTCTTCCCCACCGTTCCTGCTTGGGCCCCTTTTAATCCCCGTTACTGGATACAACGATCCCTTTTCTACTTCCTTTTCAACGGGCTCTTTTGTTTCTTCCGTTGCTTCCTCCCTAACCCAGGTTTCTGAATAGCTGGGTGGCGCGGAGGGCGCAGTGGCTACTACTTCTTCTGCTTTACTTGGTGGGGAATTTCTAAATCTCTCACTTACTAGCGGCTGGCGTGCCGACGGATTAATAAGGCACACCATGCCGTTCGCATTATTCACGGCCTTTTTGAGGCTCTCTATCTCTTTTTCGCAGGCGCTATGGTCGGCTCCCTGAAACTTATCCTCAAGGGCCAACTTATACGCCGACCTAACCCCCATTAAGCTCTCTTCTTGAGTTCTTATCTGGGCAGCTTGACGGTTACATCTTTCCTTCATCCTATTCTCGTTTAATTTTGCTTCAGTGATCTGGCACTCGAGATACTCTACCCTTGTTTTAAGGTAGCTGGAGACTTCCTGGCTTTCCTGGCGTAACTCATTTAAACTCTTAATGAGCGCCTCCCCTCCAGAAACCTTCTCCTCCATTTCCTCCTCTAACTGCTTGATGCGAGCGGTTAGCGCTGTATTGGTCTGGTTTGAAATCTGAACCTGCCTTTTGTAGCACATAAGCCAGACTGCTTTCTCAACTGCCTTTTTATGCTCCTTACTATCCGTCCACCTTTCAGCTGCCTCTAGTGGGCTCTTATCCGCTAACAATTCGCTTATCCACTTTTTCGTTAGATTAACCTTTCCAAACACGTAATCCGCTATCTTTTCCTGCATCACATTTCGTACAGTCATTCCAAAATCCAACACACCACCCTCTCGCTGCCAATGTCCTGCCGCGGTCGCCATTTTCTGTAAGGGATACTCTCCTGACCCTGCGTGTCTCGTAGCCTGTGAGATTCACGCGGCTCTGTGCAGCCTGTATGTCAGTGCGGGTCTAGGCCTGGTCTCCAGCCAGTCTGGGAACACTAGACACCCCTGTGAGTGGTTCGAATCACTCTCCCTTACGGTTCTAGACACTGGACTTAGATGCGAGAGCAGTAATGGAGATAAAACTCATGTAGACTTGGTTTGAACGGTACGAAATGGAAAATCTTTATTGCATGATACTTAAAATTATGAAATACATGTCATATGCACAGATTAATGACAGTACAATCTTACAAACAGTTATAATCACTCTTAGGGAAACGAGGAACGACCAGCACAACGTAAATAGGGCACACATTACAAATATCCTTAAACTTTCAACCCTCCCCTATCAATAACTATCCTAAAACTAGCTTCGTAGGATCCCGAGACTCATGCTCACCACTCGTAATAACTCGGAGAAAATCCCGAATAGCTGATCGGATGTTTTTCACCGCAGCACCCACGTGTTGGTCAGGAGATCTCCTGGTCCCACTTGTTTACTGCTTCTGCTGCTCGGTCAGTCGGCTGGACCGTCCGCTGTAGTGAAGACCTCTGTTGGTGGACTTTACAGTTCAGTCGAGGAGCACCGTTGTCAATATCATTGATACGATGTGTTTGCACAGTCCAGTTATCATCGATGCAATATGTTTTGTTAAAGAAGAGAACTTCCTGTCAAGAAGACTTGGCTGATCGACCTACAGGCGCGGTCGGGATTTACTGACCGTGGCGATGGATAAGGTCTTCTTCTCTTCTCCTCTCATCTCATCTCATCTCATCTCATCCCGGGCCTTCGGTTCCGCTGCCAGCTACCAACATAGGTCTTTGCAACAGTCTTTCACCCAGGAGCAGCCACGATGATAACAGCAGCAAGCGGCAAGAGTCACGAACACGAGGCAGGAGCAAGAATCAAGAGTCAAGAGACAGAATGGACGGTTTGGGCCTGCAATTATAGTGCACAGTTCTTCCGTTTCCCGCCCAACTATAATGTCCATTCTTTTGTTTAAGGTTTGGCGCCCAAAAAGTCCTGTATGGGTGATCTCTGTCTTTAATGGGTTTCGGGGCTACTCCTGAATGTTTGAGTACCTGCTAATACTTCTCCCATTGTTAAATCGGTCGGTGTTCCCCCTGGAGGGGTTTGGGGCTTCCAAGTGTCCTGTATAACTACCTGCTAACGGCTCTCTCATCGTAGAGCCGTTGGGAGTTTACATATTAATGTCCTTTGGATGGGCCCTTGATGGCTTTCCTTTGTACCTGGGAGACCGATTCCAGTATCGATGTTTATACTGTAAACCCATAATGTCCTGTGTATTGTCTTCACTGTGCTGAATCGTTATCGATCCTGCAAAAAAATGTTTATTGGAACGCCATCTTGTCTGCCTGCCGAAAAGTCTCGAATGTTCTGTCACGCGGTGCGGCGGCCATTTTACAGGCTGCTTGTGTCCAATTTAAACCTGACAGCATTCCGCTGAAATAAAAGCTGTTTTGAATGAAACTTGTGTTTTCTCCTTAATAAAATGAAATCGCGATAATTGCGAATTCTACACAAGCTTCTTGAGTGTTGTGGAGCTGCATTCATCCAGGCAAGTGGAGAGTAGTATTCCATCACACTCCTTACTTGTGATGGTGGAAAGGCTTTGGGGAGTCAGGAGGTGAGACACTCGCCGCAGAATACCTAGCCTCTGACCTGCTCTTGTTGCCACAGTATTTATGTGGCTGGTCCAGTTAAGTTTCTGGTCAATGGTAACCACCAGGATGTTGATGGTGGGGGATTCGGCGATGGTAATACCGTTGAATGTCAAGGGGAGGTGGTTAGACTCTCGCTTGTTGGAGATAGTCATTACCTGGCACTTCTGTGGCGCGAATGTTACCTGCCACTTATCAGCCCAAGCGTCCAGGTCTTGTTGCATGCGGGCATGGACTGATTCATTATCTGAGGAGTTGTAAATGGCGCTGAACACTGTGCAGTCATCAGCGAACATCCCCATTTCTGACCTTATGTTGGAGGGAATGTCATTGATGAAGCCGCTGAAGATGATTGGGCCTAGGACACTGCTCTGAGGAACTCCTGCAGCGATGTCCTGGGTCTGTGATGATTGACCTTCAACCACCACAACCATCTTCCTTTGTGCTAGGTATGACTCCAGCCAGTGGAGCATTTTCCCCCCGATTCCCATTGACTTCAGTTTTACGAGGGCTCCTTGATGCCACGCTCGGTCAAATGCTGCCTTGATGTCAAGGGCAGTCACTCTCACCTCAGCTCTGGAATTCAGCTCCTTTGTCCATGTTTGGACCAAGGCTATAATGAGGTCGGAAGCCGAGTGGTCTTGGCGGAACCCAAACTGGGCATCCATGAGCAGGTTATTGGTGAGTAAGTGCCGCTTGATAGCACTGTCGATGACACCTTCCATCACTTTGCTGATGATTGAGAGTAGACTGATGGGCCGGTAATTGGCCGCGTTGGATTTGTCCTGCTTTTTGTGGACAGGACATACCTGGGCAGTTTTCCACATTGTCGGATAGATGGCAGTGTTGTAACTGTACTGGAACAGCTTGGCTCGAGGCGCGGTTAGTTCTGAAGCACAAGTCTTCAGCACGATAGCCAGGATGTTGTCGGGGCCCATCGCCTTTGCTGTATCCAGTGCGCTCAGCCGTTGTTTGATATCACGTGGAGTGAATTGAATTGGCTGAAGACTGGCTTCTGTGATGGTGGGGACCTCAGGAGTAGGCCGATATGGATCATCCAGTCGGCACTTCAGGCTGAAGATGGTTGCAAACGCTTCAACCTTGTCTTTTGCATTCACGTGCTGGGCTCCACCATCATTGAGGATGGGGATATTCATGGAGCCACCTCCTCCCGTTAGTTGTTTAATTGTCCACCACCATTCACGACTGGATGTGGCAGGACTGCAGAGCTTTGATCTGATCCGTTGATTGTGGGATCGCTTAGCCCTGTCTATAACATGCTGCTTTCGCTTTTTAGCGTGCAGGTAGTCCTGTGTTGCAGCTTCCCCAGGTTGGCACCTTATTTTTAGGTATGCCTGGTGTGGTAACACTTTTCAGCTTCCTGTATGACATCACTTCCTGTAATCAGTCCAGGATAAATACTGGACTGATCAGTTAGCTCTGGAAGAGGCATAGGGTAAGACCTCTTTTGTATGCAGCACCGTTTTAAGTTGATTAAAGCTTACATTAAGTTTACCACGCGTAAGGCTCATTCTTACGACAATTTAATCAACTTTTGAAAAACTTCGCACTCAAACTTTTTGGACGAACTCGGAGCTAAGGATCCAGGGAATCACCCATCATGGAAAACATCCTTAAACCATCGCGTCTTGACTTGGACCCAAACACCCCAGCAGCCGGTAAGGTGTGGAAACACTGGTATCGCACGTTTGAGAATTTTCTTGAGTATTGCAAAGCTGATGATAACTCAAAGTTGCGGATACTCATCAACTGTGTCACCCCGAATGTATTTCAGTATGTGGAAGACTGGGACAGTTATGAGGAGGCAATTCAGACGCTTAAGAGACTATATACTAAGACACCGAATGAGGTCTATGCTAGACATCTACTAGCTACAGCCCAACAAGGGCCGGAGGAATCCATTGATAAATTCCTCCAAGAGCTTCGCAGACTTAGTATGGACTGTAACTTTCGGGCAGCCTCAGCTGAGCTATACCGCGAAGAAATGATCCGTGATGCGTTCATCTGCGGGCTTGCCTCCCCATTTATACGCCAGCGTCTACTGGAAAGTAAGACACTTGAGCTGCAGAGAGCTTATGACCTGGCTTGCTCTCTAGATCTGGCAAAAAGAAATGCAGACCTTTTTACAGTGCCCAGACCTCGGTCTGCTGCCTTAACTACAGTCAGGCAATTTAAGAGGCCACAGGTGAACTCTATTAGGGAGGACTTTATCCCTGACGATCGATCTGATGACTTCACTGATGAAGAGGATGATGACCCCACTGTGGCAGCCTCTTGGCAATCTAAGAAATGCTTTTTTTGTGGTGATGAGTTTCACCCTCGGAGATTCTGCCCTGCTCGCAATGCGTTTTGCAGTCATTGCAACAAAAAGGGTCATTTTGTAAAGGTTTGCCTATCAAGAGCCTCTACGAGGGCTTATCAAGCTAAGTCCTACCGAACTGCCCCAGTAAGGGCCTATCAGGATGTTCCAACTAAAAACTATCGTGCTTCCTCTCGGGTTTTTTCTCGAAGAAACACACCTAGAATTTCAGCCACTCTTTGTGCAACGACACCAATTACAGCTGCTTGTCCTCAGAATCTATTCCATGCAGCTACAAAAGCATCAATTAATGGACATACTTTAGATGCCTTAATTGACTCAGGTAGCACTGATAGTTTCATTAGGGAACAGACTGTTGCACAGTTAAAGCTACATGTTTTTCCATCGGACCAGGCAGTTGCGATGGCTCAGTCATCACTTAATACCAGAATTTCTGGCTTCTGTGTAGTTGAAATAATGCTTAAAGGTCACAGGTATCCCTCCACCCGGCTTTCGGTGCTCAAGGACTTATGTAGTGATCTTATCTTAGGGCTGGATTTTCAAAAGCAGCATAAGAAGCTTACCATTGAGTTCGGCGGATCCAAACCTGAACTCACTATTTCTAATATACGACCTCGATTACCGTTCTGTGCCTTGTCAGCAGCTTCACTGGATGAACCCTCACTGTTTGCCAGTATCCCTCCTCGATGCAAACCGATTATAACAAAGTCACGCCGTTTCAGTCAGGAAGACCAGTCTTTTATTGCGGCTGAGATTTCTCGGCTTTTAGCAGAGGATATCATCGAGCCTTGTTCGTCGCCATGGCGCGCCCAGGTCGTTATTGTTAAGAACCCTCTACAACCTCACAAGAAACGGCTGTGCATTGACTATTCACAGACCATCAATCAGTATACGGACTTGGACGCATACCCATTGCCGCGCATCGATGATATGGTTAATAAATTGGCTGAGTACACGGTGTTCTCGACTTATGATCTGAAAAGCGCCTATCATCAGGTACCCTTGAAGGTCTCAGACAAGCAGTATACAGCCTTTGAAGCCAATGGGCGGCTGTATCAATTTCGTCGCCTCCCCTTTGGGGTCACTAATGGAGTGGCTGTCTTCCAGCGAGCAATGGATGACCTGGTCAAACAGGAAGACTTGAAGGATACGTTTCCTTATCTGGACAATATTACTGTCGCAGGTCGCAATCAGCAGGAACATGACGCCAATCTCCAACGATTTTGGGATGCACTCCAGCACCGTAATTTGACATTGAATGCGGCTAAATCCATTGAGTCACAACCAACTATCAACATCCTTGGCTATTGTGTGGGCAATGGCATCATTAAACCTGACCCTGAAAGGCTTCGCCCACTCCAAGAACTCCCGCCACCTAAGAATCCGGCCTCCTTGCGCCGGGCCCTCGGCCTGTTTGCATACTATGCGAAATGGATTCCTAACTTCTCGGACCGAATCCAACCTCTACTGAAGGCCAGCACATTCCCACTAGACACAACGGCTGTTGCAGCCTTTAACCTCCTGAAAAAGCAGTTGGAGAAAGCGGCTCTTCACTCCATCGATGAGAGTCTTCCTTTCGTGGTTGAGTGTGATGCCTCGGAGGTGGCAATCTCAGCCACTCTGAATCAGGAAGGTCGTCCGGTGGCATTTTTGTCCAGGACTTTTCAAGGGGCTGAGCTACATTATCCTCCAGTCGAGAAAGAAGCTACAGCCATCATAGAGGCAGTACGGAAGTGGAGTCATCTCCTGGCTCGCCAGCACTTTACCTTAATCACGGACCAGCGATCGGTCGCCTTCATGCTCGATAATCGAAAACGGACCAAAATTAAAAATAATAAAATCCAGCTTTGGCGGCTGGAATTGGCCTCTTTTGGTTACACCATCCACTATCGACCTGGCAAGGAGAATGTGGCTCCGGATACCCTCACACGAGCATTCTGCTCCGCCATGGCACCCTCTACGCTCGTAGACATCCATGATGGGTTGTGTCATCCAGGCGTTACTCGCATGCTGCACTTCGTGCGGTCCCGAAATCTCCCATTCTCTACCGGGGATGTAAAGAAGATGTGCTCGGACTGCAGAGTCTGTGCGGAATTGAAACCTCGGTTTTTCCGCCCCTCGGGTGGTATACTCATACATGCGACCCAGCCAATGCAAAGGCTTAGCATCGATTTTAAGGGGCCGTTGCCCTCTTCGACTCGCAACACTTATCTATTAACAATGGTTGATGAGTATTCTCGTTTTCCGTTTGCCTTTCCCTGCCCCAATATGCTGACAACCACGGTTATCAGCTGCCTTGAACAGGTATTTGCTTTCTGTGGCATGGCATCCTATGTTCATTCAGATCGGGGCCCTTCTTTTATGTCGGGAGAACTCAAGGCCTATCTCTCGGAACGGGGTATTGCTGCCAGCAAAACGACGCCTTATCATCCGGTTGGGAATGGGCAAGTCGAGCGTTTTAACGCTATCATCTGGAATGCGGTACGTCTGGCTTTGAGATCTCGGGGCCTACCCAACCAGCATTGGGAAGCAGTACTTCCAGACGCATTACACTCCACACGGTCCCTCCTTTCGACCGCCACAAATACGACGCCTCATGAACGGTTCTTCCGATTTCAGCGTCGCTCATCCTATGGGACATCTCTCCCGTCGTGGCTGACTGCACCGGGACCAGTGCTACTCCGAAGATATGTCCGGGCGTCTAAGAATGACCCCCTGGTAGATGAGGTTGAGCTCACTGACGTCAACCCTACCTACGCCTATATTCGGTATCCTGACGGTCGGGAATCTACCGTGTCATTGCGGGATCTGGCTCCCTGCCCGCCGAAACATAGAGGGACACCAGGGGATGATATTGTACCAGGCACATCTCTGGGCTTGCCAGGTGCCTCTCATCATGATCGGGATCTGACGCCGGCTGGTACCTCACTCCAGCGTGCCGACCTGGGGCAGACTGACTATGAGCCCGTCGGGGCTCGCACGCGCAGCCACGATCAACCCTGTACCGTACGCTCAGAAACGGATCTGCCACAGCCCTGCCCGACACCCATTCGGGTACCAGTACACAGTCAGGATCGTTCTGACCCCTCACAGAGCGGGCTGGAGCACTCGGACTCTGGTCCATGGCCCGCAGCGGGTAAACGGGCTAGGGGCCCTCTACCGCTACGAGAACCCAAACGGGTGCGGCTCTCCCTCATCCAACGGCTACGAAATGGAGGGAGCATTCCGGCCTCCTAATCTTTTGGGGGGGGAGAATGTGGTAACACTTTTCAGCTTCCTGTATGACATCACTTCCTGTAATCAGTCCAGGATAAATACTGGACTGATCAGTTAGCTCTGGAAGAGGCATAGGGTAAGACCTCTTTTGTATGCAGCACCGTTTTAAGTTGATTAAAGCTTACATTAAGTTTACCACGCGTAAGGCTCATTCTTACGACACCTGGTACTGTTCCTGGCATGCTCTTCTGCACTCCTTATTGAACCAGGGTTGGTCCCCTGGCTTGATGGTAATGGCAGAGTGAGGAATATGCCGGGCCATGAGATTACAGATTGTGGTGGAATACAATTTTGCTGCTGCTGATGGCCCACAGCGCCTCATGATTGCCCAGTTTTGAGCTGCTAGATTTGTTCTGAATCTATCACATTTAGCACGGTGGTAGTGCCACACAACACGATGGAGGGTTTCCTCAGTGTGAAGACGGGACTTCGTCTCCACAATGACTGTGCGGTGGTCACTGCTTCCAATACTGTCGTGGACAGATGCATCTGCGACAGGTAGATTGGTGAGGACGAGGTCAATAGGTTTTTCTCTCGTGTTGGTTCCCTCACCACCTGTTGCAGGCCCAGACTGGCAGTTATGGCCTTCAGGACTCTGCCAGCTCGGTTAGTAGTGGTGCTACCGAGCCACTCTTGGTGATGGACATTGAAGTCCCCCACCCAGAGTACATTCTGTGCCCTTGCTACTCTCAGTGCTTCTTCCAAGTGGTGTTCAACTTGGAGGAATACTGATTCATCAGCTGAGGAGAGGGGGGGCGGTGGGCAGTAGGTGGTAATCAGTAGGAGGTTTCCTTGCTCATGCTTGACCTGAAGCCATGAGACTTCATGGGGTTCACGGTCAATATTGAGGACTCCCAGGGCCACTGCTTCCCGACTGTATACCACTGTGCCGCCACCCCAGGTGGGCCTGTCGAGCCTTTGGGACAGGACATACCCAGGGATGGTGATGGAGGAGTCTGGGACATTGGCTGAAAGGTATGATTCTGTGAGTATGACTATGTCAGGCTGTTGCTTGACTAGTCTGTGGGTCTGCTCTCCCAATTTTGGCACAAGTCCCCAGATGTTGGTGAGGAGGACTTTGCAGGGTCGACTGGGCTGGGTGTGCCGTTGCCGTGTCCGTAGCCGGTTCCGAGTCGATGCCGGGTGGTCCGTCCGATTTCAATTTATTGTTTTTCGTAGCGGTTTGTTACAACTGAGTGGCTTGCTGGGCCATTTCAGAGGGCAGTTAAGAGTCAACCACATTGCCGTGGGTCTGGAGTCACATAGGCCAGACCAGGCAGGACGGCAGATTTCCTTCCCTAAAGGACATTAGTGAACCAGATGGGTTTTTATGACAATCCGATAGTTTCATAGTTACCATTACTGATGGTAGTAATTATTCCAGATTTATTTAATTAACTGAATTTAGATTCCCCAGCTGCCGTGGTGGGATTTGAACTCACGTCTCCGGATCATTAGTCCAGGCCTCTGGATTACTAGCCCAGTGACATTACCACTACGCTACCGTTCCCTGTATATTTATTTGAATACAATGGGCGTAAAATTTGAGTTCAGCGGGAGCGCAAAATGAACGACAATGAATTAGCAGCCCATTTTACACCCGTAAAATGTTATTTTCCATTGAAATCATATGTAGGTGTTTTAGAAGAGCATGTGCATAAAGTGTTAGAGGGAACTAGAAAAGGATTTGGTTCTGAAAAATTTAGCGGAACTCAAAAGTGGATAAATCATTGGGTCTGATGGCATGCACCCTAGGCTGTTGAGAAAAGTTATAGAGGAGATAGATCACAATTTTTCAATCCTAAGGGAGAGTAGGATAAACTGGCTAATTATAGATCAGTTAGGCTCACATCTTAGAATCTATAATTTGAGATCAAATTAATCAACATTTCGGAATATATAGGATAATCAAGGACAACCTTGATTGGACAAATTTAAGAGAGCTTTTTGAACAAGTGGCTGATTGTATAGATAAAGGAAATGCAGTAGATGTAGTGTTAATAGATTTTCAGAAGGCATCTCACAAAAAGCTTGTTACAAAAATCCAGGCATATTGTATAAGAGGAAATGCAGCAGAATGGATAGAAAGTAGATTGGGAGACAGGAAATAAAGCAGTAGACTGGAGAAGGTTTTGAAGTGATGTACCATAGGAGCTTAGGGAGCGCAATATTGTAATTTTCTGACTGCAGAGGGCTTGTCAAATGATAAGGAGGGCTATAGTTTAAAAAAAAACTTCTGACGTGGCTCGGTGTCAAATTTTGTTTGCTAACGCTCTTGTGAAGCGCATTGGGACGTGTTATTACATTAAAGGCGCTATATAAATGCAAGTTGTTGCTGATTGGTTCA
Source organism: Squalus acanthias (assembly GCA_030390025.1). Classification (NCBI taxonomy): domain Eukaryota; kingdom Metazoa; phylum Chordata; class Chondrichthyes; order Squaliformes; family Squalidae; genus Squalus; species Squalus acanthias. The sequence continues at coordinate 131,667,211 of CM059434.1, forward strand.
ACGCCTGTACCACACATGCGTATTATCATTCTATAAGATCAGATTCTGTAGGTGAAAGTTGAATTTTTTTAATGAATTTTATTTAGCTGATTTCAAAATCTATCCTGTACATCAGGAGATGAGTAATTTAAAAAAATATAATTTTCAATTACTGGGGTATACAGGGATATTTGTTTTTTTTACATCTAGGTGCTGTGAGAAGATACAGTCACAGTGTGGCACCCATGGTCAAAGCAGAGCCAGCAAGAGGACTTGTGGATGAGCCAGTCAAACTTGAGGTTGCACATTTAGTGCCAAACCAACAAGTCACATTGCACTCAAGGTTGCTGTCTGAGGACTCTGATTGGTGGGAGGCATATGCCCACTATGTCAGTGATTCAGAGGGGATTGTCCGAGGTTTGTGAAACTAAGTTACACTGTGCAACTTTTACCTTTACAAAGTAATTCCTCGTCATTGAAACATTGGGGAGAATTTTAACCCCCAAGTATGGTAGGTTGGAGGCGGGTGGGAAGTAAAAAGAAATGTTAGATCTCAAACCAACCCCATCCCGCCCACTTCCGGTATTAACAGAGCCCTCCCCCAGCCATCTCTGACCACCCCCACCGTCTCCGATTTTCCCCCACCCGAGCCATCTCTGAGCCCACCACCCCCCACCCCCTCCCCCCGCCTTCTCTGACCTCCGGCCCCCATCTCTGACCTCCGCCCCCGCAATCTCCAACCCATGTGCGCGCCCGCCATTTCTGACTCCCCACCGTTTACGCCCCCTCTGCACCCCCTTGGGGGGTGGGCGGAGGCCTCGTAGGGTGGATCGGAGTCCTGGGTGCGTGGGGTGGGAAGGGATTGGAGGCCTCGCGGGGGTTGGGTTAGGCAGGAACGCTGGACCCAGGAGGTAAGTGTAAAGGCGCTTACCTCCTGGATGCAGCAGTCCTCACCTTACTTTAGCTGGCGGGTTTCACGAGGCCTGCAAAACCCGACCAGCTATAGTTAAATTTAAAATCAAGGCTAAATCTGAGGTATGGCAGCATCATTATAATATTTAAATGGGAGACACGCCTCTTGGGAGTAGGCTGGCTGCCTGCCCCCCTGTCCTGCCTCCACTAAAACCGGACATGGGCTGGAGGCAGGTTCTGGTCGGGATTCAGACTTTTTAACATTTTAACTTCTTACCCGACCCAAACCCACTCATTTTTTGGGGTTAAAATTCCCCCGATATGTCGGTCAGGATTGCCGTTACAACTTGCAAGAGTGAAATAGGGAGAAATTAGAAAAGAGCAATTTGGACTAAAAATTACACACAACCTAAATATCTTGTCCCAGTAGGTGTTGTCGTGAATCTAAGCTTTCAGGGGGGTAAAGGAGAAAACTTTTCACTGAAATTGTCAATATAATTGATTCCAAGAAGGAAAATGTCTCTTAAATATATAACTTTTAAATTTTGTAATATTTGATATCTGCCTTCTGTTTAGAAAAGTGAGATTTCTAAAAAAAAAAATTGTTCTTATGAATGGTATTCATTATCTAGCTTTTCATCTGGATAGAAGTATTGCTAGCAGAAGCCGACAGTAAATGTCCTGTAATGGTATTCTTCACAGTCACCAGAGATAAGTCCTTGGGAGGCACTTACACTGGCCAGGAACCGATGGGCTTAATGTGGAGCATGAAGCTTGCACCTGGTGGTTGCCCTGGAATGAGGTACACCTTTTTTTTAAATGCTGTGGATTCTCACCCATATTGATCTGTTGAAAGATAGGGGACTGCTTATATTTGTGTTTGTGTTTTATATTTGTGTGCTTTTATTTTACTTTTTGGAAACAAATAGACCTGTGATCATTTCTTTATATAAATTGGAAGAAAATATTTTCCCTCCCTGCTTGCTCCTGTTTGTCACCGTTTTGTTTTCACTTCCACTGGTAATCTCCATATGAGTATAATAAAAATAAAACTACTGTTTATTGTGAATTTTGCAATCACCAAGTTTGCTGAGAAATGGTTTTCCAGTTTGAAGCTTGCTCTACTCAGCTTGAATATTGTACTTCAGTCCCAACCCCAGAATACACCCCTCGTATACCAATATGACATTTTTCAATTTTTCCACAGTACTCATTCTGTGGTCTTTGAGGTGAGCTTGCCGTACGTGGGTGGTTTTGTGTTCACTCAGAACATGACTGAGTCTGCCCAAAGCCTTCATTTAAGGCAGTCAACAGATAGAGGAGACTTTTATTCCATCAGTCTGGGTTGGATTTCAATCCTGGTACTAGAACTGAAAGGTCATTATTGTGATGATTTGCAATCTTTTGACTTTTTTTCAAAGAAATGATTGGGTGAGTGAGGGGGCGGGAGGGAAGATACTTTAAATTTTGAGTTTTAATGCATAGTGCATTCCTGCAAGACAAAAAGGATCGGTAATTAAATTGCTGATAAGCTATCTTTGATGTTGTTCCCTCATAGACTGCAAATAATAAGCAATGTGTTAGCTTGTCTCAGTAATCAAAAAATACATCACACCCATTGTGCTGGAAGGTTTTTAATCTTGTTTGTGAACAGCAGAAATAAAGCAGGGTGACAGGTACTGGAAGGCAGTCAAGCTTTTGGAACAGGCAGTCAGGCAGCAGTAGGATGTGAGGAGGAAGAAATACCAGAGACAGAAGTTAGACATTTTCTTTTCAGTCAAGCAAGATGACCCACTGAAGTGGGGTAGTGTGGTGTGTTTATTAGTTTTGTATTATTATGTGAAGACAAGTTGTACTAGTTCAACAAGTGAATCCGATCATAACTATTGCTCCGTATGTTCATCTGCGTGAAATAAAACAGTATAATGGTTCATATCAGCATTGTCATGGACAGCATAAGCTTTAGTGGCAAATTCAAAAGAAAAATTATTTTTCAAACTTGAACTGGCATCACTGTGGCTGCTGGCAACGCTCTGCTGCAGCAGCTCTCTGAGGCCTGCCATAGCCACTCTCCAAACCCATGGCACGTGGCCTCGTCCACTGAGGCCAGGGAGCCCGCCCGAATTATGGAAATAGCCCTGAGGCTGGAAAATCACCTGGAGTCAGGCAAAAGACCTAATTCTACTAAACAGGAAAATGTATGCCATCACATTTTTAATTCTATTTTGACTTTTAGCAGTCGGTTATAATCCCAGCATATGTCAATTTACCTTTTAGGCTGAGGAAGAAGGATGTGACAGTCCCACTTTCGATAACCATTTCTGTGTATGATGGATGGATTTCCAGTGATTTTGACAAGGCGGCAGTACTGGCATCAACTGTATTAGAACGTTTTTATATGGCCCCAGGCACCACCAGATTAGAGTTCATAGAGGGTCGTGTCATTGGAACAATGTTCTTTCCACCAGGTAAATGATAATGTTTCACTATTTACCTTTGCTTCTTTTGCATCCAGCATGCCATGGACCATTCTGCAGTTATGACTTTTTCTGAATCCTTTCCCAATTTCTTTCTATATTTGGTCACTAATGGACATACTTTCTCTCCTTTTTCCTACCTGATTCCTTACCATGGAAAAAGAGAGAAATAAATAGCGTTATATAGCATTCATCTTGTGTGTCAGGATGTCCCAAAGTGCTTTGAATTAAGTGAATTACATTAAAGTACATTCACTGTTATGTAGGGAAACACAGCAGCCAGTTTTCACACAGCAAGATCCCACATAATAATCTGTTTGGTGATAGTAGTTAAGTGAGAAATGTTAGCTCGGACTCCAAAACTCCCTGCTTTTCTTCGGATAGTGCCAATGGATCTTTAACGTTCACTTGAACCACACAAACAGGCAGAGAGGAGCTTAGTTTATGTCTCATCTACATGGCAGCATCTCTGGTTATACAATGCACCCTCTGTACTGTTGGCCTAGATAATGTGCTGAATTTTCAATGTTCTGACTTGAGCGGCCACAGCTGGAACTCGTCCCACTCCCGCATCGTTATCTCTGGGGTCCCCCAAGGTTCTCTCCTTGGCTCCCTGCTATTTCTCATCTACATGCTGCCCCTCGGCAACAGCATCAGTTTCCACATGTACGCTGATGACACCCAGCTCTCCCTCACCACCACCTCTCTCAACCCCGCCACTGTCTCTGCATTGTCTTATTGCTTGTCCAACGTCCAGTAGTGGATTTGCAGAAATTTCCTCCAACTAAATATTGGGAAGACTGAAGCCATTATCTTCGGTCCCCGCCACAAACTCCATTTACTAGCCACCGATGCCATCCCTCTCCTTGGCAACTGTCTGAGGCTGAACCAGACTGTTCACAACCTTGGTGTCTTATTTGACCCTGAGATGAGCTTCCGACCACATATCCACGCCATCACTATGACCGCCTGTTTCCACCTCCGTAACATCTCCTGACTCCACCCCTGCCTCAGCTCATCTGCTGAAACCCTCATCCATGCCTTTGTTACCTCTAGACTTGACTATTCCAATGAACCCCAGGCCGGCCTCCCATCTTCCACCCTCCGTAAACTTAAAAGTCATCAAAAACTCTGCTGCCCGTACCCTAACTCACATCAAGTCCCGTTCACCCATTATCCTTGTGCTCGCAGACCTACATTGGCTCCCAGTTAAGCAACGCCTCTATTTTAAAACTCTCATCCTTGTTTTCAAATCCCTCCATGGCCTTGCTCCTTCCTATCTCTGTAACCACCTCCAGCCCCACAACTAATGTTCTCTCTAATTTTTATTTTAGGTGCGCGGTCCAGCGGCTGCGCATGCCCGGTATCTTTTCCAGCAGAAAAGCTGATGAGCAGCCCGTGCAGCTTAGGGGGAACATTGCCGACAACCCTCAGAGAAAGTTTTACTACGTTAAAGGCGCTATATAAATACAAGTTGATGTTATTGAAGAGGGAATAGAATACTGGGAAACCCCTAAATTAATGGAAAAACAGTTGGAAGGTGAGCCATGAGCAACAGCACAAATATTGATTTCAGAGGAAACATCATCCCAGGAGTATACAATTGTTTTGGTGTGTATCCATATACTAACTTGCTTAGTATACAGTGCCAAACTTTGCCTTGGGTATCTCCAAAGCCTTTGAGAAAACAGTTAATTCATCAAAGTGTTCAAGAGCTGCATAATGTAGGCACCAAATTGAATGGCCATGCTGAAAACTATACTGGGTATTGTGGATTTGGTGATAGGGAATCTCCTGTTATTTTGCTAACGTAGTGAGAATATTATTTTACAGTTTAAAAAAAAAAAATAGGGGAGTATTTTAAACAAAAAGTACACTTAGATTTACCTTCGCTGAGTAGTCACTTTAAGTTCTCAATCCAGGTATTTGTAATAGAATCTCTGGTAGGCAGTCAGACCAACCTACTGCCAGTGATGAAGCAATACAAATATAGGATTGTGGGGTAATTTGTGAAAGGGAACAAGTATTTCTTAATCTTAATTGCGTTTTTGGTTCATCAAGATAAGAGATGCAATGAAATAGAACACTTTCATTTTTAATTGTGTCAATACTAAGAACTCTCAGATCAGATACAGCAGAGCCATTTGCAGTGTAATGCACCCATTACTCTACTCCACTGATGTGCTGTAATCCCAACTTTAGAAGGTCACTCCACTTGGACCAATGTGACATTTCCATTTGTGATATTTTATGGCCTCTCTTGCATTGAATTAATTTTCAGCCTCCTAAACTGTCTCCCCAGCTTGGTATTCTGATTCTCTTAGTACAACCCTGTAAAGTGCCTTGGGACGTTTTGTCTGGTAAACGTGCTATATATAGTCCACTTGTGACTAACAAGTTGAAAGACACTTCCTTCTCATGCAAAGCTATTACGGTCAATTCCCAATTCCAGTTGAATGGATTATCTTGATCTAAGTGTAGAACCACTTTGTACCAAGTCCCATGGCACTATTTTCAAGAAGAGCAGGGGAGTTCTCCCTGGTGTCCTGACCAATATTTACTCCTTAATCGACATCACTAAAACAGATTATCTGGTCAGTATCACATTGCTGTTTTTGGGAGCTTGCTGTCTGCAAATTGGCTGCCGCGTTTCCTACATTACAACAGTGACTACACTTCAAAGGTACTTCATTGGCTTTAAAGCACCTTGGGAAGTCCTGAGGTCCTGAATGGCGCTATATAAGATGTTCTTTCTATTTGTGAAGCATCTAAAGGCGCGATACACATGCAAGTTTTATAAAATTTACTTCCAATGTGCAGTCATCATGATTCAGCTGTAGTACACAATGTTCTACTGAATTATAGCAGTCTGTTGGATGCATTTTAGAACTATAATCACTGTTGTGTTTTTTAGGCCCTGGACCATTTCCTGCTGTTGTAGATATGTGGGGTGGTGGAGGAGGTCTTGTTGAATACCGTGCAGCTCTTCTTGCATCCCGAGGATTTGCAACCTTAGCTTTGGCTTACACGGGACATAAGGGGGTCCCACAGTCACATCAAACCTTTGAGCCAAAACTGTTTTACTTTGAGGTAAAGAATATTTTAATGGGTTGCAATGTTTCAACTACTTTGGATTTACAAATGTGATAATTAGGAAGTTGGCAGATGTTTACTGTATCAGGAAAACATCAGTGCCAAAAGTACTAATGTGTCAAAGAATTGTAAAATTTGGATTGACTGTCACATCCATAATTCCAGTGATAAGTCACTGAATAATTAAGAGGAATTAAATTTGGAAAACTTAATGTAAAGATGACATCATTTTAGCTGTGATGAATCTTTACATAATTGAAGTTATCTTTCAGCTCTGTTGTCTTATGGATCCCATTTTCTTCCATCATTATTTTGATTTGTATACTAGCAAATCCCCCATGGCCATTTAGAGGTTTTGTAAGAAGAAGGATGTTACGCCAAATTGTATTATCAGGGTTACTGATCCATCAGCACTGGGGGAGCCTGGGGTGTGTCAGTAATGGCAGTCTGTCTGTCCCGATACTTTCAGAGGAGATTCCACGGTCTGGGAGTACTAGAATCTGGCAGTATTTGGAGGGCAGGGTCTTCAAGCCCTGTGGTGGAGGGGGGTGAGAGCAGAATGGGACCTGAACTGCCTTTTGCCCCTTTCAGCCCATTAGGCCCCCAACCCTCCCACTGCAGTCCTGCCTGTCAGCCTCCTTCCACAACCCATCTATAGCCCCCTTTGTGTCATGAGGGCACCTCCTGCCCCCTTGCCGCACTCCCTGTCATTGCAGAGGATGGATACTGGTATATATCAGGCTGTGCTCATGCTCCTCATGTCCATCGCACTAAATTGCTTTGGAATGTATTCTGTTCAGGTGCAAAAGAGGAGTTTTCTCTTTTGTCTGACAAAAAAGGCTACAGTATTCTTTACTGGGTGGATGCAGGCTTTTTGGAAAATTAAAGTTGTTGACAGTAACAGACCACAGCCACCTTTGTCACTTGCATGTCCTAATGTGGATCGGATGTGATTACCAAGCCAAAGAACTGATTTTTTGTAACTGAAGAATAAATCTGAATGGGCAGTATCAAGATCTCTATTTCTCAATGTAATGACTTTGGCTTCTCAGTGCTGAAGATGGTGCACTATTTGCCCATTGTCCATTTCTGGTCATACGTGGCTGCAGTAATTTGTGTCTGTTTTAGGGGGAGGTTAGTATTATCAGAAACAGAATATAATTTTTGATATCTAGCAATTTGGAATTGCTCAGTTTGTTATGCTAACAATCCTAGATAATTTTTTATCCTACTTCCAATGTACGTTTACTGTTTCTCAAACACTTGGCGCTTTGGGTGTTGAATTTCCTTTGTGGTAATGCCTAAACCTGGACAAAAAATCTAGCTCCCTGCCATCCAACACCACTTCTGGGATTTTCTACCGGAAGTAATGCTGGGTGTACAGTTTGTCCACCCACATACTGGCTTGTGTATTATAATGGAACACAAATAATGAGATGGTGTTGTAAGATTTATTTCCTGTTATTTGCGACATAGCAAATTGGGGGGTTGGGGGAGGGGGACGGGGGGTTAAATAATTGGCCAGTTTGCTCTGCGAGCACTTGCATTAAATAAATTGACAAATTCAAAAAGTTTGACCCTTTAAAAAAAAATCCAGCAAGGCGCTGCAATAATTCTGCTTCTTCGCGCCTCCAAGGCATGCACCCCAGCGATGCTGTAAAGGACACTGGTGCCTTCGCTCAGTATATAAATGATCCTGTTGCAGGAAATGGGCCAAAGTCAGGCACAGGCAAGGGGTGGTGGAAGTCATCCTCTGCTGAAGATCCAGCACCATCGCAGCAAAGGCAATTCAAGCATTTTGTGTTTACTATTGTCAGATACATAGAGATGTTGCTGTGTTAGATCATAAAGGGCACTGTAACGTTGTATTTACTGATTCACAGGAGGCCTTCAATACCCTGAATAACCATCCAAAGGTTGCAAAAGGCAGAGTTGCCCTTTTGGGGCTCTCTTTTGGATTCACACTTGCACTCCTGATGGCAACAGAGATCCCAAATATTCATGTAAGTTGACCAGCCATGAAACAGGCTTAGAGAAGAATACAATATATCAACGTCAGTTATCTTACTACTGTGAGATCTAAACTGGGGTTATATCTGTTCACTCTCTGTGTATTTTCATTTATAATCCATTGCCTGCAGTGCAATTCCTGTATAATTTTTTTTGAAACATCTGACAGTTGTCGTGGTCCATGTTGGTACCAATGACATAGATAGGACAAGGAAAGAGGTTCTGCTGAGGGAGTTTGAGCAGCTAGGGGCCAAATTAAAAAGCAGAACCTCGAGGGTAATAATCTCTGGATTACTACCTGAGCCACGAGCAAATTTGGCTAGGGTAAATAAAATCAGGGAGTTGAATGCGTGGCTCAAAGACTGGTGTGGGAAAAATGGGTTTTGCTTCTTGGGACACTGGCACCAGTACTGGGGCAGGAGAGAGCTGTTCCGTTGGGACGGACTTCACTTGGCCAGTGCTGGGACTAGTGTCCTGGCGAATCGAATAACTAGGGCTGTGGAGAGGGCTTTAAACTAATTAGTGGGGGGGAGGTTTCAAGAGAGCAAAAAATAAAAATGACAACAGAGAGGGTCATAGACATAGGTAGCAGTAGGGGAATCACAAATCAGAGTGTGGCAGGAAGGGACAGAGTGTGTGGAGTAAAAGGTAAACTGGTAAAAAGTGAAAAAGCAGGAACTAAGTGCCACAAAGCATATTTGAAAGTTCTCTATCTGAATGCACGTAGCATTCGTAACAAAATAGACGAGTTAATGGCACAAATAACTACATATGGTTATGATATTGTGGCCATTACAGAAACATGGCTGCAGGGTGACAATGCCTGGGAATTAAACATACCAGGTTATTTAACGATCAGGAAGGACAGGCAGGAAGGAAGGGGAGGTGGGGTGGCTATGTTAATAAAGGAAGGAATCACTGTAATACAGAGTAATGATATTGGGTCAAAAAATCATGATAATGAAACAGTTTGGGTGGAGATAAGGAATAATAAGGGGAAAAAAACATTAGTGGGCGTAGTCTATAGGCCTCCGAACAGTTGCAACTCTATTGGACGGAGTATCAATCAGGAAATAGTTGAGGCATGTAATAAGGGAACATCTATAATTATGGGGGATTTTAACTATCATATTAATTGGACAAATCAAATGGGGCAGGGCTGCCTTGAGGATGAGTTCATTGAGTGTATTAGGGATGGGTTTCTTGAGCAGTATGTAACTGAACCGACCAGGGGGCAAGCAACCTTAGATCTGGTCCTGTGTAACGAGACAGGATTAATTAAAAATGTCCTAGTAAAGGATCCCCTTGGAATGAGTGACCATAACATGGTTGAATTCCATATTCAATTAGAGGGTGAGAAGGTTGGATCTCAAACAAGCGTGCTAAGCTTGAATAAAGGAGACTATGAAGGTATGCGAGCGGAATTGAGTAGAGTGGATTGGGAAAATAGATTAAAGGGTAAGACGACACATGATCAGTGGTGTACATTCAAGGAGTTATTTTACAACTTCCAAAAAATATATATTCCACTGAAAAGAAAAGGGTGTAAAAGAAAGGACAGTCATCCGTGGCTAAGTAAAGAAATTAAGGATAGTATTCGACTAAAAACAAGGGCATATAAGGTAGCGAAATCTAGTGGGAGGACAGAGGATTGGGAAAACTTTAAAAGGCAGCAAAAAATAACAAAAAGATTGATTAAGAAAGGGAAGATAGATTATGAAAGTAAATTAGCAAAAAATATAAAAACAGATAGTAAGAGTTTTTATAGTTATATAAAAAGAAAAAGGGTGGCTAAAGTAAATGTTGGTCCCTTAGAGGATGAGACCGGGAAATTAATGGTGGGAAATATGGAGATGGCAAAAACACTGAATGAATATTTTGTATCAGTCTTTACAGTAGAGGACACTAAGAATATCCCAACACTGGACAAACAGGGGGCTATAGGGGGAGAGGAGCTAAACACGATCAAAATCACTAAGGAAGTGGTACTCGGTAAAATAATGGGACTCAAGGCGGATAAATCACCTGGACCTGATGGCTTACATCCTAGAGTCTTGAAGGAAGTGGCGGTAGGGATTGTAGATGCATTGGTAATAATTTTTCAAAACTCCCTGGATTCCGCTAAGGTCCCGGCAGACTGGAAAACTGCTAATGTAACACCCTTATTTAAAAAGGGCAGTAGACAGAAGGCTGGTAACTATAGACCGGTTAGCCTAACATCTGTGGTAGGTAAAATTTTGGAGTCCATTATTAAGGAAACAGTAACAGGACATTTGGATAATCATAATTTAATAGGACAAAGTCAGCATGGTTTTACGAAGGGGAAGTCATGTTTGACAAATTTGCTGGAGTTCTTTGAGGAAGTAACATATAGAGTGGATAAAGGGGAACCAGTGGACGTAGTGTATTTAGACTTCCAAAAGGCATTTGACAAGGTGCCACACAAAAGATTATTGCTTAAGGTAAAAAATCACGGGATTGGGGGTAATATTCTGGCATGGATAGAGGATTGGCTATCTAACAGAAAGCAAAGAGTTGGGATAAATGGTTCATTCTCAGACTGGCAATCAGTAACTAGTGGTGTTCCACAGGGGTCAGTGCTGGGTCCCCAACTCTTCACAATCTATATTAACGATTTGGAGGAAGGGACCAAGTGTAACATATCAAAATTTGCAGATGATACAAAGATGGGAGGGAAAGTAGTGAGTGAGGAGGACATAAAAAACCTGCAAGGGGACATAGACAGGCTAAGTAAGTGGGCAGAGATTTGGCAGATGGAATACAACACTGGAAAGTGTGAGGTGATGCACTTTGGCAGGAAAAATCCTAGAGCAATTTATTATCTTAATGGCAAGAAACTGGAGAGTACTGAAGTGCAAAGGGATCTGGGGGTCCTGGTGCACGAAACTCAAAAGGTTAGTATGCAGGTGCAGCAAGTGATTAAGAAGGCAAGTGGAATGTTGGCTTTCATTGCTAGGGGGATAGAATATAAAAATAGGGAGGTATTGCTTCAGTTGTGCAAGGTATTGGTGAGACCGCACCTGGAATACTGCATACAGTTTTGGTGTCCTTACTTAAGGAAAGACATCCTTGCTCTCGAGGCAGTGCAAAAAAGGTTCACTCGGTTAATCCCGGGGATGAGGGGGTGGTCATATGAGGAGAGGTTGTGTAGATTGGGACTCTACTCATTGGAGTTCAGAAGAATGAGAGGCGATCTTATTGAAACATATAAGATTGTGAAGGGGTTGGATCGGGTGGATGCGGGGAGGATGTTCCCGATGACGGGTGAGACGAGAACTAGGGGACATAGTCTTAGAATAAGGGGCTGCTCTTTCAAAACTGAGATGAGGAGGAACTACTTCACTCAGAGGGTGGTAGGTCCATGGAATATGCTGCCACAAAAAGCTGTAGAAGCTACAACATTAATTAAATTTAAAACAGAAATAGACAGTTTCCTAGAAGTAAAGGGCATTAAGGGTTACGGGGAGCGGGCAGGAATTTGGACATGAGTCTAGGTTCGGATCGGTCATGGCCCTGTGGGTAGTGGAGCGGGCCCAGGGACTGTGTAGCCTGATTCTGCTCCTATTTCGTGTGTGCAATTCTGTTAGATGCAGGAGATGGTTCTGTGATAGATAGTAGATTGGCGGTTAGGATCAGATCAGCCATGATCTTATTGAATGGCGGAGCAGGCTCGAGGGGCCGATTGGCCTACTCCTGCTCCTATTTCTTATGTTCTTATGTTCTTATGTAAAAGAAGTTTGTGAAAGGAAAAATTACAGTGGCAAGGGTCAAAATGAGAATTGGTAGCTATAAATTTTCCATCAGTGTATTTATTAACTTGTAGCCTTCAAACTAGCTTGAGAACCCATGGCATACCATGTGTTTTGCAATAGGGATTTATTCGGTAAGTCTTGCTTTTATGCAGAAAAAATTAAACTTCTGATAGGAAAATCTCAGAGTAAGCATCCCAACTAAACTAGAGCATTTGCTAATTCTGACCTGGCGTACATTATCGTACATTTTGCTGTGGTCATGTATGGCTGGTATTTCGGCCTTTGCAATGGATTTATTTGCTGAACGTTGGTCATATTAATCTGTTACCCAGCTTCTTGACCATAGTTTCATTTTTATCATGAATAAAAACACTTTTTGCTTATCTTGATTGTTTATCTACTGCATTTGATGTGCTTTCCCCTTAGCCCAAGTGCTTAATCTGCATCAGTGGAAGTCATTATAACCCTATCCAGGAAGGAAAATTTAATTTTTTTGCTGACTTTTACAAGTAAGTTAATCTAATTTCCTAGTGTTTTCATGTTATGTATGTCTGCTGTTCTTCATATGGGCACAGCCAAATACTCCTCCTTTGGGTTGCAATGAGTTTAATGTAAGGGTGGTGCCATTGAAGGTCAGGGGGAAGTGGTTGCCTGTGAAGAGAAAAAGATTGGTGAAGTCAAGCGTTGGTCCCTTGCAGTCAGAATCAGGGGAACTTATAATGGGGAACAAAGAAATGGCAGACCAATTAAATACATATTTTGGTTCTGTCTTCACAAAGGTGGACACAAATAACCTCCCAGAGATGTCGGGGAACATAGGGTCTGATGAAAGGGAGGAACTGAAAGAAATCAGTATTTGTAGGGAAATGGTGTTCGGGAAATTGGCGCGATTGAAGGCCGATAAATCCCCAGGGCCTGATAATCTACATCCTAGGGTACTTAAGGAAGTGGCCCTAGAAATAGTAGATGCATTGCTGATCATCTTCCAACATTCGATGGAATCTGGAACAATACCCATGGATTGGAGGGTAGCTAATGTTACCCCAATATTCAAAAAAGGTGGTAGAGAGAAAATGGGGAATTACAGACCGGTAAGCCTGACATCGGTAGTGGGGAAAATGCTAGAGTCCATTATAAAAGATGTAATAGCAGAGCACTTGGAAAACAGTGACAGGATCGGACAAAGTCAACATGGATTTACAAAAGGTAAATCGTGCTTGACTAATCTACTGGAATTTTTTGAGGATGTAACTGGTAAAATAGATATGGGAGAACCAGTAGATGTGGTGTATTTGGACTTTCAAAAGGCTTTCGATAAGGTCCCGCATAAGAGATTAGCGTGTAAAGTTAAGGCACATGGGATTGGGGGCAAGGTATTGACTTGGATAGAGAACTGGTTGGCAGACAGAAGGCAAAGAGTTGGAATAAACGGGTCTTTTTTCGAGTGGCAGGCAGTGACTAGTGGGGTACCGCAGGGATCGGTCCTTGGACCCCAGCTATTCACAATATATATTAATGATCTAGACAAGGGAACTAGATGTAATATCTCCAAGTTTGCAGACGACACAAAGCTGGGTGGGCGTGTGTGCTGTGAGGAGGATGCTGAGAAACTCCAGGATGATTTGGACAGGTTGGGTGATTGGGCAGATGCATGGCAGATGCAATATAACGTGGATAAATGCGAGGTGATCCACTTTGGTGTCAAAAACAGGAAGGCAGATTATTATCTGAATGGCAATAGATTGGGAGAAGGGGAAGTGCAACGAGACCTGGGTGTCCTTGTGCACCAGTCGCTGAAGGTAAGCATGCAGGTGCAGCAGGCGGTTAAGAAGGCAAATGGTATGTTGGCCTTCGTAGCGAGAGGGTTTGAGTACAGGAACAAGGATGTCTTGCTGCAGTTGTACAGGGCCTTGGTGAGACCACATCTTGAGTATTGTGTGCAGTTTTGGTCGCCTTATCTGAGGAAGGAGGTTCTTGCCATGGAAGGAGTTCAGCGAAGATTCACCAGGCTGATACCTGGGATGGCAGGAATGACTTATGAGGAGAGATTGGGTCGATTGGGCTTATACTCGCTGGAGTTTAGAAGAATGAGAGGGGATCTCATTGAAACTTATAAAATTCTGAAAGGACTGGACAGACCAGATGCAGGAAGGATGTTCCCGATGGTCGGGGAGTCCAGAACCAGGGGTCACAGTCTAAGGATAAGGGGTAAGCCATTTAGGACAGAAATGAGGAGGAATTTCTTCACCCAGAGAGTGGTGACCCTGTGGAATTCTCTACCACAGAAGGCAGTAGAGGCCAATTCATTAAATATATTCAAGAAGGAGTTGGATATATTTCTTAAGGCTAAAGGGATCAAGGGATATGGGGAGAAAGCAGGGACAGGGTACTGAATTTGGATGATCAGCCATGATCTCATTAAATGGCAGAGCAGGCTCGAGGGGCTGAATGGCCTACTCCTGCTCCTATCTTCCATGTTTCTATGTTTGTGCAAAAAAATTGAGCAGTCTTGATTAATAAGCTCACAAATGCCTCCTCCACTGTTGTGAAATTGGTAGGTTATGTAAGTCACTGGTACACTAATTTTAAAATCTGGGAGTGTTAACGGATTTAACACAATACGGAATAAATATCTGTGTTACTGTTGGGTTTTATTGTCTAGTCATTGACTTTTCTTTCCTTTTTTTGGCCTCCCCACCCAGACAATCGGATAAAATTAAGTTTACAGAAGATGGTGCTATGATATGGAGAAATATTCCCTTGCCGTTTTCAGATGATCCAAAGTCGATAGTGCAGGTAAAAGGTTCTGCTAAGTATAGGAATAATGAAAGATGTTTAGTTCAATAGAAATTGCAGAGCAAGCTGCAATGAAAAATATTAATTTGACCCATAATGAAACTTGCGCCTGCCTGCCCCAAGCTAATAAGGTGTCCTTCCACTGACACCACAAACTGCAATGGAGTCAGTGTTGGAGCACACGGTTGGGTGTGATCCCAGTATAATCATCAGGATTGCGACCTGAGGAATTTTATGGCCCATATGTTTAACCTACCCTGTCTTTTTAAGGCCACTTCTCAGCTACTTACTATGAGGAAGTAGTTTAAATAGATTATTTCCAGGAACTTGCTGAGAGGAGCTATAAGAATTATACGGTTGTCTTTGTTTTAAGCAGTTAATCTAGTTTGTAAGTAATGTAAATTTGATTAGTATACTGTTAGTATTTTTTTTTTATTTGCTTATGGGATCTGGGCGTCGCTGGCAAGGCCAGCATTTGTTGCCCATCCCTAGTTGCCCTTGAGAAGGTGGTGGTGAGGTGAGCTGCCTTCTTGAACCGCTGCAGTCCGTGTGGTGAAGGTACTCCCACAGTGCTGTTAGGTAGGAAGTTCCAGGATTTTGACCCAGTGACGATGAAGGATCGGCGATATACTTCTAAGTCAGGATGGTGTGTGACTTGGAGGGGAACTTGGAGGTGGTGGTGTTCCCATGCGCCTGCTGCCCTTGTCCTTCTAGGTGGAAGAGGTCGTGGGTTTGGGAGGTGCTGCCGAAAAAGCCTTGGGGAGTTGCTGCAGTGCATCTTGTAGATGGTACACACTGCAGCCACAGTACGCCGGTGGTGGAGGGAGTGAATGTGTAATGTGGTGGATGGGGTGCCAATCAACGGGCTGCTTTGTCCTGGATGGTGTCGAGCTTCTTGAGTGTTGTTGCAGCTGCACTCATCCAGGCAAGTGGAGACTATTCCATCACACTCCTTACTTGTGCCTTGTAGATGGTGTCTCTTTCTCCTTCCGTGTATTTTAAACTGTAAATAAATCTGGACAACTGGCCTCTCGGTGTGGTAAATGTTCTGCCTTCTGAGGTCCGTGAGAGTGTGTTGGTTATTACAATTTGAACTATCTTCCAACACATTTTTAACTCCTGTTCACTTCAAAGGAACACTTCCATCGGCAGTTCCTGCTCTCTGAACCGAAATGCAATCATGTATCAACACTATCTAGGGTGTAACCTGCCTGGGATGAAACGTGAACCCATTTTTATCTCTGTTGTGTACACTGGAAATGGTATGGTTTATTCCTGTAATTCCTGGTAAATAGAATCATAGAAAGTTACAGCATGGAAGGAGGCCATTTTGGCCCATCGTGTCTGCGCCGGCCAACAAAGAGCTATCCAGCCTAATCCCACTTCCCAGCTCTTGGTCCGTAGCCTTGCAGGTTAGAGCATCCCAATGCACATCCAAGTACGGTTAGGGATCCTGCCTCTACCACCCTTTCAGGCAGTGAGTTCCAGAACCCCACAACCCTCTGGGTGAAGAAATTTCCCCTCAAATCCCCTCTAAACCTTCCACCAATTAATTTAAATCTGTGCCCCCTGGTTTTTGACCCCTCTGCTAAGGGAAATAGGTCCTTTCTATTCACTTTATCTATGCCCCTCATAATTTTATACACCTCAATAAGGTCTCCCCTCAGCCTCCTCTGTTCCAAGGAAAACACCCAGCCTATCCAGTCTTTCCTCATAGCTAAGATTCTCTACTCCCGGCAACATCCTTGTAAATCTCCTCTGTACCCTCTCTAGTGCAGTCACATCTTTCCTGTAATGTGACCAGAACTGCACGCAGTACTCTAGCTGAGGCCTAACTAGTGTTTTATACAGTTGAAGCAGAACCCCCCTGCTCTTGTATTCCATGCCACAGCTAATAAAGGCAAGCATTCCGGATGCCTTCTTAACCACCTTACCTACCTGGCCTGCTACCTTCAGGGATCTGTGGACATGCACGCCAAGGTCCATTTGTTCCTCTACACTACTCAGTGTCCTACCATTTAATGTGTATTCCCTTTCCTTGTTAGCCCTCCCCAAATGCATTGCCTCACACTTCTCCGGATTGAATTCCATTTGCCACTGATATCTTCCTGCAGTCTACAGCTTCCTTCTTCAGTATCAACCACACATCCGATTTTAGTATCATCTGCAAACTTCTTAATCATACCCCCAATATTCAAGTCTAGATCATTGATATATACCACAAAAAGCAAGCGACCTAGTACTGAGCCCTGCGGAACCCCACTGGAAACAGCCTTCCAGTCACAAAAACACCCATCAACCATTACCCTCTGCTTCCTGTCTCCGAGCCAGTTTTGAATCCAACTTGACACTTTGCCCTGGATCCCATGGGCTTTTAACTTCGTGACCAGTCTGCCATGTGGAACCTTATCAAAAGCTTTGCTAAAGTCCATATACACTACATCAATTGCACTACCCTCATCTACCCTCCTTGTTACCTCCTCAAAAAATGTAATCAAATAATGTTAGTATGACCTAGGCTGAAAACAACCAATTATGTTTTAATGAGACAGAAAGAGTACAGGATCAAAATGGATCAATCAGCAAACTAGCTCAAAATTTCAAATTGAAATTTGTATGAAACTGGAATTTAAGGTTTGAGCCTTCTAATATGTGTCCAGTTACATAATGAATTTTTCACCAGTAGTTTAAAACCAATAGCCAAGACGCCTTAACAGTTCTTTGCAGTAACTTTAGTAACTAGAACTACATGTCTTTGATGAAAAACTTTTGTGTGAGAAATTCACTGCTCGGAGTCCCTTATTAGCCCATGGCCCATATAACAGAACTGACTCTGGTCCCATTCACATTTCTTTTAATTGATTTAGGCTAGTACAAAGATAGATAGACGACTATCATTTATAATGAATCAAAGCCAACCCACTGTGAAACGTTTCTTGCAATAATTTCAATCAACTCAGGTGTCAAAGTTAGCAGGGTAGCCCTTCAGAGTAAAGGTATCCCTTCACTCAGGCAATTCACACATCTTCAGGACAAAGCAGAGCTCAGAGTCTGGTAAGCCATTGATCTACTATTATTGTTACCAGGGTTTACTTGGGATCTCCCTTGATCAACATCAACGAAGATAAGTCATTTGTTGCAGATGGCCTTTGTAGATTGCCTTTGGTAATGCTTTCTCAGCATGCAGTTACTGCAGCCAACTTAAAACTGCTGTATTACTGGTAAACTACAAATTTTTATTTTGGAAAAAAATAAGTTAATGTAGAGGTTTTTATGCTCTGAATCAGGACAGCAAGATCCATCGTAATAAGCATCCTACTTTTCGCCAGTGGCCAATATACTGTGATTTGGGGTTAATTGTTAGACCTCACTATGTTAATCCATATACGGCAGAACATAAGAAATAGGAGCAGGAGTAGGCCATTCGGCCCATCGAGCCTGCTCCACCATTCAATGAGATCATGGTTGACCTTCTGCCTCAACTCCATTCACCGGCCCTATCGCCATATCCTGTGATGCCCATACTAGTCAGAAATCTATCGACTTCTGTTTTGAATATACCCAATGACTGAGCCTCCACAGCCCTCTGGGGTAGAGAATTCCAAAGATTCACCACCCTCTGTGTGAAGAAATTTCTTCTCATCCCAGTCCTGAATGGCCTACCCTTTATCTTGAGGCTGTGGCCCCTGGTTCTAGACTCCCCAGCCAAGGGAAACATTCTCCCAGCATCCATCCATCAAGCCCTCTAATAATTTTGTATGCTTCAATGAGATCCCCGCTCATTCTTCTGAATTCAAGAGAATACAGGCCTAGTTTACTCAATCTCTTCTCATACGACAGTCCCGCCATCCCAGGAATCAATCTAGTGAAACTTCGTTGCACTCCCTCTATGGCAAGTATATCCTTCCTTAGGTAAGGAGACCAAAATTGTACACAGTACTCCAGGTGTGGTCTCACCAAGGCCCTATATAATTGGAGTAAGACTTCTTTACTCCTGTACTGAAATCCTCTTGTAATGAAGGCCAGCATACTATTTGCCTTCCTAATGTTTTGCTGCACCTGCACATTCACTTTCAGTGACTCATGTACAAGGACACCCAGGTCCCTTTGAGCATCTGCATTCCCCAATCTTTCACCATTTAGGAAATATTCTGCCTTTCTGTTTTTTCTACCAAAGTGGATAACTTCACATTTATCCACATTATATTCCATCTGCCATGTTCTCGCCCACTCACTGAGCCTGTCGAGGTCCCCCTTGAAGCCTCTTCGCAACTGACACTGCCACCTAGTATATAGATGCATATCTTGGTTAATAAGAGACTTGATCTGCTTATGGAAACTTGTCAGGCCATAAACACGGGAAAGATGTGCATGGTGTGTGGAAGTGCAACTGTAACACAGCATCCGTATTAAAAGTTTTGTAAAAAATACAATAAAGTGTCTCTTCAAGGTCCCTTGTCTACATGATTTTAAACCTGTAAATTGGCTATCTGTCTATTACAAACTGAAAGCGAAGGCAGGAATAGTTCATAATTTTTCACTTGTAGTGCTCAATTGCATGTAACATTTGAAGAAACAAAATTTCAAGTGAATTTTGTCGATTGGAATTCTAAATTTTAATGGCATTTGTTGCACAAACTCATGTTATAAACTCCTGCTGCAAAACAAATGTTTGAATTCAAAAGATTCCTTTATAGGGAGACAAATGTAGAGAAAGTTCTGAGCTAAGGTAGTTACCAAGATCTCAAATGGCAAAGTGATATTTGTATATTTCTCACTTGTGCAAAGGATATTTCTACTTTCTCATGCCTGCCGGTTTTTGAGTGTCAGGACTTCATACTCATGAACTGTTGTTAACTCTCCACTGCATAAACTCTTATGTTTGATTGGCAGGTTGATAAAATCAGATGCCCCTTGATGCTTATTTCTGGGGAGGATGATCAGAACTGGCCTGCACCTGAAGCAGCCATTGAGGTAAGTGCATATTATGCTCCATTTTGTCATGAATCAATTGATTCGTATATGAGATTTGGGCTATTGACCAGAAATACTTGAAGGTGTAAATTTGGTTACTTTTCCATTTCAGATCCAGAAGATAATGAAGGCTGCAGGAAATGATCACTTGCTCACAGCGATCTCATACCCTCAAACCGGACATCTAATTGAGCCTCCATATAGCCCGCACTTCAGACAAACCAAGTTCAAGATACAATCCTTAAACAAAACAGGTGAGCTAGTACCAAAAATAGCATTAACCCTCCAAGTACTCATGCGCACTTTTATATTACTATTCATAATTCAAATATTTTTAGGTAGTCTTGACCCCACTAGTTAGACCCGAAGATGTTATTCGGTCCTTAGGTGTGTTACAAAACAAAGTTGTAATGGATTTGAGCTTTAAGAAATAGGAGCAGGAGTAGGCCATTCGGCCCCTCGAGCCTGCTCCGCCATTCAGTAAGATCATGGCTGATCTTCTACCTCAACTCCACTTTCCTGCACTATCCCCATATCCCTTGATTCCCTTAATATCCAAAAAATCTATCACTCTCTGTCTTGAATATACTCAACGACTGAGCCTCCACAGCCCTTTGGGGTAGAGAATTCCAAAGATTCACCACCCTCTGTGAGTGAAGAAATTTCTCCTCATCTCAGTCCTAAATGGCCAACCCCTTATTCTGAGACTGTGACCCCTGGTTCTAGACTCCCCAGTCAGGGGAAACATCCTCCCTGCATCTACCCTGTCAAGCCCTGTAAGAATTTTGTATGTTTCAATGAGATCACCTCTCATTCTTCTAAACTCTAGAGAATATAGGCCTAGTCTCCTCATAGGACAATTCCCCCATCCCAGGAATCCGTCTGGTGAACTTTCGTTGCACTCCCTCTATGGCAAGTATATCCTCCCTTAGGTAAGGAGACCAAAACTGTACACAATACTCCAGGTGTGGTCTCACCAGGGCCCTATATAATTGCAGTAAGACGTCTTTACTCTTATACTCCAATCCTCTTGTAATAAAGGCCAACATACCATTTGCTTTCCTAATTGCTTCCTGTACCTGCATGTTAACTTTCAGTGATTCGTGTACAAGGACACCCAGGTCCCTCTGAACACCAACATTTCCCAGTCTCTCACCATTTAAAAAATACTCTGCATTTCTATTTTCCTAACAAAGTGGATAACTTCACATTTCTCCACATTATATTCCATTTGCCATGTTCTTGCCCACTCACTTAGCCTCTCTATATCCCCTTGAAGCCTCTTTGCATCCTCCTCACAACTTACATTCCCACCTAGCTTTGTATCATCAGCAAACTTGAATATATTACATTTGGTCCCCTCATCCAAATCATTGATATAGATTGTGAATAGCTGAGGCCCAAGACTGATCCTTGCGGTACCCCACTAGTTACAGCCTGCCAACCCGAAAATGACCAGCTTATTCCTACTCCCTGTTTTCTGTCCACTACCCAATCCTCAATCCATGCTAGTATATTACCCCCAATCACATAAGCTCTAATTTTGTTTAATAACCTCTTGTGTGGCACTTTATCGAATGCCTTCTGAAAATCCAAATACACTACATCCACTGGTTCCCCCTTATCTATTCTGCTAGTTACAACCTCAAAAACAGATTTGTCAAACAGCATTTCCCTTTCATAAATCAGTGTTGACTCTGCCCAATCCTATTATTATTTTCTAAGTGCCCTGTTACCACGTCCTTAATAATAGATTCTAGCATTTTCGCTACTACTGATGTCAGGCTAACTGGTCTGTAGTTCCCCGTTTTTGCTCTCCCTCCTTTCTTAAATAGTGGGGTTACATTTGCTACCTTCCAATCCGCGGGAACCGTTCCAGAATCTGTGGAATTTTGGAAGATGACAACCAATGCATCCACTATCTCTATAGCCACCTCTTTTAAAACCCTAGGATGTAGGCCATCAGGTCGAGGGGATTTATCGGCTTTCAGTCCCATTAATTTCTCCAATACTATTTTTATTACTAATACTAATTTCTTTCAGTTCCTCATTCTCGCTAGACCCTTGGTTCGCCCCTATTTCCGGGAGGTGTTTTGCGTCATCTTCTGTGAAGACAGACACAAAGGGCTGAATTTTGCCGGCGTTCAGAGGGTGGGTTCGGAGGCAGGTCAGCTGTCAAAATAGCAAAGATTGACAGTGGGGAGGGAATCCTCTGTCAACCCGCCTCCACGCGAATCTCCTAGGTGTCGGGTCTGTCGGCACTGAACAGACCTGACACCAAGCGGCGGGGGAGGCAATTCACATCATTAAATGGGTTGTTAACATCCAATTAACTGTTATTTTAAGCCTGCATTTCAATTTTACATGCTCCCCCACGGGTTACTTGCTGCTCGGGGAACACGTCAGCTCAGCATGTCATGAATGGATTCAGCATTGAATTATCCCCTGACCTGACAGCTGCCAAAGTTGTATAAAAAATCCCATGTTCCAGCTGTTCACTTTCAAAGCTCAGAAATTATTGGTTACTGCATTTGGAATACGTATTGAGCTTTCTGCAGCTTGTAAGTATTTGGAGCCAACTCTCTATCCAGTGTCACCTCATTGGAACAACCTCTCTCACCATTGACAGATCGCTTCTGTCATCTCAACCTCACCTGCCATCTATTCCATCAGCATCGATGACCTTGAAAATATCTCACCTTTGTACTCAGAATCCCACCAAGATCAGACGCAACACCAACATCACCGGGCACACCAGCAGCAACAACAACACTAGCCTTCTCCACAATCAACTGTTGCTGCACAGGGCATCAGCACCCGACCACATTGCTACCCGGGACGCCATGGATGGCCTCACAATGGCCAGATTTACTTCACTTGACGCTGTACACTCTGGATGCCACATGATGTGCCAGATTGACACCACCCCACACCAACACCATAAAGCACCCCTACAACGCCTAAGGCATTCCTTTCACACTCATCACCATTGCGGGGGTACCCTTATGTCTCACCATTCACTACAGCTCACCAAGCCACTTCCAAAGGTGCACACAAATCTGTCCAAGAACACACAGTGCTGAAAATAAAGGTTTCAATGTTCGACAGCACATTGCCAGAAACTTCACATGAACATTGGCTAAACTACCCAATTACCTACCCTTGCTAGAATGCTGTTAGTTGGTATGCTTGCAGTAGGATGAAGGTGAGGGGTGGCTAGTGAGATGGGGAAGTGATAATGTAGATAGAGAGGGATGGGTGGAGGTGCAAGGTAAGTTGGTGTGAGTAGAGATGTGCAGGAGTAGGGTAGGGAAGGCAGAGTGATGTGATGAGTGACACAGCAGGATGAGGTTGAGTGTGGCTTGGCAGTAATGTTTCGTGATCTACTGAGATGATTGAAAGGCTTGCGCTACTGCAGCCTGGTTCTCATGACGACATCCCTGCATGTGCCCTCCTGTGCAATGTACAACCAGGCTGCGTTGCTCTCCTGGGGAGGTCTCTTCCGCCCATTGGAAGGGAAGAGAACCTCCCTGCGTGCTGTGACTCCCTACATAAGCATAGGGAGGGAGTCGTGAGAGAGCCTGGGTGCAGCCGTGCACCTTTGTGCAGTGTTTGCAGCACCTCAGTGCTATAGAACATTGTCAGCAGAACTGTCAAGATCAATTTGGACATGGCCCCTTTAAGGAAACCAGCTGATGACGTGTCATCAAATGACATCATCAGACCCGCTTCCTTTTAATTGGCCGGGAACCTCGCATGGCGGGTTTAACAAGCCCTATTAACGTAAAATAACTTGGAGATTGCGGGTTGCAGTAGGCAGCAGGCTGGGACCGCAACACCGCCCCGGACCCACCTCGGTCGGTGAAATCGCGGCCCAAGTATTTGTTTAATTTCTTTGCCATTTCCTTATTCCCCATTATAATTTCTCCTGTCTCAGCCTGTAAGTGACTCATGTTTATTTTTGCTAATCTTTTCCTTTTTACATACCTATAGAAGCTTTTACAATCTTTTTATGTCTCTCGCTAGTTTACTCTTACTCAATTTCCCCTTTATCAATTCCTTGGTCCTCCTTTGCTGAATTCTAAAATCCTTCCAATCCTCAGGCTTACTACTCTTTTTGGCAAGATTATAAGCCTCTTCCTTTAATCTAATACTATCTTTAATTTCTCTTGTTTGCCACAGTTGGACCATTTTTCCCGTGGTGTTTTTATTCCTTAAGATATATTTGTTGCGAATGATGAATTATTTCTTTATA
Source organism: Squalus acanthias (assembly GCA_030390025.1). Lineage (NCBI taxonomy): Eukaryota > Metazoa > Chordata > Chondrichthyes > Squaliformes > Squalidae > Squalus > Squalus acanthias. Next base: position 131,691,480 of record CM059434.1, read on the forward strand.
TATTTGCCACTGCTTTTCTACTGTCATATCTTTTAGTCTAGTTTCCCAACCTACCTTAGCCAACTCGCCTCTTATACCTACATAGTTTGCTTTGTTCAGGTTTAGGACCCTAGTTTCGGACTTATCTAAATCACTCTCAAACTCAACATAAAATTTTTATCATATTATGATCACTGCTCCCCAGAGGCTCTTTTACTGCAAGGTTATTAATTAACCCTGTCTCATTGCATAGTACTAGATCTAAATAGCCAATTCGCTCGTAGGATTTCTGTTCCCTTCTGAGACCGATTTGTTACATAATCATTTTATGCTTTTGCCTTCAAATTCATATGTTTGCACAATGTGTGTTTTTCTAATTGCCACTTGCATGTACACGGTGTGCTACCACAAATTTCAGTGTCCTAGATTCTCTTTAATAGAGGGCTTATCTAAATGAGCAATTGATCATGTGAAACTCTCACTGAGTTATTGTGGACACTGATTGAGACCTGCTCAAAGAATTGTTATGATTTGGGCTTGCTCCCATTTTATTTTCTTGTGCTCACTGCAAAACATTCATTTTTTTCTTGACTCCTGCTGCCACAATGGATTTTTCCCTGGGAATTCCCATATTCGAGGAGCAGTGCCTCTCTAACTTAGAACATCTGCTGTTAGTTATGCTGAATGCTCCAATTAGACCTGCAGCCCAGATTCACCAGATGCATTGCATCAGTGCTTGTCAAGATCACAACTGGCCTGAACACTTGTCCCCGTAAGGATCCCAATGTATAACAGCAACAAATTCTGTCCTTAGATTTATCAAGTGAGTGACTTGATGCCTTGTTTCCTTGAACAAGAAATTTCAGCCTAGATTTTCATCCTGCTTAGCCCCCCCCCCCCCCAAACCCCATTTTGGGGTGAATGGTAGAGGAGAATGAAACAGAGAGGCCTTGTGCCACCTCCCTGCTAGTTTCAAACTCCAATGCTATTTGGGTATTTGTCCTTGCACACTCCTCAGCAATGTGGGCATTGCACAGCGCCAGCTGCAAGCCCAACACAAATCTCCGAGGTGTAACACTGTACTTCCCTCCATTATCACCAGAAAAGGGCAGGGAAGCTGATCCCACGCCTCTGCATTTAAAACCGTAGTTCAGAAGTGTATAAGTAACATACTTACAATTTTGCCTCTCCCTAATTTGTGCATATATCTGCTATCTGCTCGTGCCTAGGATTGGGAAGTCAGTAATGTGGGAAATCATAGGTTTGCTTTTTTTTCGGTTCTCGGGATGTGGGTGACACTGGCCAGGCCACATTTATTGCCCATCCCTCGTTACCCTGAGAAGTTGGTAGGCCTTATACCATCATGCTCCCATTACACCTGACCTATAAAAGTATTGGTAGTAAATTGTTTTTTTAAATGAAAGTTTGTTGAATTTTATCTTTTGCACTCAACCCTCTTCCCAATCAGCATTAACAGATGTTCATGCTTTCAATTTCCTACTTGTCAAGTTCCCAATGTCTGTATAGCCTGCATGAGAAGGTGCTGAGGGGAGACAAGGGAGGAAGTTAAGATAGGAGCTGAATTAGCCTGTGTCTGATTGCTCACCTGCAGGCTTACGGAACATTATTCACATAGGACTGGGAGTGGATCTCTGTGTGCACTCCCAATTGAGGAGTCTTCCATGGGACTTTAAGGAATTCCTTCAGGACTCCACAATGTGTTTGGAACTTGAATTCAGAAGCACCTCTGAGTTTAGCTGCTCTGAAAATACATTTCCCTACACTTCCATATCTTTTTACAACCAAATGTGCTGCTCTCATTTGCTTCAGAAGTGAATTAGGAGGTACTAGATTGTAGGACAGTACAAGAACTCTCAAAACTTTTGCTTTCTATCAAGTGAAGGTTAGTGTTTTGCAGATAGAAATGCCAGTGATGAAAATTAAGTGGTGTTTGTGAGAGTTTATTCAGTTACTGGACTCCCAGCAATATTACAGATCTAACAATTATGCTAACCTCCTAAAACCTCAAGCTTACTAACTAATGTTTCCTTATTTTACACTGTTTCTTTCTGCAGTGAATTTGTTGTGGGGAGGAGAGGCCAAACCTCATTCAGATGCTCAGGAGGACTCCTGGAAAAAGATTCTAGCATTTCTAGAAAAGCACCTTGTGCTACAACACCCAGCTGCTATTGTCCAATCCAAACTGTGAGAGAGGGGCAATATCCTGGGGGGTTTTCTGTGCTTGGATCAATACTGAAATAATTTACCAATCGTGCCTTCTTCTGGATCAAAAGAAGCAATCCTGTTAATTTCTGACTGTTGTGTGCCCTTCCTCTGATTTACATTTTGCCTTTTTGGCACCTGTATTTCCAGGGTTGACAAGCTGGAACCTGTGCTTGATGCTTCAGATTAGAATCATAGACTGATGCAGCACAGAAGGAGGCCATTCGGCCCATTGTGCCTGTGCTGACTCTTTGCAAGATCTGTCCAATTAGTCCTACTCCCCAGCCCTTTCCCCATGCCCAGCAAATTTTTCATTTTCAAGTATTTATCCAATTCCCCTTTGAAAGTTATTATTGAATCTGCTTCCACCACCCTTTCAGGCAGTGCATTCATATCATAACAACTTGCTGCATAAAAAGTTTTTCCCTCATGTTGTCTCTGGTTCTTTTGCCAATTACCGTAAATCTGTGTCCTCTGGTTACTGGCCCTTCTACCACTGGAAACAGTTTGTCTTTATTTACTTGAGCAAAAAACTTCATGATTTTGAACACCTCTATCAAATCTCCCCTTAACCTTATCTGTTGTAAGGTAAACAACCTCAGTTTCTCTAGTCTCCACATAACTGAAGCCTTTCATCCCTGGTACCATTCCAATAAATCTCCTCAGCACCCTCTCTAAGGCCTTGACATCCATCCTAGAGTGTGGTGCCCAGAATTGGCCACAATACTCTAGCTGGGGCCTAAACAGTGTTTTTAGAAAGCTTTAACATAACTTGCTTGCTTTTGTACTTTACGCCTCTATTTATAAAGCCAAGGATTCCCGTATGCCTTTTTAACAGCCTTCTCAACTTGTCCTGACACCTTCAAAGTCATGTGTACATACACCCTCAGGTCTCTGTTCCTGCATCCCCTTTAAAATGAACACAAGCGAACAAACATTTTATATTGAGGGGTTCAAATGATGTCGTTTGCTGCTCTTTTCTTTTAACTAAAATGGTACAGGTCATTAGTAGTGATACTGTGGTATGATGTATTTTTTGTACTAGTTAAAATAGGCATCAGTGCTGAAACAAGTGTGGGGAGGCCCCATAAATTCAGGCAGCATGTGCACTGTCTTGGCACAAAATGCACTTCTTTCCTACTCATGATAACCATCTGGTTCAGTTGTTTAAATCTTATTTCCTGGGGAATTACTGAATAGATTGCTCGCTGAAATTGCATTCCTAAGAATGTCACAGTATTTTGAAGGTAGTTAACAATTATCGTTCGTGTACAATCACTTCAGTAATGCTGTGCTGCTTCAATTGTGATTATGAACATCTTTAAAAATAACTGCTAAAAATTCAATGACTAGTGCAGTTTTCTCTGAAAGATATATTTCATTTTAGAAATCTGTTCTGCAGCATGTGACCAGTTATTATTAAACTGATATGTTTCTAAAAGGGAAGGGTATGATCCACTGAAGTATCATGTAATTATGAATGCCACTAAAAGACTCCTGTGCACTATTTTAATTGTATTATGACTTGAAGGAAGAAAATGTTTTTAATGTATATTACGTTGACACTAAATGGAATTTTGGATCTAACAGTGCAATATAAAAATGAATTCAACATTGAGCAACTTGATTGTGAAAGATCAGAAGCCTGTCACATATGTAAGAATCTGTATTTATTTGTTATGTTGGGGATTTGTCGCTATGCCAATTTTTTGTGGCCACTTAGAATTGGTTACTGCTGGCCAGGAGTAGACTGTCTAGATGGTACACTACATCAGCTTCCCATATTTATAGTCGTCTTGCATTTTCTATTGTACCAGGCTTTTGAAGAGACTTGGTGCAGTGATGCCGATGACAACATGTCTCACTGCTCCACTTCATCCTGCAAGTGGATGGATGGCTGGAGACAGCTGCTTGGGTAGGGTTGCTGAATTGAGTTGCTGCCCATGTACATTTTGCTCCCATCCACAATGAGAAGTTTGAGTACTAGGTATGGGATTCCCAAAGGGAATTTGCAACTTTAATGGAGGAGGAAGGGGATCAGGATGGAGGAAAGGAGAGCGAGACAGAATATCACAAATCATTAAAAGTAGCAACGCAGGATACAAGGCCATAAAAATGCAAACAAAGCACTGGGGTTCATTTCTAGAGGTTTCGAATTGAAAAGCAGAGAGGTTATGTTAAACTTGTATAGAACCTTGGTTAGACCACACTCGGAGTACTATGCACAGTTCTGCTCTCCATATTACAAAAAAGATAGAGGCATTGGAGAAGGTGCAAAAAGAATTGACAAGAATGATACCAGAACTGAGAGGTTATAACTATCAGGATAGACTGAACCAGCTGAGGCACTTTTGTCTAGAATAAAGAAGGCTGAGGGGTCACCAAATAGAGATCTTTAAAATTATGAAGGGGTTTGATAGGGTAAACGTAGAACAAATGGTTTCATTTGTGGGGGAGTTCAAAACTAGGGGTCATAAATATAAGATAGTCACTAATAAATCCAATAAGGAATTCAGGAGAAACTTCTTTACCCAGAGAGTGGTTAGAATCATAGAAGCATAGAAATTTACGGCACAGAAGGAGACCATTCGGCCCATTGTGTCTGTGCCAGCCAAAAAAAAGCTATCCAGCCTAATCCCACTTTCCAGCTCTTGGTCCGTAACCTGCAATTTACGGCACCTCAAGTGCACATCCAAGTACTTTTTAACTGTGATGAGGGTTTCTGCCTCTACCACCCTTTCAGGCAGTGAGTTCCAGACCCCCACCACCCTCTGGGTGAATAAAGTTCTCCTCAACTCCCCTCTAGTCCTTCTACCAATTACTTTAAATCTATGCCCCCTGGTTATTGACCACTCTCCTAAGGGAAAAAGTTCCTTCCTATCCACTCGATCTAGGCCCCTCATAATTTTATACACCTCAATTAAGTCTCCCCTCAGCCTCCTCTGTTCCAAAGAAAACAACCCCAGCCAATCCAATCTTTCCTCATTGCTAAAATTCTCCAGTCTTGGCAACATCCTTGTAAATCTCTTCTGTACCCTCTCTAGTGCAATCACATTTTTCCTGTAAATGTGAAACTTGCTACCACATGGAGTAGTTGCGGCGAATAGCATGGATACATTTAAGGATAGGCTAGATAATTACATAAGGGAGAAAGGAATAGAAGGATATGTTGATAGGGTTAGATGAAGTCGGGTGGGAGGAGCCTTGTGTAGAGCAATAACCACTTGGGCTGAATGGCCTGTTCCTGTGCTGTAAATGCTATTTAATATTTTAAAGCCAGGAGCTGCCTGAAATTGGGTGTAAGTATCTCATGTCTTCACTAGATCACCAGTTCTCTTGCTTTACCACTGTACAGGGAGCGGTTATTGAGAGTTGTCTTTCTCATGTAAAAGCACTTTATCAGGACACTAGTTGTTTAAAACACTGGAACTGCCGAAGGTGTTTGACTTTATTATTTTAAAGTAGGCACTGAGTTAGAATCATAGAATAATACAGCACAGAGGGAGGCTATTCGGCCCATCGAGTCTGCGCCACTCCCACGCTCTTTCCCCATTTCCCTGCAATTTTTTCTCCTTCAAGTATTTATCCAATTCCCTTTTGAAGGCTACTATTGATTCTTTCATTTCTCCCTTTACTGTCTAGCATTTCCTAACTAAACATGGAACAGATAACCGAATCACCGGCCTTTACCTATGTGGCACTATCACCAGCTGTTGCAGGTTAATGAGGAAGAAAGTTGTAGACTGCAGGAAGATATCAATGGACTGGTCAGGTGGGCAGAAAAGTGGCAAATGGAATTCAAGCTGGAGAAGTGTGAGGTAATGCATTTGGGGAGGGCTAACAAGGCAAGGGAATACACAATAAATGGTAGTGTACTGAGAAGTGTAGAGGGACCTTGGACTGCATGTCTTACTTCGGTGGTTGGTAAGATAATGGAAAAGGTCCTGAGAGATAGGATTTATGACCATTTGGAAAGGGGCAACTTAATCAGGGATAGTCAACACGGATTCGTGAAGGGTAAGTCTTGCCTAACAAATTTGATTGAATTCTTTGAGGAGGTAACTAAGTGTGTGGATGAAGGTAGAGCGGTTGATGTCGTATACATGGATTTTAGTAAGGCGTTTGATAAGGTTCCCCATGGTCGGCTCATGAAGAAAGTAAGGAGTTGTGGGATAGAGGGAAATTTGGCCGATTGGATAAGTAACTGGCTATCTCATAGAAGGCAGAGGGTGGTGGTGGATGGAACATTTTCGGACTGGAGACCAGTTACCAGCGGTGTGCCACAGGGGTCGGTGCTGGGTCCTCTGCTGTTTGTGATTTTTATCAATGACTTGGAGGAGGGGACTGAAGGGTGGATCAGTAAATTTGCTGATGACACCAAGATTGGTGGAGCAGTGGATGAGGTGGAGGGCTGTTGTAGGCTGCAAAGAGACATTGATAGGATGCAGAGCTGGGCCGAAAAATGGCAGATGGAATTTAACCCTGATAAGTGCGAGGTGATTCATTTTGGTAGGGCAAATTTGAATAAGGATTACAGGGTCAACGGCAGGGTTCTGAGGAACGTGGAGGAGCAGAGGGATCTGGGGGTTCATATCCACAGATCTCTGAAGGTTGCCACTCAAGTGGATAGAGCAGTAAAGAAGGCCTATGGTGTGTTGGCGTTTATCAACAGAGGGTTTGAGTTTAAGAACCGTGAGGTTATGTTGCAACTGTACAGGACCTTGGTGAGACCACATTTGGAATATTGTGTGCAGTTCTGGTCACCTCAGTATAGGAAGGACGTGGAAGCATTGGAAAGAGTGCAAAGGAGATTTACCAGGATGCTGCCTGGTTTGGGGGGGGAGGTCTTATGAGGAAAGATTGAGGGAGTTGGGGCTTTTCTCTTTAGAGCGGAGGAGGATGAGAGGCGACTTAATAGAGGTTTATAAGATGATGAGGGGGATAGATAGAGTGGATGTTCAGAGACTATTTCCTCGGGTAGAGGCAGCTGTTACAAGGGGGCATAACTATAAGGTGCATGGGGGGGAGATATAGAAGGGATGTCCGAGGTAGATTCTTTACTCAGAGAGTGGTTGGGGTGTGGAATGGACTGCCTGCTGTGATAGTGGAGTCGGACACTTTAGGAACTTTCAAGCGGTTATTGGATAAGCACATGGAGCACACCAGAGTGATAGGGAGTGTGATAGCTTGATCTTGGTCTCGGACAATGCTCGGCACAACATCGAGGGCCGAAGGGCCTGTACTGTGCTGTACTGTTCTATGTTCTATGTTCTATCCCTGAATGCATCAGGACAGGTAGGTATGGCATACTGGATACTTGCCTTTATTAGCCGAGGCATAGAATATAAGAGCAGAGAGGTTATGCTGGAACCGTATAAAACACTAGTTAGGCCACAGCTAGAGTACTGCATACAGTCCTGGTCACCACATTACAGGAAAGATGTGCTTGCACTAAAGAGGGTACAGAGGAGATTTACAAGGATGTTGCCAGGACTGAAGAATTTTACCTAATGAGGAAAGATTGAATAGGCTGGAGTTGTTTTCTTTGGAGCAGAGGAGGCTGAAAGGAGATTTCATTGAGGTGTATAAAATTATGAGTATCCTAAATAGAATGAATAGGAAGGACCTATTTCTCTTAGCAGAGAGGTGAATAACCAGGGGGCATAGATTTAAAGTAAATGGTAGAAGGATTAGAGGGAAGTTGAAGAGAATTATTTCCACCCAGAGGGTGGTGGGGGTCTGGAACACACTGCCTGAAAGGGTGGTAGAGGCAGAAACTGTCATCGCATTTAAAAAGTACTTGGATATGCACTTGAAGTGGCGTAACCTACAGTGCTAAGGACCAAGAGCTGGAAAGTGGGAATGGCAGGATAGCTCTTTTTCGGCCAGCACAGACACGATGGGCTATAAATTTCTATGATTCTATGATATCCTTGGTGGAGCATCAACTGAATTAAAAAAAAAAATTCATTCATGGAATGTGGGCGTCGATAGCAAGGCCAGCATTTATTGCCCATCTGTAATTGCCCTTGAGAAGGTGTTGGTGAGCCGCCGCCTTGAACCGCTGCAGTCCACGTGGTGAAGGTACTGTTAGGATTATGACCCAGCGACGAAAGAACGGCGATATATTTCCAAGTCAGGATGGTGTGTGACTTGGAGCGGAACTTGGAGGTGATGATGCACCCATGTGCCTGCTGCCCTTGTTCTTCTAGGTGGTCGAGGTTGCGGGTTTGGGAGGTGTTGTTGAAGAAGCCTCGGTGAGTTGCTGCAGTGCATCGTGTAGATGGCACACACTGCAGCCACAGTGCACCGGTGGTGGAGGGAGTGGATGCTTTTGTCCTGATAGCTTCCCGAGTGTTGTTGGAGCTACACTTATGTAGGCAAGTGGAGAGTATTCCATCACACTCCTGACTTGTGCCTTGTAGAAGGTGGAAAGGCTTTGGGGAGTCAGGAGGTGAGACACTCGCCGCAGAGGTTTTTCGCTGGTGTTGGTTTCCTCACCACCTGCCAGAGGCTCAGTCTCGCAGCTATGTCCTTCAGGACTCGGCCAGCTAGGTCAGTAGTGGTAGTACTGAGCCACTCTTGGTGATGGATATTGAAGTCCCCCACCCAGAGTACGTTCTGTGCCCTTGCTACTCTCAGTGCTTCTTTCAAGTGGTGTTCCACATGGAGGAGTACTGATTCATCAGCTGAAGGAGGGCAGTATGTGGTAATCAGCAGGAGGTTTCCTTGTCCATGTTTGACCTGATGCCATGAGATTTCATGGGGTACGGAGTCAATGTTGAGGACTCCCAGGACCACCCCCTCCCGAATGTATACCACTGTGCCGCCACCTCTGGTGGGTCTGGACATACCCAGGGATGGTGATGGAGGAGTCTGGGACCTTGGCCGAAAGGTACGATTCTGTGAGTATGACTGTGCCAGGATGTTGCTTGACTAGTCTGTGGGACAGCTCTCCCAATTTTGGCACATGTCCCCAGATGTTAGTGAGGAGGACTTTGCAGGGTTGACTGGGCTGGGTGTGCCTTTGTCGTATCTGGTGCCTAGGTCGATGCCGAGTGGTCCGTCCAATTTTATTCTTAGTATACTTCTTTGTAGCGGTTTGGTACAACTGAGTGGCTTGCTAGGCCATTTCTGAGGGCAGTTAAGAGTGAACCACATTGCTGTGGTTCTGGAGTCACATATAGGCCAGACCGGGTAAGGACGGCAGATTTCCTTCCCTAAAGGACATTAGTAAACCAGATGGGTTATTACCACAATCCGGTAGGTTTATGGTCGCCATTACTGATACTAGCTTTTTATTCCAGATTGATTTAATTAACTGAATTAAAATTTTTATTGAACATTCATGACATGATCTCATGTCTCCGGATCATTAATCCAGGCCTCTGGATTACTAGTCCAGTAACATAACCACACTGCTGGCGTAACTACCAATGGTAGCATTGCCTCAAGATTCCTAGATTACTGACCCTATTGTATTCTTTCGGGCAGCAAAAAGCCATAAGGATAGTTTACACCAGTATAATAAGAGGTTTAATACAGAGGAAGCATTTTTCAGTAATTAAAACATATTATGATGTCAAACCTTGGTATGGTGCAAAATTACTCTTCCTATACGTGTCTTCCACTGTGGGTAACCATTCTGAAGGACGTTGATTAAACAGGACAGATTATTATGGCAATGTGGCATGTGTTAAAGCTGTAAAAAATGAGTTTCTCAAGATATTACTGATGTGTGTCGTTAGCAGTTTCAAAAGGCCTGAATGTCACTTTTTATGCTCAACTACTTTTCTTGCTAGAATTAGCAGACAGAAATTTTGGTTTCAAGTTTTTTGTTGTTCCAATTTTCTCACATCTTGTCCTTGAAAGAAAGACTTGCATTTCCACCGGACCACCGGACGTCTTAAAGTGCTTTACAGCCAATGAAGTACTTTTTTGGAGTGTAGTCACTGTTGTAATGTGGGAAACGCGACAGCAATGTGATAATGACCAGACAATTTGTTTGATGTTGATTGAGGGATAAATATTGGCCAGGACACTGGGGATAACTCCCCTGCTCTTCTTCGAAATAGTGCCATGGGATCTTTTACGTCTACCTGAGAGAGCAGACGGGGCCTCGGTTTAACGTCTCGTCTGAAATACGGCATCTCCCTGGAGCGGGACTTGAACCCACAACCTTCTGACTCAGAGGCGAGTGTGCTACCCACTGAGCCACAGCTGACACACATCGGGTGATGACTTATGTTTGGGTACAGCTTCATGGATACAACCACTCTCCAGTACCTCACCAAAGTAGCCACCCTTTATGTGTGAGTCCAGATAATCTTCAGCTGTTCAATTATGGAGGTCAGCAAAACCATGTGTGATCCTGTTTTTATGCAGTCTATTGGTTTCAATATCAATGATTATGAGCATGAACCCTGGTTGATTTTTCCCCCCTCTCTAGCTTGGGAGATACGAAGTCCAATTGTAATGTCCACCCTGTAACCTTGATTGAAATCAGAAAACTCAGCACAAATGAAAAATAGAACTTGCGATCTTCATGACTTTTTTATTCGTTTATGGGATGTGGGCGTCGCTGGCAAGGCCACCATTTATTGCCCATCACTAATTGCCCTCGAGAAGGTGCTGGTGAGCCGCCTTCTTGAACCGCTCCAGAGGGCAGTTAAGAGTCAACCACATTGCTGTGGGTCTGGAGTCACATATAGGCCAGACCAGGTAAGGACGGCAGATTTCCTTCCCTAAAGGACATTAGTGAACCAGAAGGGTTTTTACAACAATCCAATAATTTTGTGGTTACCATTACTGATATTAGCTTTTTTTATTTAATTGAATTTAAATTCCCCAGCTGCCATGGTGGGATTTGAACTCAGGTTTCTGGATCATTAGTCCAGGCCTCTGGATTACTTGCCCAGTGACATTACCACTATGCTACCGTCCCCTGTGGTGCGGCTCAGTAATCTGCATGGCCACTGAGGAGAGCCAGATTATTCCTAAAGTGGAAGATAAGTTAGTCAGTCAAAGATGGCAAAAGGCTCGGCAATTAAATGTCAAAATAGGGGAAATGGAGTTGATATTACTGTATATACTTGGATATTTAGAGGGAATCTTCTCCTATTATTCAAAAAAGTAAGGTCTTCAGTTGGTCACATCATTCACCCCATGTGGTTGAGGGAGATTGTAAGTAGAACTTTAATGCTGCCAGTTTGATCATCTCTTCAATAAGAATTGCAACTGAAATTGAGAGATACTATTGTAATTCAATCTAGAAACAATTCAGTTATCAATTTTAAAGATGGACTTATTACTATAAATAAAAAGGTGGAAATACTGGGCCTGACTGCATTGAAGTTCAGTTTCTGACCTTTCTTACCATTACTACAATTAGGTACCTGTAATTGGTGTTACATGGGTAAGCGTTACATTTTTCTTAAATTGTAATCTACTGCACCCTTTACTCTTATTAAGAGCCTTGAATTTAATGTTATTTAACTACCTACTGCAGTAGCTTTTTTGTTGCATCTGAATACACCGCCTGCTAAGCCGCACCAATCATGAAGATCCCAAGTTTTATCATTTTATTTTTGTCACAGTTGTTTTTCTCTTTTTATTTCTTTGTTTTTAAGTAATCCTGCAGCTGTGTAACTTATTTCCATGTCCTTTGAATTTTTCTTTTCAGTTCTCATATCCATACATTCATATATTTATAATAAAAAAAAATACTGGAAATACGCACATACCCATCAGCATTTAAGAGAAAAGGCTGATTAATGCTTCAGACAAATATCAGGTTCTGAAGAAGAATTTACGCTCAAAACCTGAAACTATCTTTACTCTTTTCAGATTCTGATGGACGTGTTTTCCCAAGATTCAGTTTTTATTTCACATTTCCAGCATTTTCATTTTATTTTTATTTCAGTGGATCATGCCACACACACTGGGCTGATGTGGCAGGTAACATTCGCGCCACACAAGTGCCAGGCAATGACTATCTCCAACAATCGAGAGTCTAACCACCTCCCCATGACATTCAACGGCATTGCCGAATCCCCCACCATCAACATCCTGGGGGTCACCATTGACCAGAAACTTAACTGGACCAGCCACATAAATACTGTGGCAACAAGAGCAGGTCAGAGGCTGGGTATTCTGCGGCGAGTGTCCCACCTCCTGACTCCCCAAAGCCTGTCCACCATCTACAAGGCACATGTAAGGAGTGTGATGGAATACTCTCCACTTGCCTGGATGAGTGCAGCTCCAAAAACACAAGAAGCTCGACACCACCCAGTACAAAGTGGCCCGCTTGATTGGCACCCCATCCACCACCTTAAACATTCACTCCCTCCACCACCGGCATACCATGGCTGCAGTGTGTACTATCTGCAAGATGCACTGCAGCAACTCGTCAAGATTCTTCGGCAGCACCTCCCAAACTCGCAACCTCTTCCACCTAGAACAAGGGCAGCAGGCACATGGAAACACCATCACCTCCAAGTTCCCCTCCAAGTCACACACCAGGGTGACTTGGAAATATATCGCCAATCCTTCATAGTCACTGGGTCAAAATCCTGGAACTCCTTCCCTAACAGCACTGTGGGAGTACCTTCCCCACAGGGACTGCAGCGGTTCAAGAAGGCGGCTCACCACCACCTTCTCGAGGGCAATTAGGAATGGGCAATAAATGCTGGCCTTGCCAGAGATGCCCACATCCCATAAAACAAATTAAAAAAAAATCCCCACCATCAACATCCTGGGCAGGGGGCGGTCACCATTGACTGGAAACATCAATACTGTGGCTACAAGAGCAGGTCAGAGGTGGGTATTCTGCAGCGAGTGTCTCACCACCTGACTCCCCAAAGCTTTTCCACCATCAACAAAGCATAAGTCAGGAGTGTGATGGAATATTCTCCACTTGCCTGGATGAGTGCAGCTCCAATTGACAGTGAAGAAGCTCGACACCATCCAGGACAAAGCAGCCCGCTAGATTGGCACCCCATCCACCACCTTAACCATTCACTCCTTCCACCATCGGCGCACTGTGGCTGCAGTGTGTACCATCGACAAGTAACTCCGCTTCTGGTCCCCTCCCCTCGGGCGGTAACTCCGCCTCCGGCCCCCTGCCCTCGGGCGGTAACTCCGCCTCCGGCCCCCTGCCCTTGGACGGTAACTCCGCCTCCGGCCCCCTGCCCTTGGGCGGTAACTCCGCCTCCGGCCCCCTGCCCTCGGGCGGTAACTCCGCCTCTGGCCCCCTGCCCTTGGGCGGTAACTCCGCCACCTGCCCTCGGGCGGTAACTCCGCCTCCAACCCTTGGGCGGTAACTCCGCCTCCGGCCCTGCCCCTCGGGCGGTAACTCTGCCTCCAGCCCCTCCCCTCGGGCGGTAACTCCGCCTCCGGCCCCCTCACCTCGGGCGGTAACTCCGCCTCCGGCCCCTCACCTCGGGCAGTAACTCCGGCCCCGCCCCTCGGGCGGTAACTCCGCCTCCGGCCCCTCCCCTCGGGCGGTAACTCCGCCTCCGGCCCCTCCCCTCGGGCGGTAACTCCGCCTCTTGCCCCGCCCCTCGGGCGGTAACTCCGCCTCCGGGCCTGTGACGGTTGGGCTCGCGCTCTGGAATTTTCCGCCGCTTCAAACTCCGCCCCCCCGGAGCGAGCAACCGTGAACAGCGCATGCGCCTGACGCAGACCGCGCCGCTTCTCGGTTGCGGAGGATCCGGCGCCTCGTATCCAGGATCAATGACTTTAAGGCATTGGGGTTTTTTCTTAATCTTGAATTCTACCTTCTGTAAAACTCGCGGACTCGTTTTCTTGAAGTTAGTGGCGGCTCTGACCTGTGCTCGGTGAGGTGTGACCGCGGCCTGTCGCCCCTGCAGCTCCAACCAGTGTCGTTAGCCGCGCCTTCCCGCCTGTCGCATTCCTCTTGTAAATGGGGTCGAAGGGTCAGATTCCCCTTGCATTTAAGTTAAGTAAAAACTGCAGATGCCGGGAATGAATAACTTGCATTTTAAAGAGCACTTGTCACCACCTCAGGAAGTCCCAAAGCGCCCTGCAGCCAATGCAGTACTTTTCGAAGTGTAGTCACTCTTGCAGGGAAATCACCAGTCAGTTTGGGCACAGCAAGGTCCAAAAACTGGCTGACCCCTTATTCTGAGACTGTGACCCCTGGTTCTAGACTCCCCAGCCAGGGGAAACATCCTCCCTGCGTCTACCCTGTCAAGCCCTGTAAGAATTTTGTATGTTTCAATGCGATCACCTCTCATTCTTCTAAACTCTAGAGAATATAGGCCTAGTCTACTCAATCTTTCCTCATAGGACAATCCCCCCATCCCAGGAACCAGTCTGGTGAACCTTCGTTGCACTCCCTCTATGGCAAGTATATCCTTCCTTAGGTAAGGAGACCACAACTTTACACAATACTCCAGGTGTGGTCTCACCAGGGCCCTATATAATTGCAGTAAGACGTCTTTACTCTTGTACTCAAATCCTCTTGTAATAAAGGCCAACATACCTTTCCTAATTGCTTGCTGTACCTGCATGTTAACTTTCAGTGATTTGTTTCCCTCTGAACACTAACATTTCCCAATCTCTCACCATTTAAAAAATACTCTGCATTTCTATTTTCCTAACAAAGTGGATAACTTCACATTTCTCCACATTATATTCCATTTGCCATGTTCTTGCTCACTCACTTAGCCTGTCTATATCCCCTTGAAGCCTCCTCACAACTTACATTCCCACTCAGCTTTGAATCCTCAGCAAACTTGGATATATTGCATTTGGTCCCTTCATCCAAATCATTGATATAGATTGTGAATAGCTGAGGCCCAAGCACTGATCCCCATTAGTTACAGCCTGCCAACCCGAAAATGACCTGTTTATTCCTACTCTCTGTTTTCTGTCCAATCCTCAATCCATTCTAGTATATTACCACCAATCCCATGAGCCCTAATTTTGTTTAACAACCTCTTGTGTGGCACCTTATCGAGTGCCTTCTGAAAATCCAAATACACCACATCCACTGGTTTCCCCTTATCTATTCTGCTAGTTACCACCTCAAAAAACTCTTAACAGATTTCTCAAACATGATTTCCCTTTCATAAATCTGCGTTGACTCTGCCCAATCCTATTATTTTTTAAGTGAGAGGACAGGTTAATGTTTTGGATGTGAACCCTTCCTCAGAACTGAAAGATAGAAACTGAAACATTGGGGTGTGGTGGGAGGAAAACAACAAGCCCAGAGAGGAAGCATGAGTGAATTGATGTCACCGATTATCTCAGTCAAGTAATGGATAGAAGTGTAAAGATGTTAAGGGAACAAAGGATATCTAAATAGCTATGGATGTAAATAGCTATGGGAGTGAGAAGATGGGAGAGATGAAAAACCTGGGGATTGGGTATATAATTAACACAGGGTTGAAAGTGAGGATATAGTTAAAGACTAAAGTTACCAAAGTCAGTGTTCAGATCAGAGGGTTACAGGGTGCCTAGGAGCAAGATGAGATATTGTTCCTGCATTACAAGAGTGACTACACCACAAAACTACTTCATTGGCTGTAAAGTGCTTTCGGTTGTCCTGCGGTCGTGAAAGGTGCTATATGATGGGAGTTTGTTCTTTACTTTCTTTCCTGAAACTTGCATTGAGCTTTGTTTGAACAGTGAACAAGGCCAATACCAAAGAGGTCAGGTAGCTCAGGGTTGCACTTGCGGTCAGAACATATTTGTTTTACAAAGCGGTCACATAATCTGCATTTGTGGAGGAGGACTGCACTGTGAACAGCAAATACAGTATAGTAGATTAGAGGAAGAACACGTAAATCGCTGCAGCAAATGGAAAGAGTGTTTGGGGTTCTGGACGGTGGTGTGGGAGGAGGGATTGTGATGCATTTCCTGCATATGAACGAGAAGATGTCAGAGGTAGGGCACCTGTAAGTACGGGTGGTGGAAAAGTCAACCAGGGTATAAGGAATGGTCCCTCTGGAAAGCGGAGAGGGGGGTGGGGGAAGATGTGTTTAGGATCATGTTGTAGGTGGTGGAAATTGCAAAAGTTGACATGGTGGATGGATGGTGAGGATCAGGGGGACTTTGTCATGATTGTCAGAGGAGTCGGGGCAGATGCAAATAGGTGGCATTATAGGCAGTGTAGATGAAAGAAAGACTTGCATTTATATAGCGCTGTCTCAAAGCGCTTTATAGCCAATGAAGTACTTTTTGAAGTGGAGTCACTGTTGTAATGTGGGAAACGCGGCAGCCAATTTATGCACAGCAAGGTCCCACAAACAGCAATGTGATAATGACCAGATAATCTGTTTTTGTTATGTTGGTTGAGGAATAAGTATTGGCCAGGACACCGGATAACTCCCCTTCTCCTCTTCGAAATAGTGCCATGGGATCTTTTACGTCCACCTGAGAGAGCAGACGAGGCCTTAGTTTAACGTCTCATTCTGAAGATGACACCTCCAACAGTGCAGCACTCCCTCAGCATTGCACTGGTGTGTCAGCCTAGCTTTATGTGCTCAAGTCCCTGGAGTGGGACTTGAACCCACAACCTTCTGACTCAAAGGCAAGTGTGCTACCAACTGAGCCATCAGCTGACACAAAAGCATAAAATTACAAAGAGATATCGACAGATTAAGTGAATGGGCAAAACTGTGGCAAATGGATTTCAATGTAGGCAAATGTGAACAGGTACAGAAAATAATCCAAACGGCTAATGGAATGCTGACCTTTATATTTAGAGGACTAGAATACAAGGGGGTAGAAGTTATGCTGCAGCTGTACAAAACCCTGGTTAGACCACACCTGGAGTATTGTGAGCAGTTCTAGGTACCACACCTTAGGAAGGATATATTGGCCTTGGTGGGAGTGCAGCGTAGGTTTACCAGAATGATACCCGGACTCCAAGGGTTAAGTTACGAGGAGAGATTAAACAAATTAGGATTGTATTCCCTTGAATTCAGAAGGAGATCTGATCGAAGTTTTCACGATATTAAGGGGAACAGATAGGGTAAATAGAGAGAAACTATTTCCGCTGGTTGGGGATTCTAGGACTAGGGGGCATAGTCTAAAAATTAGAGCCAGACCTTTCAGGAGTGAAATTAAGAAACACTTCTCCAAACAAAGGGTGGTAGAAGATTGGAACTCTCTTCTGCAAACGGCAATTGATGCGAGATCAATTATTAATTTTAAATCGGAGATTGATAGATTTTTGTTAACCAAAGGTATTAAGAGATATGGGCCTAGGTGGGTATATGGAGTTAGGTCGCAGATCAGCCATGATCTCACTGAATGGCGGAACAGGCTCGAGGGGCTCAATGGCCTACTCCAGTTCCTATGTTCCATGAGAAATGGGACAGACCCAATCCAGGGCTCCATTGATCACAATAGAGGGAAATCCTCAGCTGAAGAAAAAGGACCATCACAACGCCACCTACATGCACAATACCAATAGAAATGTTGCTGTCACTCACTTTTTTAACATATAATAGATGTCTGCATTAATGCTGGTAAAGTCTCTCGTACTCTAGAAAGGTTGCATCATGTAATAAAGCTCAGAAAGGTGAAAAGTTGTAAATGCTAGACTTGGTCATCAAGCCAGGAGACCAATCCTGGATCAATGCAGAGTGTATAAGGGTGTATTAAGAGCAGCACCAGGCAGAACTTGAGAATGAGACACAAAGATTTCTCTTCCCATCAGCAGTCAGGCACCCATTGAAACCATACCACTAGAAAAAAAACTTTTTAGTTGCTGTTGCCATCTTTTTCTGCTTTGGCAGTTCTGTTAAAATGTGACCAATAAGCTTGTTATGGGTTACACATTCAGGGCTATTCATTTATGCACTAGAATTGTGTAATATTGTTGTGCAGATCTGCCAAAGACGAGCGATGCTTACAGAAAGTCAACATATAGAGCCAGAGCAATTGTAATTTTAACTGTTGGTGGATATTATTTTACTCTCATTTGGGATATTTTCACAGTTGCATTTCTTGTCTTCACTGGCTAGGTTATGAAATACTTTTGGATACTAAGATTCGACAGAGGCAGCTCTTCTAATACTATCCGCAACATGATACCCTCCATTGGAAGACAGCTCTGTTCAGGTACCGCATTATACTGTATGGTCTTACTATGGTAACCTTTTGAATTCAGTGAAAAATGATGAATGGCATCTTTAATTGGTTTCTGAATCTGTAGTCTATTCGTTAATTATTTTGTATGATATATGGCTTAATATTATCTGTGCTGCAAAAGGCAACACTGACAGAATACTGCTCTGGTTAAAATACATTTTAAAATCCCAATTTGCTGGAATTGCAGTATTGGGGTTCTATCATTACCAATAAGTTAATGAACTGCTTAATAACCTCTCTCTCAACTTAATAAATAGATCAAATTAATGAACCTGTGACATAAAGTATTATAGTTACTACATCTATAAAAAGCAGGAATGAGAAAAGGCTGTTATTCCCTCCACAACTTCCACAGACCATGTATATTCCACTCTGTTGTTTAATATCACTTATACAGTATACCGAGGAGTTCCGCATAAATATTCCCTGATTCCTAAAGGCAGTCTATCAAAACGTCAGGATGTTAATTCCGCCCCACATTTCCATTAATGCCTTCCTCAGGCAATATCACTCCCCTCCTTATATATTTTTTTATTCGTTTATGGGATGTGGGCGTTGCTGGCAAGGCCAGCATTTATTGCCCATCCCTAATTGCCCTTGAGAAGATGGTGGTGAGCCACTTTGAACCGCTGCAGTCCGTGTGGTGAAGGTACTCCCACAGTGCCGTTAGGGAGGGAGTTCCAGGATTTTGACCCAGCGACAATGAAGGATCGACGATATACTTCTAAATCAGGATGGTGTGTGACTTGGAGGGGAACTTGGAGGTGGTGGTGTTCCCATGCGCCTGCTGCCCTTGTCCTTCTAGGTGGCAGAGGTCATGGGTTTGGGAGGTGCTGCCGAAGAAGCCTTGGCGAATTGCTGCAGTGCATCTTGTAGATGGTACACACTGCAGCCACAGTACGCCGGTGGTGGACGGAGTGGATGTTTAAAGTGGTGCCAATCAAGCGGGCTGCTTTGTCCTGGATGGTGTCAAGCTTCTTGAGTGTTGTGGAGCTGCATTCATCCAGGCAAGTGGAGAGTAGTATTCCATCACACTCCTTACTTGTGATGGTGGGAAGGCTTTGGGGAGTCAGGAGGTGAGACACTCGCCGCAGAATACCTAGCCTCTGACCTGCTCTTGTTGCCACAGTATTTATGTGGCTGGTCCAGTTAAGTTTCTGGTCAATGGTAACCACCAGGATGTTGATGGTGGGGGATTCGGCGATGGTAATACCATTGAATGTCAAGGGGAGGTGGTTAGACTCTCGCTTGTTGGAGATAGTCATTACCTGGCACTTCTGTGGCGCGAATGTTACCTGCCACTTATCAGCCCAAGCGTCCACGTCTTGTTGCATGCGGGCATGGACTGATTCATTATCTGAGGAGTTGTAAATGGCGCTGAACACTGTGCAGTCATCAGCGAACATCCCCATTTCTGACCTTATGTTGGAGGGAATGTCATTGATGAAGCAGCTGAAGATGGTTGGGCCTAGGACACTGCCCTGAGGAACTCCTGCAGCGATGTCCTGGGTCTGTGATGATTGACCTTCAACCACCACAACCATCTTCCTTTGTGCTAGGTATGACTCCAGCCAGTGGAGCATTTTCCCCCCGATTCCCATTGACTTCAGTTTTACGAGGGCTCCTTGATGCCACACTCGGTCAAATGCTGCCTTGATGTCAAGGGCAGTCACTCTCACCTCACCTCTGGAATTCAGCTCCTTTGTCCATGTTTGGACCAAGGCTGTAATGAGGTTGGAAGCCGCGTGGTCTTGGCGGAACCCAAACTGGGCATCAGTGAGCAGGTTATTGGTGAGTAAGTGCCGCTTGATAGCACTTTCGATGACACCTTCCATCACTTTGCTGATGATTGAGAGTAGACTGATGGGCCGGTAATTGGCCGGGTTGGATTTGTCCTGCTTTTTGTGGACAGGACATACCTGGGCAGTTTTCCACATTGTCGGATAGATGGCAGTGTTGTAACTGTACTGGAACAGCTTGGCTAGAGGCGCGGTTAGTTCTGAAGCACAAGTCTTCAGCACGATAGCCGGGATGTTGTCAGGGCCCATCGCCTTTGCTGTATCCAGTGTGCTCAGCCGTCGTTTGATATCACGTGGAGTGAATTGAATTGGCTGAAGACTGGCTTCTGTGATGGTGGGGACCTCAGGTGTAGGCCAATATGGCACTTCTGGCTGAAGATGGTTGCAAACGCTTCAGCCTTGTCTTTTGCATTCACGTGCTGGGCTCCACTATCATTGAGGATGGGGATATTCATGGAGCCTCCTCCTCCCGTTAGTTGTTTAATGGTCCACCACCATTCACGACTGGATGTGGCAGGACTGCAGAGCTTTGATCTGATCCGTTGCTTGTGGGATCGCTTAGCCCTGTCTATAGCATGCTGCTTCCGCTTTTTAGCATGCATGTAGTCCTGTGTTGCAGCTTCCCCAGGTTGGCACCTCATTTTTAGTTACGCCTGGTACTGTTCCTGGCATGCTCTTCTGCACTCCTTATTGATCCAGGGTTGGTCCCCTGGCTTGGTGGTAATGATAGAGTGAGGGATATGCCGGGCCATGAGATTACAGATTGTAGTGGAATACAATTTTGCTGCTGCTGATGGCCCACAGCGCCTCATGATTGCCCAGTTTTGAGCTGCTAGATTTGTTCTGAATCTATCACATTTAGCACGGTGGTAGTGCCACACAACACGATGGAGGGTGTCCTCAGTGTGAAGACGGGACTTCGTCTCCACAATGACTGTGCAGTGGTCACTGCTACCAAGGTTCACAGTCAATATTGAGGACTCCCAGGGCCACTCCTTCCCAACTGTATACCACTGTGCTGCCACCCCTGGTGGGTCTGTTGTGCCGGTGGGACAGGACATACCCAGGGATGGTGATGGAGGAGTCTGGGACATTGGCTGAAAGGTATGATTCTGTGAGTATGACTATGTCAGGCTGTTGCTTGACTAGTCTGTGGGACATCTCTCCCAATTTTGGCACAAGTCCCCAGATGTTGGTGAAGAGGACTTTGCAGGGTTGACCGGGCTGGGTGTGCCGTTGCCGTGTCCGTAGCCGGTTCCGAGGTCGATGCCGGGTGGTCCGTCCGATTTCATTTTATTGTTTTTCGTAGCGGTTTGTTACAACTGAGTGGCTTGCTAGGCCATTTCAGAGGGCAGTTAAGAGTCAACCACATTGCTGTGGGTCTGGAGTCACATAGGCCAGCCCAGGCAGGACAGCAGATTTCCTTCCCTAAAGGACATTAGTGAACCAGATGGGTTTTTACGACAATCCGATAGTTTCATGGTCACCATTACTGATACTAGTAATTATTCCAGATTTATTTAATTAATTGAATTTAGATTCCCCAGCTGCCGTGGTGGGATTTGAACTAACGTCTCTGGATCATTAGTCCAGGCCTCTGGATTACTAGCCCAGTGACATTACCACTACGCTACCGTTCCCTGTATATTTATTTGAATACAATGGGCATAAAATTTGAGTTCAGCGGTAGTGCAAAATGAACGACAATGAATTAGCAGCCCATTTTACACCCGTAAAATGTTATTTTCCATTGAAATCATATGTAGGTGTTTTAGAAGAGCATGTGCATAAAGTGTTAGAGGGAACTAGAAAAGGATTTGGTTCTGAAAAATTTAGCGGAACTCAAAGTGGATAAATCATTGGGTCTGATGGCATGCACCCTAGGCTGTTGAGAAAAGTTATAGAGGAGATAGATCACAATTTTTCAATCCTCAGGGAGAGTAGGATAAACTGGCTAATTATAGATCAGTTGGGCTCACATCTTACAATCTATAATTTGAGATCAAATTAATCAACATTTCGGAATATATAGGATAATCAAGGACAACCTTGATTGGACAAATTTAAGAGAGCTTTTTGAACAAGTGGCTGATTGTATAGATAAAGGGAATGCAGTAGATGTAGTGTTGATAGATTTTCAGAAGGCATCTCACAAAAAACTTGTTACAAAAATCCAGGCATATTGTATAAGAGGAAATGCAGCAGAATGGATAGAAAGTAGATTGGGAGACAGGAAATAAAGCAGTAGACTGGAGAAGGTTTTGAAGTGATGTACCATAGGAGCTTAGGGAGCGCAATATTGTAATTTTCTGACTGCAGAGGGCTTGACAAATGGTAAGGATGGCTATAGTTTTAAAAAAAACTTCAGGAGGATATAGACAGGTTAGTGGAATGGCAGACAGGTGGCAAAGAAAGACTTGCATTTATATAGCGCCTTTCATGACCACCGGACGTCCCAAAGCGCTTTACAGCCCATTAAGTACTTTTGAAGTGTAGTCACTGTTGTAATTTAGGAAACGCGGCAGCCAATTTGCACACAGCAAGCTCCCACAAACAGCAATGTGATAATGACCAGATAATCTGTTTTAGTGATGCTGATTGAGGGATAAATATTGGCCAGGAGACCGGGGATTACTCCCCTGCTCTTCTTTGAAATAGCGCCATGGGATCTTTTACATCCATCTGAGAGAGCAGACGGGGCCTTGGTTTAAGGTCTCATCCGAAAGATGTCACCTCCGACAGTGCAGCACTCCCTCAGCACTGCACTGGAGTGTCAGCCTCGATTTTTGTGCTCAAGTCTTTGGAGTGGGACTTGAACCCACAACCTTCTGACTCAGATGCTAGAGTGCTACCCACTCAAAAGTCATTTTGTATAGCCTATATGAGCAAAGAGGTAATAAATTTGTACAAGTCACTAGACAACATGCAGCTCGACCTCACCACCACCTCTCTCAACCCTCCACTGTTTCTGATTTGTCATGCTGCTTGTCCAACATCCAGTCCCTAATGAGCAGAAATTTCCTCCAACTAAATATTGGGAAGACTGAAGTCATTGTCTTCGGTCCTAGCCACCGACTCCATCTTTCTCTCTAGTCACTGTCTGAGGCTGACTGGAACGTTCTCAAATGAGATGAGTTTCCAACCATATATCTGCTTCCACCTCCGTAACATCGCCTGTCTCCGCCCCTGTCTTAGCTCATCTGCTGCTGAAACTCTCATCCATGCCTTTGTTACCTCTAAACTTGACTATTTAAATGCTCTCCTGGCCGCCGTCCCATCTTCCACCCTCCTGAAATTTGAACCCATCCAAAACTCTGTTGTCCGTATCCTAACTTGCACCGAGTCCTGTTCACTCATCACCGCTCTGCTCGCTGACCTACATTGGCTCCAGGTCTGGTAACGCCTGAATTTTAAAATTCTCATCCTTGTTTTCAAATCCCTCCTTGCCCTCGCCCCTCCCTATCTCTGTAACCTCCTCTAGCTCTCTCAGATCTCTGCGCGCCTCTCATTCTGGGCTCTTGCGTATCACCGATTTTAATCGTTCTGCCATTGGTGGCCATGCCTTCAGCTGTCTGGGCCCTAGGATCTGGAATTCCCTCCCTAAGCCTCTCCACCTCGCTACACCTCTCTCATCCTTTAAGATGATCCTTAAAACCTACCTGTTTCACCAAGATGTTGGTCACCTGTCCGAATATCTCCTTACGTGGCTCGGTGTCAAATTTTGTTTGCTAACGCTCTTGTGAAGCGCATTGGGACGTGTTATTACATTAAAGGCGCTATATAAATGCAAGTTGTTGCTGATTGGTTCAACGCCTGTACCACACACGCGTATTATCATTCTATAAGATCAGATTCTGTAGGTGAAAGTTGAATTTTTTTAATGAATTTTATTTAGCTGATTTCAAAATCTATCCTGTACATCAGGAGATGAGTAACTTTAAAAAAAATCATTTTCGATTACTGGAGTATACATGCGTATTTTTTTTTTACATCTAGGTGCTGTGAGAAGATACAGTCACAGTGTGGCACCCATGGTCAAAGCAGAGCCAGCAAGAGGACTTGTGGATGAGCCAGTCAAACTTGAGGTTGCACATTTAGCGCCAAACCAACAAGTCACATTGCACTCAAGGTTGCTGTCTGAGGACTCTGATTGGTGGGAGGCATATGCCCACTATGTCAGTGATTCAGAGGGGATTGTCCGAGGTTTGTGAAACTAAGTTACACTGTGCAACTTTTACCTTTACAAAGTAATTCCTCGTCATTGAAACATTGGGGAGAATTTTAACCCCCAAGTATGGTAGGTTGGAGGCGGGTGGGAAGTAAAAAGAAATGTTAGATCTCAAACCAACCCCATCCCGCCCACTTCCGGTATTAACAGAGCCCTCCCCCAGCCATCTCTGACCACCCCCACCGTCTCCGATTTTCCCCCACCCGAGCCATCTCTGAGCCCACCACCCCCCACCCCCTCCCCCCGCCTTCTCTGACCTCCGGCCCCCATCTCTGACCTCCGCCCCCGCAATCTCCAACCCATGTGCGCGCCCGCCATTTCTGACTCCCCACCATTTACGCCCCCTCTGCACCCCCTTAGGGGGTGGGCGGAGGCCTCGTAGGGTGGATCGGAGTCCTGGGTGCGTGGGGTGGGAAGGGATTGGAGGCCTCGCGGGGGTTGGGTTAGGCAGGAACGCTGGACCCAGGAGGTAAGTGTAAAGGCACTTACCTCCTGGATGCAGCAGTCCTCACCTTACTTTAGCTGGCGGGTTTCACGAGGCCTGCAAAACCCGACCAGCTATAGTTAAATTTAAAATCAAGGCTAAATCTGAGGTATGGCAGCATCATTATAGTATTTAAATGGGAGACCCGCCTCTTGGGAGTAGGCTGGCTGCCTGCCCCCCTGTCCTGCCTCCACTAAAACCGGACATGGGCTGGAGGCAGGTTCTGGTCGGGATTCAGACTTTTTAACATTTTAACTTCTTACCCGACCCAAACCCACTCATTTTTTGGGGTTAAAATTCCCCCGATATGTCAGTCAGGATTGCCGTTACAACTTGCAAGAGTGAAATAGGGAGAAATTAGAAAAGAGCAATTTGGACTAAAAATTACACACAACCTAAATATCTTGTCCCAGTAGGTGTTGTCGTGAATCTAAGCTTTCAGGGGGGTAAAGGAGAAAACTTTTCACTGAAATTGTCAATATAATTGATTCCAAGAAGGAAAATGTCTCTTAAATATATAACTTTTAAATTTTGTAATATTTGATATATGCCTTCTGTTTAGAAAAGTGAGATTTCTAAAAAAAAAAAATTGTGCTTATAAATGGTATTCATTATCTAGCTTTTCATCTGGATAGAAGTATTGCTAGCAGAAGCCGACAGTAAATGTCCTGTAATGGTATTCTTCACAGTCACCAGAGATAAGTCCTTGGGAGGCACTTACACTGGCCAGGAACCGATGGGCTTAATGTGGAGCATGAAGCTTGCACCTGGTGGTTGCCCTGGAATGAGGTACACCTTTTTTTTAAACGCTGTGGATTCTAACCCATATTGATCTGTTGAAAGATAGGGGACTGCTTATATTTGTGTTTGTGTTTTATATTTGTGTGCTTTTATTTTACTTTTTGGAAACAAATAGACCTGTGATCATTTCTTTATATAAATCGGAAGAAAATATTTTCCCTCCCTGCTTGCTCCTGTTTGTCACCGTTTTGTTTTCACTTCCACTGGTAATCTCCATATGAGTATAATAAAAATAAAACTACTGTTTATTGTGAATTTTGCAATCACCAAGTTTGCTGAGAAATGGTTTTCCAGTTTGAAGCTTGCTCTACTCAGCTTGAATATTGTACTTCAGTCCCAACCCCAGAATACACCCCTCGTATACCAATATGACATTTTTCAATTTTTCCACAGTACTCATTCTGTGGTCTTTGAGGTGAGCTTGCCGTACGTGGGTGGTTTTGTGTTCACTCAGAACATGATTGAGTCTGCCCAAAGTCTTCATTTAAGGCAGTCAACAGATAGAGGAGACTTTAATTCCATCAGTCTGGGTTGGATTTCAATCCTGGTACTAGAACTGAAAGGTCAGTATTGTGATGATTTGCAATCTTTTGACCCTTTTTTTCAACGAAATGATTGGGTGAGTGAGGGGGCGGGAGGGAAGATACTTTAAATTTTGAGTTTTAATGCATAGTGCATTCCTGCAAGACAAAAAGGATCGGTAATTAAATTGCTGATAAGCTATCTTTGATGTTGTTCCCTCATAGACTGCAAATAATAAGCAATGTGTTAGCTTGTCTCAGTAATCAAAAAATACATCACACCCATTGTGCTGGAAGGTTTTTAATCTTGTTTGTGAACAGCCAGAAATAAAGCAGGGTGACAGGTACTGGAAGGCAGTCAAGCTTTTGGAACAGGCAGTCAGGCAGCAGTAGGATGTGAGGAGGAAGAAATACCAGAGACAGAAGTTAGACATTTTCTTTTCAGTCAAGCAAGATGACCCACTGAAGTGGGGTAGTGTGGTGTGTTTATTAGTTTTGTATTATTATGTGAAGACAAGTTGTACTAGTTCAACAAGTGAATCCGATCATAACTATTGCTCCGTATGTTCATCTGCGTGAAATAAAACAGTATAATGGTTCATATCAGCATTGTCATGGACAGCATAAGCTTTAGTGGCAAATTCAAAAGAAAAATTATTTTTCAAACTTGAACTGGCATCACTGTGGCTGCTGGCAACGCTCTGCTGCAGCAGCTCTCTGAGGCCTGCCATAGCCACTCTCCAAACCCATGGCACGTGGCCTCGTCCACTGAGGCCAGGGAGCCCGCCCGAATTATGGAAATAGCCCTGAGACCAGAAAATCACCTGGAGTCAGGCAAAAGACCTAATTCTACTAAACAGGAAAATGTATGCCATCACATTTTTAATTCTATTTTGACTGTTAGCAGTCGGTTATAATCCCAGCATATGTCAATTTACCTTTTAGGCTGAGGAAGAAGGATGTGACAGTCCCACTTTCGATAACCATTTCTGTGTATGATGGATGGATTTCCAGTGATTTTGACAAGGCGGCAGTACTGGCATCAACTGTATTAGAACGTTTTTATATGGCCCCAGGCACCACCAGGTTAGAGTTCATAGAGGGTCGTGTCATTGGAACAATGTTCTTTCCACCAGGTAAATGATAATGTTTCACTATTTATCTTTGCTTCTTTTGCATCCAGCATGCCATGGACCATTCTGCAGTTATGACTATTTCTGAATCCTTTCCCAATTTCTTTCTATATTTGGTCACTAATGGACATACTTTCTCTCCTTTTTGCTACCTGATTACTTACCATGGAAAAAGAGAGAAATAAATAGCGTTACATGGCATTCATCTTGTGTCTCAGGATGTCCCAAAGTGCTTTGAATTAAATGAATTACATTAAAGTACATTCACTGTTATGTAGGGAAACACAGCAGCCAGTTTTCACACAGCAAGATCCCACATAATCTGTTTGGTGATAGTAGTTAAGTGAGAAATGTTAGCTAGGACTCCAGAACTCCCTGCTTTTCTTTGGATAGTGCCAATGGATCTTTAACGTTCACCTGAACCACACAAACAGGCAGAGAGGAACTTAGTTTATGTCTCATCTACATGGCAGCATCTCTGGTTATACAATGCTCCCTCTGTACTGTTGGCCTAGATAATGTGCTGAATTTTCAATGTTCTGACTTGAGCGGCCACAGCTGGAACTCCTCATGTTTTCTCCAACTCTGTGGTGCTGTTGATGCACTAGGTTGAGCCACTGACAATCTTGCATTTTGCAGTTTTGCCAATGTTATTCAAACTCTCGTGAAAGGTTACTGCTGTTTGGCTGAAGATATTTTCGTCTGATAAATATTCTAAGGTACACAGTGTGTGAGAATGCTTTGTTCACCTCTGGGACCTGCGTTCAAATATCGTACTAAGTTAAAAGTCGAGTTAAAAGTTTTTTTTAGTGACTATTAAAGGAGATTTAAGGTTTAGTTGGAATCTCCAGAATTTTGTCAAGTTTTTGAGGAAATCGCAATTTTTTTTGTAACCATGTGGATACCTTGTTAAGTTTCTCTAGTAATGTCAATGTGGGAAACTGCTGAAGCTGTGACTTTGGACAAGCCTGAGAACTGCCCTGGAACCATGCAATTCCAGGAAAATGTGCTGTCAACTGGGAAATCTGCACGCCCAATTGTGATTTCCCAGGGTCAAGCGGCTCTTGAGATGGTCCAAAGTTGCCCTGGCTTTTTCCGATGGATCCACTCTGGGATACACTGGTGATTCTTTTCAGTGATGTCACTGGAACAGCCTAGCAGGTCCTTATGGAGTTAAGATAATTGGCATGTTTACATAAACCAAATAAAATGATTGAACAACTAGGGAAAGGGCTAAAGCCCATAATGCAATACAACATCAAGTGTGAAAAGAGTAAAACAGAAGGCAGGTAAGTGAAAATGAAATGATTAAGTGTGCCAAGTTTGGGTTTTAAAAGCTTGGTAGGATTATCAGAGGAAGGAAGGATGGATTGGTGGATGGGGTAAGGACTTCCCCAGCTTTGAGGTCCTGGGAAATGGTGAGTTAAGAGTAGGAGGCTTTGTGATGAGTCTTCATTTCAAAACAGTGGGGATGTAGGGAAGAGGAAGAATGTGTAGGAAGGTCTATTTGGAGCTTAGAAGGAATGAAAAGAGGAAATTTCAGAGAACAGCAGAGACTATCAATAAAAGAGAAAGACAAGGTTGTATGTGTGAGAGAGATAGGGAGATGGACAAATGCAACAGGTGTTAGTAGAACAATACTGAAGGCCTGGATGGACTTGGGGCTTTATAGGAAGGTCAACAATCATGGTAGCTGTTGAGTTAAACTTGGGAAAGACATCAAGAAATTGAAACAAGTAAGATTTTTATTGCACCATTGAAGGGCATACTGGAGATCAAGATGTAGTGATTCAGACATTACACTGCCAGAGGTCTGGTGGTTTTGAACACTGAGGGGGTGCAATCTGTAGGAAATTGATCTAAGGAGGAGGTTATTGATAGGAAGAACGAATGGAGTGTCCATGACACCCACCTCCTGCTCCCTCGACTCTATTCCCACTGAACTGCTGACCACCCAGCTTCCCTTCCTGGCCCCCATGTTAGCTGATATTGTTAACGGTACTCTCTCCTCCGGTACTGTCCCCCCCTCCTTCAAATCTGTCGTCATCACCCCTCTCCTCAAAAAAACAATCCTGACACCTCCATCCTTGCAAACTACCGCCCCATATCCACCTCCCTTTCCTCTCCAAAGTCCTTGAACGTGTTGCCGCCTCCCAAATCCGTGTCCATCTTTCCCGGAACTCCATGTTTGAATCCCTCCAATCAGGTTTCCGCCCCTGCCACCGTACCGAAACAGCTCTTATCAAAGTCACAAATGACATCCTATGTGACTGACGGAGGTAAATTATCCCTCCTTGTCCTTCTTGACTTGTCTGCAGCCTTTGACACAGTTGACCACACCATCCTCCTCCAACACCTCTCCACTGTCATCCAACTGGGTGGGACTACACTTGCCTGGTTCCATTCTTATCTATCCAGTCGAAGCCAGAGAAACAGCTGCAATGGCTTCTCTTCCCACTCCCGCGTCGTTATCTCTGGGGTCCCCCAAGGTTCTCTCCTTGGCTCCCTCCTATTTCTCATCTACATGCTGCCCCTCGGCGACAGCATCAGTTTCCACATGTACGCTGACGACACCCAGCTCTACCTCACCACCACCTCTCTCAACCCCGCCACTGTCTCTGCATTGTCTTATTGCTTGTCCAACATCCAGTAGTGGATTTGCAGAAATTTCCTCCAACTAAATATTGGGAAGACTGAAGCCATTATCTTCGGTCCCCGCCACAAACTCCATTTACTAGCCACCGATGCCATCCCTCTCCCTGGCAACTGTCTGAGGCTGAACCAGACTGTTCACAACCTTTGGTGTCTTATTTGACCCTGAGATGAGCTTCTGACCACATATCCACGCCATCACTTCGACCGCCTGTTTCCACCTCCGTAACATCTCCTGACTCCACCCCTGCCTCAGCTGATCTGCTGAAACCCTCATCCATGCCTTTGTTACCTCTAGACTTGACTATTCCAATGAACCCCAGGCCGGCCTCCCATCTTCCACCCTCCGTAAACTTAAAAGTCATCCAAAACTCTGCTGCCCGTACCCTAACTCGCATCAAGTCCTGTTCACCCATTATCCTTGTGCTCGCTGACCTACATTGGCTCCCAGATAAGCAACGCCTCTATTTTAAAACTCTCATCCTTGTTTTCAAATCCCTCCATGGCCTTGCTCCTCCCTATCTCTGTAACCACCTCCAGCCCCACAACTAATGTTCTATCTAATTTTTATTTTAGGTGCGCGGTCCAGCAGAAAAGCTGATGAGCGGCCCGTGCAGCTTAAGGGGAACATTGCCGATAACCCTCAGAGAAAGTTGTGCTCCTCCAATTCTGGCCTCTTGAGCATCCTCAATTTTAATTGCTCCACCATTGGCAGCTATTCCTTCAGCTGCTGAGGCCCTAAGATCTGGAATTCCCTCCTTAAACCTCTCCTACTCTCTACCTCTCTTTCCTCCTTTAAGATGCTCCTTAAAACCTACCTCTTTGACTTTGCCCTGATATCTCCTTATGTGGCTCGAAGTTAAATTTTGTTTGATAACACTCCTGTGAAGCACCATGGAACGTTTTACTACGTTAAAGGCGCGATATAAATACAAGTTGATGTTATTGAAGAGGGAACAGAATACTGGGAAACCCCTAAATTAATGGAAAAACAGTTGGAAGGTGAGCCATGAGCAACAGCACAAATATTGATTTCAGAGGAAACATCATCCCAGGAGTATACAATTGTTTTGGTGTGTATCCATATACTAACTTGCTTAGTATACAGTGCCAAACTTTGCCTTGGGTATCTCCAAAGCCTTTGAGAAAACACTTAATTCATCAAAGTGTTCAAGAGCAGTGTTCCAGAGCTGCATAATGTAGGCACCAAATTGAATGGCCATGCTGAAAACTATACTGGGTATTGTGGATTTGGTGATAGGAAAACTCCTGTTATTTTGCTAACGTAGTGAGAATATTATTTTACAGTAAAAAAAAAAATAGGGGAGTATTTTAAACAAAAAGTACACTTCTTAGATTTACCTTCGCTGAGTAGTCACTTTAAGTTCTCAATCCAGGTATTTGTAATAGAATCTCTGGTAGGCAGTCAGACCAACCTACTGCCAGTGATGAAGCCATACAAATATAGGATTGTGGGGTAATTTGTGAAAGGGAACAAGTATTTCTTAATCTTAATTGCGTTTTTGGTTCTTCAAGATAAGAGATGCAATGAAATAGAACACTTTCATTTTTAATTGTGTCAACACTAAGAACTCTCAGATCAGATACAGCAGAGCCATTTGCAGTGTAATGCACCCATTACTCTACTCCACTGATGTGCCGTAATCCCAACTTTAGAAGGTCACTCTACTTGGACCAATGTGACATTTCCATTTGTGATATTTTATGGCCTCTCTTGCATTGAATTAATTTTCAGCCTCCTAAACTGTCTCCCCGGCTTGGTATTCTGATTCTCTTAGTACAGCCCTGTAAAGTGCCTTGGGACGTTTTGTCTGGTAAACGTGCTATATATAGTCCACTTGTGACTAACAAGTTGAAAGACACTTCCTTCTCATGCAAAGCTATTATGGTCAATTCCCAATTCCAGTTGAATGGATTATCTTGATCTAAGTGTAGAACCACTTTGTACCAAGTCCCATGGCACTATTTTGAAGAAGAGCAGGGGAGTTCTCCCTGGTGTCCTGACCAATATTTACCCCTCAATCGACATCACTAAAACAGATTATCTGGTCATTATCACATTGCTGTTTTTGGGAGCTTGCTGTCTGCAAATTGGCTGCCGCGTTTCCTACATTATAACAGTGACTACACTTCAAAGGTACTTCATTGGCTTTAAAGCACCTTGGGAAGTCCTGAGGTCCTGAATGGCGCTATATAAGATGTTCTTTCTATTTGTGAAGCATCTAAAGGCGCGATACACATGCAAGTTTTATAAAATGTACTTCCAATGTGCACTCATCATGATTCAGCTGTAGTACACAATGTTCTACTGAATTATAGCAGTCTGTTGGATGCATTTTAGAACTATACTCACTTGTTTTTTTTAGGCCCTGGACCATTTCCTGCTGTTGTAGATATGTGGGGTGGTGGAGGAGGTCTTGTTGAATACCGTGCAGCTCTTCTTGCATCCCGAGGATTTGCAACCTTAGCTTTGGCTTACACGGGACATAAGAGGGTCCCACAGTCACATCAAACCTTTGAGCCAAAACTGTTTTACTTTGAGGTAAAGAATATTTTAATGGGTTGCAATGTTTCAACTACTTTGGATTTACAAATGTGATAATTAGGAAGTTGGCAGATGTTTACTATATCAGGAAAACATCAGTGCCAAAAGTGCTAATGTGTCAAAGAATTGTAAAATTTGGATTGACTGTCACATCCCTAATTCCAGTGATAAGTCACTGAATAATTAAGAGGAATTAAATTCGGAAAACTTAATGTAAAGATGACATCATTTTAGCTGTGATAAATCTTTACATAATTGAAGTTATCTTTCAGCTCTGTTGTCTTATGGATCCCATTTTCTTCCTTCATTATTTTGATTTGTATACTAGCAAATCCCCCATGGCCATTTAGAGGTTTTGTAAGAAGAAGGATGTTACGCCAAATTGTATTATCAGGGTTACTGATCTATCAGCACTGGGGGAGCCTGGGGTATGTCAGTAATGGCAGTCTGTCTGTCCCGATACTTTCAGAGGAGATTCCCCCGTCTGGGAGTACTAGAATCTGGCAGTATTTGGAGGGCAGGGTCTTCAAGCCCTGTGGTGGAGGGGGGTGAGAGCAGAATGGGACCTGAACTGCCTTTTGCCCCTTTCAGCCCATTAGGCCCCCAACCCTCCCACTGCAGTCCTGCCTGTCAGCCTCCTTCCACAACCCATCTATAGCCCCCTTTGTGCCATCAGGGCACCTCCTGCCCCCTCGCCGCACTCCCTGTCATTGCAGAGGATGGATACTGGTATGTATCAGGCTGTGCTCATGCTCCTCATGTCCGTCGCTCTAAATTGCTTTGGAATGTATTATGTTCAGGTGCAAAAGAGGAGTTTTCTCTTCTGTCTGACAAAAAAGGCTACAGTATTCCTTACTGGGTGGATGCAGGCTTTTTGGAAAATTAAAGTTGTTGACAGTAACAGACCACAGCCACCTTTGTCACTTGCATGTCCTAATGTGGATCGGATGTGATTACCAAGCCAAAGAACTGATTTTTTGTAACTGAAGAATAAATCTGAATGGACAGTATCAAGATCTCTATTTCTCAATGTAATGACTTTGGCTTCTCAGTGCTGAAGATGGTGCACTATTTGCCCATTGTCCATTTCTGGTCATGCGTGGCTGCAGTAATTTGTGACTGTTTTAGGGGGAGGTTAGTATTATCAGAAACAGAATATAATTTTTGATATCTAGCAATTTGGAATTGCTCAGTTTGTTATGCTAACAATCCTAGATAATTTTTTATCCTACTTCCAATGTACGTTTACTGTTTCTCAAACACTTGGCGCTTTGGGTGTTGAATTTCCTTTGTGGTAATACCTAAACCTGGACAAAAAATCTAGCTCCCTACCATCCAACACCACTTCTGGGATTTTCTACCGGAAGTAATGCTGGGTGTACAGTTTGTCCACCCACATACTGGCTTGTGTATTATAATGGAACACAAATAATGAGATGGTGTTGTAAGATTTATTTCCTGTTATTTGCGACATAGCAAATTGGGGGGGGTTGGGGGAGGGGGACGGGGGGTTAAATAATTGGCCAGTTTGCTCTGCGAGCACTTGCATTAAATAAATTGTCAAATTCAAAAAGTTTGACCCTTTTAAAAAAAATCCAGCAAGGCGCTGCAACAATTCTGCTTCTTCGTGCCTCCAAGGCATGCACCCCAGCGATGCTGTAAAGGACACTGGTGCCTTCGCTCAGTATATAAATGATCCTGTTGCAGGAAATGGGCCAAAGTCAGGCACAGGCAAGGGGTGGTGGAAGTCATCCTCTGCTGAAGATCCAGCACCATCGCAGCAAAGGCAATTCAAGCATTTTGTGTTTACTATTGTCAGATACATAGAGATGTTGCTGTGTTAGATCATAAAGGGTACTGTAACGTTGTATTTACTGATTCACAGGAGGCCTTCAATACCCTGAATAACCATCCAAAGGTTGCAAAAGGCAGAGTTGCCCTTTTGGGGCTCTCTTTTGGATTCACACTTGCACTCCTGATGGCAACAGAGATCCCAAATATTCATGTAAGTTGACCAGCCATGAAACAGGCTTAGAGAAGAATACAATATATCAACGTCAGTTATCTTACTACTGTGAGATCTAAACTGGGGTTATATCTGTTCACTCTCTGTGTATTTTCATTTATAATCCATTGCCTGCAGTGCAATTCCTGTATACATTTTTTTGAAACATCTGACTAGTAAAAGAAGTTTGTGAAAGGAAAAATTACAGTGGCAAGGGTCAAAATGAGAATTGGTAGCTATAAATTTTCCATCAGAGTATTTATTAACTTGTAGCCTTCAAACTAGCTTGAGAACCCATGGCATACCATGTGTTTTGCAATAGGGATTTATTGGGTAAGTCTTGCTTTTATGCAGAAAAAATTAAACTTCTGATAGGAAAATCTCAGAGTAAGCATCCCAACTAAACTAGAGCATTTGCTAATTCTGACCTGGCGTACATTATCGTACATTTTGCTGTGGTCATGTATGGCTGGTATTTCGGCCTTTGCAATGGATTTATTTGCTGAACGTTGGTCATATTAATCTGTTACCCAGCTTCTTGACCATAGTTTCATTTTTATCATGAATAAAAACACTTTTTGCTTATCTTGATTGTTTATCTACTGCATTTGATGTGCTTTCCCCTTAGCCCAAGTGCTTAATCTGCATCAGTGGAATTCATTATAACCCTATCCAGGAAGGAAAATTTACTTTTTTTCATGACTTTTACAAGTAAGTTAATCTAATTTCCTAGTGTTTCCATGTTATGTATGTCTGCTGTTCTTCATATGGGCACAGCCAAATACTCCTCCTTTGGGTTGCAATGAGTTTAATGTAAGGGTGGTGCCATTGAAGGTCAGGGGGAAGTGGTTGCCTGTGAAGAGAAAAAGATTGGTGAAGTCAAGCAATGGTCCCTTGCAGTCAGAATCAGGGGAACTTATAATGGGGAACAAAGAAATGGCAGACCAATTAAATACATATTTTGGTTCTGTCTTCACAAAGGAGGACACAAATAACCTCCCAGAGATGTCGGGGAACATAGGGTCTGATGAAAGGGAGGAACTGAAATTAATCAGTATTTGTAGGGAAATGGTGTTGGGGAAATTGGCGGGATTGAAGGCCGATAAAACCCCAGGGCCTGATAATCTACATCCTAGGGTACTTAAGGAAGTGGCCCTAGAAATAGTAGATGCATTGCTGATCATCTTCCAACATTCGATGGAATCTGGAACAATACCCATGGATTGGCGGGTAGCTATTGTTACCCCAATATTCAAAAAAGGTGGTAGAGAGAAAATGAGGAATTACAGACATCGGTAGTGGGGAAAATGCTAGAGTCCATTATAAAAGATGTAATAGCAGAGCACTTGGAAAACAGTGACAGGATCGGACAAAGTCAACATGGATTTACAAACGGTAACTCGTGCTTGACTAATAATTTTTTGAGGATGTAACTGGTAAAATAGATAAGGGAGAACCAGTGGATGTGGTGTATTTGGACTTTCAAAAGGCTTTCGATAAGGTCCCGCATAAGAGATTAGCGTGTAAAGTTAAGGCACATGGGATTGGGGGCAAGGTATTGACTTGGATAGAGAACTGGTTGGCAGACAGAAGGCAAAGAGTTGGAATAAACGGGTCTTTTTTCGAGTGGCAGGCAGTGACTGGTGGGGTACCGCAGGGATCGGTCCTTGGACCCCAGCTATTCACAATATATATTAATGATCTAGACAAGGGAACTAGATGTAATATCTCCAAGTTTGCAGACGACACAAAGCTGGGTGGGCGTGTGTGCTGTGAGGAGGATGCTGAGAAACTCCAGTATGATTTGGACAGGTTGGCTGATTGGGCAGATGCATGGCAGATGCAATATAATGTGGATAAATGCGAGGTTATCCACTTTGGTGTCAAAAACAGGAAGGCAGATTATTATCTGAATGGCAATAGATTGGGAGAAGGGGAAGTGCAATGAGACCTGGGTGTCCTTGTGCACCAGTCGCTGAAGGTAAGCATGCAGGTGCAGCAGGCGGTGAAGAAGGCAAATGGTATGTTGGCCTTCGTAGCGAGAGGGTTTGAGTACAGGAGCAAGGATGTCTTGCTGCAGTTGTACAGGGCCTTGGTGAGACCACATCTTGAGTATTGTGTGCAGTTTTGGTCGCCTTATCTGAGGAAGGAGGTTCTTGCCATGGAAGGAGTTCAGCGA
Organism: Squalus acanthias; assembly: GCA_030390025.1. Taxonomy (NCBI): domain Eukaryota; kingdom Metazoa; phylum Chordata; class Chondrichthyes; order Squaliformes; family Squalidae; genus Squalus; species Squalus acanthias. The sequence goes on from CM059434.1 coordinate 131,728,175, forward strand.
AAATTCACCAGGCTGATACCTGGGATGGCAGGAATGACGTATGAGGAGAGATTGGGTCGATTGGGCTCATACTCGCTGGAGTTTAGAAGAATGAGAGGGGATCTCATTGAAACTTATAAAATTCTGAAAGGACTGGACAGACCAGATGCAGGAAGGATGTTCCCGATGGTCGGGGAGTCCAGAACCAGGGGTCACAGTCTAAGGATAAGGGGTAAGCCATTTAGGACAGAAATGAGGAGGAATTTCTTCACCCAGAGAGTGGTGACCCTGTGGAATTCTCTACCACAGAAGGCAGTAGAGGCCAATTCATTAAATATATTCAAGAAGGAATTGGATATATTTCTTAAGGCTAAAGGGATCAAGGGATATGGGGAGAAAGCAGGGACAGGGTACTGAATTTGGATGATCAGCCATGATCTCATTCAATGGCGGAGCAGGCTCGAGGGGCCGAATGGCCTACTCCTGCTCCTATCTTCCATGTTTCTGTGTTTCTGCAAAAAAATTGAGCAGTCTTGATTAATAAGCTCACAAATGCCTCCTCCACTGTTGTGAAATTGGTAGGTTATGTAAGTCACTGGTACACTAATTTTAAAATCTGGGAGTGTTAACGGATTTAACACAATACGGAATAAATATCTGTGTTACTGTTGGGTTTTATTGTCTCGTCATTGACCTTTCTTTTTTTTTGGCCTCCCCACCCAGTCAATCGGATAAAATGAAGTTTACAGAAGATGGTGCTATGATATGGAGGAATATTCCCTTGCCGTTTTCAGATGATCCAAAGTCGATAGTGCAGGTAAAAGGTTCTGCTAAGTATAGGAATAATGAAAGATGTTTAGTTCAATAGAAATTGCAGAGCAAGCTGCAATGAACACGGTGGCATAGTGGTTAGCACTGTTACCTCACAGCGCCAGGGACCCGGGTTCGAATCCGGCCTCGGATGACTGTCTGTGTGGAGTTTGCACATTCTCCCCGTGTCTGCGTGGGTTTCCTCCGGGTGCTCCGGTTTCCTCCCACAGTCCAAAGATGTGCGGGTTAGGTTGATTTGGCTATGATAAATTGACCCTTAGTGTTAGGGGGATTAAATATTTGGGGTTACGGGGATAGGGAAGGGATATGTGTCGGTGCAGGCTCGATGGGCCGAAATGGCCTCTATCTGCACTGTGGGGATTCTGTGATTCTGTGATTAATTTGACCCATAATGGAACTTGCGCCTGCCTGCCCCAAGCTAATAAGGTGTCCTTCCACTGACACCACAAACTGCAATGGAGTCAGTGTTGGAGCACACGGTTGGGTGTGATCCCAGTATAATCATCAGGATTACGACCTGAGGAATTTTATGGCCCATATGTTTAACCTACCCTGTCTTTTTAAGGCCACTCCTCAGCTACTTACTATGAGGAAGTAGTTTAAATAGATTATTTCCAGGAACTTGCTGAGAGGAGCTATAAGAATTATACGGTTGTCTTTGTTTTAAGCAGTTAATCTAGTTTGTAAGTAATGTAAATTTGATTAGTATACTGTTAGTATTTCTTTTTAATTTGCTTATGGGATCTGGGTGTCGCTGGCAAGGCCAGCATTTATTGCCCATCCCTAGTTGCCCTTGAGAAGGTGGTGGTGAGCCGCCTTCTTGAACCGCTGCAGTCCGTGTGGTGAAGGTACTCCCACAGTGCTGTTAGGTAGGGAGTTCCAGGATTTTGACCCAGCGACGATGAAGGATCGGCGATATACTTCTAAGTCAGGATGGTGTGTGACTTGGAGGGGAACTTGGAGGTGGTGGTTTTCCCATGCGCCTGCTGCCCTTGTCCTTCTAGGTGGAAGAGGTCGCGGGTTTGGGAGGTGCTGCCGAAAAAGCCTTGGCGAGTTACTGCAGTGCATCTTGTAGATGGTACACACTGCAGCCACAGTACGCCGGTGGTGGAGGAAGTGAATGTGTAATGTGGTGGATGGGGTGCCAATCAACGGGCTGCTTTGTCCTGGATGGTGTCGAGCTTCTTGAGTGTTGTTGCAGCTGCACTCATCCAGGCAAGTGGAGACTATTCCATCACACTCCTTACTTGTGCCTTGTAGATGGTGTCACTTTCTCTTTCCGTGTATTTTAAACTGTAAATAAATCTGGACAACTGGTCTCTCGGTGTGGTAAATGTTCTGCCTTCTGAGGTCCGTGAGAGTGTGTTGGTTATTACAATTTGAACTATCTTCCAACACATTTTTAACTCCTGTTCACTTCAAAGGAACACTTCCATAGGCAGTTCCTGCTCTCTGAACCGAAATGCAATCATGTATCAACACTATCTAGGGTGTAACGTGCCTGGGATGAAACGTGAACCCATTTTTATCTCTGTTGTGTACACTGGAAATGGTATGGTTTATTCCTGTAATTCCTGGTAAATAGAATCATAGAAAGTTACAGCATGGAAGGAGGCCATTTTGGCCCATCGTGTCTGCGCCGGCCAACAAAGAGCTATCCAGCCTAATCCCACTTCCCAGCTCTTGGTCCGTAGCCTTGCAGGTTAGAGCATCCCAAGTGCACATCCAAGTACTTTTTAAATGTGGTTAGGGATCCTGCCTTAACCACCCTTTCAGGCAGTGAGTTCCAGACCCCCACAACCCTCTGGGTGAAGAAATTTCCCCTCAAATCCCCTCTAAACCTTCCACCAATTATTTTAAATCTGTGCCCCCTGGTTTTTGACCCCTCAGCTAAGGGAAATAGGTCCTTTCTATCCACTTTATCTATGCCCCTCATAATTTTATACACCTCAATAAGGTCTCCCCTCAGCCTCCTCTGTTCCAAGGAAAACAGACCCAGCCTATCCAGTCTTTCCTCATAGCTAAGATTCTCTACTCCCGGCAACATCCTTGTAAATCTCCTCTGTACCCTCTCTAGTGCAGTCACATCTTTCCTGTAATGTGACCAGAACTGCACGTAGTACTCTAGCTGAGGCCTAACTTGTGTTTTATACAGTTGAAGCATAACCCTCCTGCTCTTGTATTCTATGATGCGGAGATGCCGGTGTTGGACTGGGGTGGACAAAATTGAGAGGTCGCACAACACCAGGTTATAGTCCAACAGTTTTATTTGAAATCACAAGCTTTCGGAGCTTACTACTCCGTCGGGTGAAGTAAAAAGATACAGAATCGCCAAAGCATATATAGATAGAGAACAATGCATGTGTACCTTACAATTGCAGACAACTAAATTAAATCATCCTGACTATCTGCCGAGGTGTGATAAAGTTAATCAGGTCAGCCAGGAAGGTACCACATCAAAGACATAGCAAGATACAACTGAGACAACGAGGTGGAGTCGCAGGGGGTCTAACGTGTCAAAAGCTGCTGTCTGTATGTAAAACGAAAAGCTTTAAAATTTTTACTTTTTTACTGGGAAAATTTTTACTTTTTTACTGGGAATCACATCTGTGAACAAGCCAACGACGACTCGAGTCCGGATCACGTCATGTCTCGTGACATAAACCCAAGATCCCGGTTGAGACCGTCTCCATGAGTGCGGAACTTGGCTATCAGTTTCTGCTCGATGATTTTGCGTTGTTGTGTGTTTCTAAGGTTGCCTTGGAGAACGCTTACCCGCAGATCCGAGGCTGAATGTCCTTGACTGCTGAAGTGTTCCCCGACTGGGAAGTAACAATCCTGCCTGGCGATTGTTGCACGGTGCTCGTTCATACGTTGTCTCAGTGTCTGCATGGTCTCGCCGATGTACCATGCCGCGGTGCATTCTTTCCTGCAACGTATGAGGTAGACAACGTTGGCCGAGTCACATGAGTATGTACCATGTACCTGGTGGGTAGTGTCCTCACGTGTGATGGTGGTATCTGTGTTGATGATCTGGCATGTCTTGCAGAGTTTGCCGTGGCAGGGTTGTGTGGTGTCGTGGTCGCTGTTATCCTGAAAGCTGGGTAATTTGCTGCGAACGATGGTACTTCTGAGGTTAGGCGGCTGTTTGAAGGCAAGTAGTGGAGGCGTGGAGATGGCCTTAGCGAGGTGTTTGTCGTCATCGATGACATGTTGAAGGCTGCAAAGAACATGGCGTAGTTTCTCCGCTCCGGGGAAGTACTGGACGACGTAGGGTACCCTGTTGGTTGTGTCCCGTGTTTGCCTTCTGAGGAGGTCTATGCGATTTTTCGCTGTGGCCCGTCGGAACTGTCGATCGATGAGTCGAGCGTCATATCCCGTTCTTACGAGGGCGTTTTTCAGCGTCCGTAGGTGTCCATCGCGTTCCTCCTCGTCTGAGCAGATCCTGTGTATTCGCAGGGCTTGTCCATAGGGGATGGCTTCTTTAACGTGGTTAGGGTGGAAGCTGGAGAAGTGGAGCATCGTGAGGTTGTCCGTGGGCTTGCGGTAGAGTGAAGTGCTGAGGTGTCCGTCTTTGATGGAGATTCGTGTGTCCAGGAATGAAACCGATTCTGAGGAGTAGTCCATGGTGAGTTTGATGGTGGGATGGAACTTGTTTATGTTATCGTGTAGTCTTTTCAGTGATCCTTCGCCATGGGTCCAAAGGAAGAAAATGTCGTCGATGTATCTGCTGTACAGCGTTGGCTGGAGGTCCTGTGCAGCGAAGAAGTCTTGCTCGAACTTGTGCATGAAGATGTTGGCGTATTGGGGTGCGAATTTGGTCCCCATGGCTGTTCCGTGTGTTTGGGTAAAAAAATGGTTGTCGAAGGTGAAGACATTGTGGTCAAGGATGAAGCGGATGAGTTGTAGGATGGCGTCTGGAGATTGGCTGTTGTTGGTGTTGAGTACTGAGACTGTCGCAGCGATGCCGTCATCGTGGGGGATACTGGTGTAGAGTGCCGATACGTCCATCGTGGCGAGGAGTGTTCCTGGTTCAACTGGTCCGTGGGTGCTGAGTTTCTGTAAGAAGTCTGTAGTGTCTCGACAGAAGCTGGGGGTTCCCTGTACGATGGGTTTCAGAATGCCCTCGACGTATCCAGAGAGGTTCTCACACAGGGTTCCATTGCCTGATACGATAGGACGTCCGGGTGTGTTGGCTTTGTGTATCTTTGGGAGGCAGTAGAAGTCTCCCACGCGGGGAGTACGTGGGATGAGAGCGCGTAGGATGTTTTGAAGGTCTGGATCGAAGGTCTTGATCAGTCTATTGAGTTGGCGGGTGTGTTCTTTGGTCAGATCTGCGGGTAGCTGTCTGTAGTGTTCCTGGTTGTCCAGTTGTCGGTATGCTTCTTTACAATAGTCCGTTCTGTTCTGTATGACGATGGCTCCTCCTTTGTCCGCTGGTTTGATGACGATGTTGCGGTTGGTCTTGAGAGCGTGGATGGCGTTGCGTTGTGCTCGGGTGACATTCTGGACTGTCTTGTGAGTGCGGCTGATGAATCTGGCGTTGATGCATCTCCTGACAGCTTGAGCATACATGTCAAGCTTGGGGCAGCGACCCTCCGGAGGGGTCCAGTTTGACTCTTTTTTCTTCGGTTGCTGCACTGCGAGTCCCTCTGTCTGCTGTTCTGGATCATTGATTGTCTCATTGGGTTTGTTGCTGACATCTTGGGATTTGTGGAAGTACTCCAAGTGTGGTCTCACCAAGGCCCCATATAATTGGAGTAAGACTTCTTTACTCCTGTAATGAAGGCCAGCATACCATTTGCCTTCCTAATGGCTTGCTGCACCTGCACATTCACTTTCAGTGACTCATGTACAAGGACACCCAGGTCCCTTTGAGCATCTGCATTCCTCAATCTTTCACCATTTAGGAAATATTCTGCCTTTCTGTTTTTTCTACCAAAGTGGATAACTTCACATTTATCCACATTATATTCCATCTGCCATGTTCTCGCCCACTCACTGAGCCTGTCGAGGTCCCCTTGAAGCCTCTTCGCAACTGACACTGCCACCTAGTATATAGATGCATATCTTGGTTAATAAGAGTCTTGATCTGCTTATGGAAACTTGTCAGGACATAAACACGGGAAAGATGTGCATGGTGTGTGGAAGTGCAACTGTAACACAGCATCCGTATTAAAAGTTTTTTTAAAAATACACTAAAGTGTCTCTTCAAGGTCCCTCGTCTACATGATTTTAAACCTGTAAGTTGGCTATCTGTCTATTACAAACTGAAAGCGAAGGTAGGAATAGATCATAATTTTTCACTTGTGCTCAATTGCATGTAACATTTGAAGAAACAAAATTTCAAGTGAATTTTGTCTATTGGAATTCTAAATTTTAATGGCGTTTGTTGCACAAACTCATGTTATAAACTCCTGCTGCAAAACAAATGTTTGAATTCAAAAGATGCCTTTATAGGGAGACAAATGTAGAGAAAGTTCTGAGCTAAGGTAGCTACCAAGATCTCAAATGGCAAAGTGATATTTGTATATTTCTCACTTGTGCAAAGGATATTTCTACTTTCTCATGCCTACCGGATATTTGATTGACAGGACTTCATACTCATGAACTGTTGTTAACTCTCCACTGCATAAACTCTTATGTTTGATTGGCAGGTTGATAAAATCAGATGCCCCTTGATGCTTATTTCTGGGGAGGATGATCAGAACTGGCCTGCACCTGAATCAGCCAATGAGGTAAGTGCATATTATGCTCCATTTTGTCATGAATCAATTGATTCGTATATGAGATTTGGGGTATTGACCAGAAATACTTGAAGGTGTAAATTTGGTTACTTTTCCTTTTCAGATCCAGAAGATGATGAAGGCTGCAGGAAATGATCACTTGCTCACAGCGATCTCATACCCTCAAACCGGACATCTAATTGAGCCTCCATATAGCCCGCACTTCAGACAAACCAAGTTCAAGATACAATCCTTAAACAAAACAGGTGAGCTAGTACCAAAAATAGCATTAACCCTCCAAGTACTCATGCGCACTTTTATATTACTATTCATAATTCAAATATTTTTAGGTAGTCTTGACCACACTAATTAGATTCGAAGATGTTATTCGGCCCTTAGGTGTGTTACAAAACAAAGTTGTAATGGATTTGAGCTTTAAGAAATAGGAGCAGGAGTAGGCCATTCGGCCCCTCGAGCCTGCTCTGCCATTCAGTAAGATCATGGCTGATCTTCTGCCTCATCTCCACTTTCCTGCACTATCCCCATATCCCTTGATTCCCTTAATATCCAAAAAATCTATCGATCTCTGTCTTGAATATACTCAACGACTGAGCTTCCACAGCCCTTTGGGGTAGAGAATTCCAAAGAATCATCACCCCCTGAGTGAAGAAATTTCTCCTCATCTCAGTCCTAAATGGCCAACCCCTTATTCTGAGACTGTGACCCCTGGTTCTAGACTCTCCAGTCAGGGGAAACATCCTCCCTGCATCTACCCTGTCAAGCCCTGTAAGCATTTTGTATGTTTCAATGAGATCACCTCTCATTCTTCTAAACTCTAGAGAATATAGGCCTAGTCTCCTCATAGGACAATTCCCCCATCCCAGGAATCCGTCTGGTGAACTTTCGTTGCACTCCCTCTATGGCAAGTATATCCTCCCTTAGGTAAGGAGACCAAAACTGTACACAATACTCCAGGTGTGGTCTCACCAGGGCCCTATATAATTGCAGTAAGACGTCTTTACTCTTATACTCCAATCCTCTTGTAATAAAGGCCAACATACCATTTGCTTTCCTAATTGCTTCCTGTACCTGCATGTTAACTTTCAGTGATTCGTGTACAAGGACACCCAGGTCCCTCTGAACACCAACATTTCCCAGTCTCTCACCATTTAAAAAATACTCTGCATTTTTATTTTCCTAACAAAGTGGATAACTTCACATTTCTCCACATTATATTCCATTTGCCATGTTCTTGCCCACTCACTTAGCCTCTCTGTATCCCCTTGAAGCCTCTTTGTATCCTCCTCACAACTTACATTCCCACCTAGCTTTGTATCATCAGCAAACTTGAATATATTACATTTGGTCCCCTCATCCAAATCATTGATATAGATTGTGAATAGCTGAGGCCCAAGACTGATCCTTGCGGTACCCCACTAGTTACAGCCTGCCAACCCGAAAATGACCAGCTTATTCCTACTCTCTCTTTTCTGTCCACTACCCAATCCTCAATCCATGCTTAGTATATTACCCCCAATCACATAAGCTCTAATTTTGTTTAATAACCTCTTGTGTGGCACTTTATCGAATGCCTTCTGAAAATCCAAATACACCACATCCACTGGTTCCCCCTTATCTATTCTGCTAGTTACAACCTCAAAAACAGATTTGTCAAACAGCATTTCCCTTTCATAAATCAGTGTTGACTCTGCCCAATCCTATTATTATTTTCTAAGTGCCCTGTTACCACGTCCTTAATAATAGATTTGAGCATTTTCGCTACTACTGATGTCAGGCTAACTGGTCTGTAGTTCCCCGTTTTCGCTCTCCCTCCTTTCTTAAATAGTGGGGTTACATTTGCTATCTTCCAATCCACAGGAACCGTTCTAGAATTTTGGAAGATGACAACCAATGCATCCACCATCTCTATAGCCACCTCTTTTAAAACCCTAGGATGTAGGCCATCAGGTCGAGGGGATTTATCAGCTTTCAGTCCCATTAATTTCTCCAGTACTATTTTTTTTACTAATACTAATTTCTTTCAGTTCCTCATTCTCGTTCGACCCTTGGTTCGCCCCTATTTCCGGGAGGTGTTTTGCGTCTTCTTCTGTGAAGACAGACACAAAGGGCTGAATTTTGCCGGCGTTCAGAGGGCGGGTTCGGAGGCGGGTCAGCTGTCAAAATAGCAAAGATTGACAGTGGGTAGGGAATCTGCTGTCAACCCGCCTCCATGCGAGTCTCCTAGGTGTCGGGTCTGTCGGCGCTGAACAGACCTGACACCAAGCGGCGGGGGAGGCAAATCACATCATTAAATGGGTTGTTAACATCCAATTAACTGTTATTTTAAGCCTGCATTTCAATTTTACATGCTCCCCCACGGGTTACTTGCTGCTCGGGGAACACGTCAGCTCAGCATGTCATGAGTGGATTATCTCATGACCTGACAGCTGCCAAAGTTGTATAAAAAATCCCATGTTCCAGCTGTTCACTTTCAAAGCTCAGAAATTATTGGTTACTGCATTTGGAATACATATTGAGCTTTCTGCAGCTTGTAAGTGTTTGGAGCCAACTCTCTATCCAGTGCCACCTTTTGGAACAACCTCTCTCACCATTGACAGATCGCTTCTGTCATCTCAACCTCACCTGCCATCTATTCCATCAGCATCGATGACCTTGAAAATATCTCACCTTTGTACTCAGAATCCCACCAAGATCAGCCCCAACACCAACATCACCGGGCACACCAGCAGCAACAACAACACGAGCCTTCTCCACAATCAACTGTTGCTGCACAGGGCATCAGCACCCGACCACATTGCTACCCGGGACGCCATGGATGGCCTCGCCATGGCCAGATTTACTTCACTTGACGCTGTACACTCTGGATGCCACATGATGTGCCAGATTGACACTACCCCACACCAACACCATAAAGCACCCCTACAACGCCTAAGCCATTCCTTTCACACTCATCACCATTGCGGGGGTACCCTTATGTCTCACCATTCACTACAACTCACCAAGCCACTTCCAAAGGTGCACACAAATCTGTCCAAGAACACACAGTGCTGAAAATAAAGGTTTCAATGTTCGACAGTACATTGCCAGAAACTTCACATGAACATTGGCTAAACCACCCAAGTACCTACCCTTGCTAGAATGCTGTTAGTTGGTATGCTTGCAGTAGGATGAAGGTGAGGGGTGGCTAGTGAGATAGGGAAGTGATAATGTAGATAGAGAGGGATGAGTGGAGGTGCAAGGTAAGTTGATGTGAGTAGAGATGTGCAGGAGTAGGGTAGGGAAGGCAGAGTGATGTGATGAGTGGCACAGCAGGATGAGGTTGAGTGTGGCTTGGCAGTTCGTTTCGTTATCTACTGAGATGATTGAAAGGCTTGCACTACTGCAGCCTGGTTCTCATGACGACATCCCTGCATGTGCCCTCCTGTGCAATGTACAACCAGGCTGCGTTGCTCTCCTGGGGAGGTCTCTTCCGCCCATGGGAAGGGAAGAGAACCTCCCTGCGTGCTGTGACTCCCGACATAAGCATATGGAGGGAGTCGTGGGAGCGCCTGGGTGCAGCCGTGCACCTTTGTGCAGTGCTTGTCAGTGTTTGCAGCACCTCAATGCTGTAGAACATTGACAGCAGAACTGTCGAGATCAGTTTGGACATGGCCCCTTTAAGGAAACCAGCTGATGACGTGTCATCAAATGACATCATCAGACCCGCTTCCTTTTAATTGGCCGGGAACCTCGCAGGGCGGGTTTAACAAGCCCTATTAACGTAAAATAACTTGGAGATTGCGGGTTGCAGCAGGCTGGGACCGCAACACCGTCCCGGACCCGCCTCGGTCGGTGAAATCGCGGCCCAAGTATTTGTTTAATTTCTTTGCCATTTCCTTATTCCCCATTATAATTTCTCCTGTCTCAGCCTGTAAGTGACTCATGTTTATTTTTGCTAATCTTTTCCTTTTTACATACCTATAGAAGCTTTTACATTCTTTTTATGTCTCTCGCTAGTTTACTCTTACTCAATTTCCCCTTTATCAATTCTTTGGTCCTTCTTTGCTTAATTCTAAAATCCTTCCAATCCTCAGGCTTACTACTCTTTTTGGCAAGATTATAAGCCTCTTCCTTTAATCGAATACTATCTTTAATTTCTCTTGTTTGCCATGGTTGGACCATTTTTCCCGTGGTGTTTTTATTCCTTAGGGGAATATATATTCGTTGCGAATTATGAATTATTTCTTTATATATTTGCCACTGCTTTTCTACTGTCATATCTTTTAGTCTAGCTTCCCAACCTACCTTAGCCAACTCGCCTCTCATACCTACGTAGTTTGCTTTGTTCAGGGTTAGGACCCTAGTTTCGGACTTATCTAAATCACTCTCAAACTCAACATAAATTTTTTATCATATTATGATCACTGCTCCCCAGAGGGTCTTTTACTGCAAGGTTATTAATTAACCCTGTCTCATTGCACAGTACTAGATCTAAATAGCCAATTCCCTCGTAGGTTTTCTGAGACCGATTTGTTACATAATCATTTTATGCTTTTGCCTTCAAATTCATATGTTTGTACAATGTGTGTTTTCCTAATTGCCACTTGCATGTACACGGTGTGCTACCACAAATTTCAGTGTCCTAGATTCTCTTTAATAGAGGGCTTATCTAAATGAGCAATTGATCATGTGAAACTCTCACTGAGTTATTGTGGACACTGATTGAGACCTGCTCAAAGAATTGTTATGATTTGGGCTTGCTCCCATTTTATTTTCTTGTGCTCACTGCAAAACATTCATTTTTTTCTTGACTCCTGCTGCCACAATGGATTTTTCCCTGGGAATTCCCATATTCGAGGAGCAGTGCCTCTCTAACTTAGAACATCTGCTGTTAGTTATGCTGAATGCTCCAATTAGACCTGCAGCCCAGATTCACCAGATGCATTGCATCAGTGGTTGTCAAGATCACAACTGGCCTGAACACTTGTCCCCGTAAGGATCCCAATGTATAACAGCAACAAATTCTGTCCTTAGATTTATCAAGTGAGTGACTTGATGCCTTGTTTCCTTGAACAAGAAATTTCAGCCTAGATTTTCATCCTGCTTAGCCCCCCCCCCCCCCCCAAACCCCATTTTGGGGTGAATGGTAGAGGAAAATGAAACAGAGAGGCCTTGTGCCACCTCCCTGCTAGTTTCAAACTCCAATGCTATTTGGATATTTGTCCTTGCACTCTCCTCAGCAATGTGGGCATTGCACAGCGCCACACAAATCTCCGAGGTGTAACACTGTACTTCCCTCCATTATCACCAGAAAAGGGCAGGGAAGGTGATTCCAGGCCTCTTCATTTAAAACCGTAGTTCAGAAGTGTATAAGTAACATACTTACAATTTTGCCTCTCCCTAATTTGTGCATATATCTGCTATCTGCTCGTGCCTAGGATTGGGAAGTCAGCAATGTGGGAAATCATAGATTTGCTTTTTTTTCGGTTCTCGGGATGTGGGTGACACTGGTCAGGCCACATTTATTGCCCATCCCTCGTTACCCTGAGAAGTTGGTAGGCCTTATACCATCATGCTCCCATTACACCTGACCTATAAAAGTATTGGTAGTAAATTGTTTTTTTAAGTGAAAGTTTGTTGAATTTTATCTTTTGCACTCAACCCTCTTCCCAATCAGCATTAACAGATGTTCATGCTTTCAATTTCCTACTTGTCAAGTTCCCAATGTCTGTATAGCCTGCATGAGAAGGTGCTGAGGGGAGACAAGGGAGGAAGTTAAGATAGGAGCTGAGTTAGCCTGTGTCTGATTGCTCACCTGCAGGCTTACGGAACATTATTCACATAGGACTGGGAGTGGATCTCTGTGTGCACTCCCAATTGAGGAGTCTTCCATGGGACTTTAAGGAATTCCTTCAGGACTCCACAATGTGTTTGGAACTTGAATTCAGAAGCACCTCTGAGTTTAGCTGCTCTGAAAATACATTTCCCTACACTTCCATATCTTTTTACAACCAAATGTGCTGCTCTCATTTGCTTCAGAAGTGAATTAGGAGGTACTAGATTGTAGGACAGTACAAGAACTCTCAAAACCTTTGCTTTCTATCAAGTGAAGGTTAGTGTTTTGCAGATAGAAATGCCAGTGATGAAAATTAAGTGGTGTTTGTGAGAGTTTATTCAGTTACTGGACTCCCAGCAATATTACAGATCTAACAATTATGCTAACCTCCTAAAACCTCAAGCTTACTAACTAATGTTTCCTTATTTTACACTGTTTCTTTCTGCAGTGAATGTGTTGTGGGGAGGAGAGGCCAAACCTCATTCAGATGCTCAGGAGGACTCCTGGAAAAAGATTCTAGCATTTCTAGAAAAGCACCTTGTGCTACAACACCCAGCTGCTATTGTCCAATCCAAACTGTGAGAGAGGGGCAATATCCTGGGGGGTTTTCTGTGCTTGGATCAATACTGAAATAATTTACCAATCGTGCCTTCTTCTGGGGCAAAAGAAGCAATCCTGTTAATTTCTGACTGTTGTGTGCCCTTCCTCTGATTTACATTTTGCCTTTTTGGCACCTGTATTTCCAGGGTTGACGAGCTGGAACCTGTGCTTGATGCTTCGGATTAGAATCATAGACTGATGCAGCACAGAAGGAGGCCATTCGGCCCATCGTGCCTGTGCTGGCTCTTTGCAAGATCTGTCCAATTAGTCCTACTCCCCAGCCCTTTCCCCATGCCCAGCAAATTTTTCATTTTCAAGTATTTATCCAATTCCCCTTTGAAAGTTATTATTGAATCTGCTTCCACCACCCTTTCAGGCAGTGCATTCATATCATAACAACTTGCTGCATAAAAAGTTTTTTCCTCATGTTGTCTCTGGTTCTTTTGCCAATTACCGTAAATCTGTGTCCTCTGGTTACTGGCCCTTCTACCACTGGAAACAGTTTGTCTTTATTTACTTGAGCAAAAAACTTCATGATTTTGAACACCTCTATCAAATCTCCCCTTAACCTTATCTGTTGTAAGGTAAACAACCTCAGTTTCTCTAGTCTCCACATAACTGAAGCCTTTCATCCCTGGTACCATTCCAATAAATCTCCTCAGCACCCTCTCTAAGGCCTTGACATCCATCCTAGAGTGTGGTGCCCAGAATTGGCCACAATACTCTAGCTGGGGCCTAAACAGTGTTTTTAGAAAGGTTTAGCATAACTTGCTTGCTTTTGTACTTTACGCCTCTATTTATAAAGCCAAGGATTCCCGTATGCCTTTTTAACAGCCTTCTCAACTTGTCCTGACACCTTCAAAGTCATGTGTACATACACCCTCAGGTCTCTGTTCCTGCATCCCCTTTAAAATTAACACAAGCGAACAAACATTTTATATTGAGGGGTTCAAATGATGTCGTTTGCTGCTCTTTTCTTTTAACTATAATGGTACAGGTCATTAGTAGTGATACTGTGGTATGGTGTATTTTTTGTACTAGTTAAAATAGGCATCAGTGCTGAAACAAGTGTGGGGAGGCCCCATAAATTCAGGCAGCATGTGCACTGTCTTGGCACAAAATGCACTTCTTTCCTACTCATGATAACCATCTGGTTCAGTTGTTTAAATCTTATTTCCTGGGGAATTACTGAATAAATTGCTCGCTGAAATTACATTCCTAAGAATGTCACAGTATTTTGAAGGTAGTCAACAATTATCGTTCGTGTAAAATCACTTCAGTAATGCTGTGCTGCTTCAATTGTGATTATGAACATCTTTAAAAATAACTGCTAAAAATTCAATGACTAGTGCAGTTTTCTCTCAAAGATATATTTCATTTTAGAAATCTGTTCTCCAGCATGTGACTAGTTATTATTAAACTGATGTGTTTCTAAAAGGGAAGGGTATGATCCACCGAAGTATCATGTAATTATGAATGCCACTAAAAGACTCCTGTGCACTATTTTAATTGTATTATGACTTGAAGGAAGAAAATGTTTTTAATGTATATTACGTTGACACTAAATGGAATTTTGGATCTAACAGTGCAATATAAAAATGAATTCAACATTGAGCAACTTGATTGTGAAAGATCAGAAGCCTGTCACATATAAGAACATAAGAACATAAGAAATAGGAGCAGGAGTAGGCCAATCGGCCCCTCGAGCCTGCTCCGCCATTCAATAAGATCATGGCTGATCTGATCCTAACCGCCAATCTACTATCTATCACAGAACCATCTCCTGCATCTAACAGAATTGCACACACGAAATAGGAGCAGAATCAGGCTACACGGTCCCTGGGCCCGCTCCACTACCCACAGGGCCATGACCGATCCGAACCTAGATTCATGTCCAAATTCCTGCCTGCTCCCCGTAACCCTTAATGCCCTTTACTTCTAGGAAACTGTCTATTTCTGTTTTAAATTTATTTAATGATGTAGCTTCTGCAGCTTTTTGTGGCAGCATATTCCATGGACCTACCACCCTCTGAGTGAAGTAGTTCCTCCTCATCTCAGTTTTGAAAGAGCAGCCCCTTATTCTAAGACTATGTCCCCTAGTTCTAGTCTCACCCGTCATCGGGAACATCCTCCCCGCATCCACCCGATCCAACCCCTTCACAATCTTATATGTTTCAATATGATCGCCTCTCATTCTTCTGAACTCCAATGAGTAGAGTCCCAATCTACCCAACCTCTCCTCATATGACCACCCCCTCATCCCCGGGATTAACCGAGTGAACCTTTTTTGCACTGCCTCGAGAGCAAGGATGTCTTTCCTTAAGTAAGGACACCAAAACTGTATGCAGTATTCCAGGTGCGGTCTCACCAATACCTTGTACAACTGAAGCAATACCTCCCTATTTTTATATTCTATCCCCCTAGCAATGAAAGCCAACATTCCATTTGCCTTCTTAATCACTTGCTGCACCTGCATACTAACCTTTTGAGTTTCGTGCACCAGGACCCCCAGATCCCTTTGCACTTCAGTACTCTCCAGTTTCTTGCCATTAAGATAATAAATTGCTCTAGGATTTTTCCTGCCAAAGTGCATCACCTCACACTTTCCAGTGTTGTATTCCATCTGCCAAATCTCTGCCCACTTACTTAGCCTGTCTATGTCCCCTTGCAGGTTTTTTATGTCCTCCTCACTCACTACTTTCCCTCCCATCTTTGTATCATCTGCAAATTTTGATATGTTACACTTGGTCCCTTCCTCCAAATCGTTAATATAGATTGTAAAGAGTTGGGGACCCAGCACTGACCCCTGTGGAACACCACTAGTTACTGATTGCCAGTCTGAGAATGAACCATTTATCCCAACTCTTTGCTTTCTGTTAGATAGCCAATCCTCTATCCATGCCAGAATATTACCCCCAATCCCGTGATTTTTTACCTTAAGCAATAATCTTTTGTGTGGCACCTTGTCAAATGCCTTTTGGAAGTCTAAATACACTACGTCCACTGGTTCCCCTTTATCCACTCTATATGTTACTTCCTCAAAGAACTCCAGCAAATTTGTCAAACATGACTTCCCCTTCGTAAAACCATGCTGACTTTGTCCTATTAAATTATGATTATCCAAATGTCCTGTTACTGTTTCCTTAATAATGGACTCCAAAATTTTACCTACCACAGATGTTAGGCTAACCGGTCTATAGTTACCAGCCTTCTGTCTACTGCCCTTTTTAAATAAGGGTGTTACATTAGCAGTTTTCCAGTCTGCCGGGACCTTAGCGGAATCCAGGGAGTTTTGAAAAATTATTACCAATGCATCTACAATCCCTACCGCCACTTCCTTCAAGACTCTAGGATGTAAGCCATCAGGTCCAGGTGATTTATCCGCCTTGAGTCCCATTATTTTACCGACTACCACTTCCTTAGTGATTTTGATCGTGTTTAGCTCCTCTCCCCCTATAACCCCCTGTTTGACCGGTGTTGGGATATTCTTAGTGTCCTCTACTGTAAAGACTGATACAAAATATTCATTCAGTGTTTTTGCCATCTCCATATTTCCCACCATTAATTTCCCGGTCTCATCCTCTAAGGGACCAACATTTACTTTAGCCACCCTTTTTCTTTTTATATAACTATAAAAACTCTTACTTATGTAAGAATCTGTATTTATTTTTTATGTTGGGGATTTGTCGCTATGCCAATTTTTTGTGGCCACTTAGAATTGGTTACTGCTGACCAGGAGTAGACTGTCTAGATGGTACACTACATCAGCTTCCCATATTTATAGTCGTCTTGCATTTTCTATTGTACCAGGCTTTTGAAGAGACTTGGTGCAGTGATGCCGATGACAACATGTCTCACTGCTCCACTTCATCCTGCAAGTGGATGGATGGCTGGAGACAGCTGCTTGGGTGGGGTTGCTGAATTGAGTTGCTGCCCATGTACATTTTGCTCCCATCCACAATGAGGAGTTTGAGTACTAAGTATGGGATTCCCAAAGGGAATTTGCAACTTTAATGGAGGAGGAAGGGGATCAGGATGGAGGAAAGGAGAGCGAGACAAAATATCACAAATCAGGGCAACACGGTGGCATAGTGGTTAGCACTGGTGCCTCACAGCGCCAGGGACCTGGGTTCGAATCTGACCTCGGGTGACTGTCTGTGTAGAGTTTGCACATTCTCCCCGTGTCTGCGTGGGTTTCCTCCGGGTGCTCCGGTTTCCTCCCACAGTCCAAAAATGTGCGGGTTAGGTTGATTTGGCTATGATAAATTGACCTTAGTGTTAGGGGGGGATTAAATATGTGGGGTTATGGGGATAGGATGGGATATGTTAGTGGGAATTAAATACGTGGGGTTACGGGGGTAGGGTGGGATATGTGTACTGTGGGGATTAAAGCAGGGACAGGGTACTGGATTTGGATGATCAGCCATGATCGTATTGAATGGTGGAGCAGGCTCGACGGGCCGAATGGCCTACTCCTGCTCCTAGATTCTATGTTTCTATGTAAAAGTAGCAACGCAGGATACAAGGCCATAAAAATGCAAACAAAGCACTGGGGTTCATTTCTAGAGGTTTCGAATTGAAAAGCAGAGAGGTTATGTTAAACTTGTATAGAACCTTGGTTAGACCACACTCGGAGTACTATGCACAGTTCTGCTCTCCATATTACAAAAAAGATACAGAGGCATTGGAGAAGGTGCAAAAAGAATTGACAAGAATGATACCAGAACTGAGAGGTTATAACTATCAGGATAGACTGAACCAGCTGAGGCACTTTTGTCTAGAATAAAGAAGGCTGAGGGGTCACCAAATAGAGATCTTTAAAATTATGAAGGGGTTTGATAGGGTAAACGTAGAACAAATGGTTTCATTTGTGGGGAGTTCAAAACTAGGGGTCATAAATATAAGAGAGTCACTAATAAATCCAATAAGGAATTCAGGAGAAACTTCTTTACCCAGAGAGTGGTTAGAATCATAGAAGCATAGAAATTTACGGCACAGAAGGAGACCATTCGGCCCATTGTGTCTGTGCCAGCCAAAAAAAAGCTATCCAGCCTAATCCCACTTTCCAGCTCTTGGTCCGTAACCTGCAATTTACGGCACTTCAAGTGCACATCCAAGTACTTTTTAACTGTGATGAGGGTTTCTGCCTCTACCACCCTTTCAGGCAGTGAGTTCCAGACCCCCACCACCCTCTGGGTGAATAAAGTTCTCCTCAAATCCCCTCTCGTCCTTCTAGCAATTACTTTAAATCTATGCCCCCTGGTTATTGAGTGCTCTCCTAAGGGAAAAAGTTCCTTCCTATCCACTCGATCTAGGCCCCTCATAATTTTATACACCTCAATTAAGTCTTCCCTCAGCCTCCTCTGTTCCAAAGAAAACAACCCCAGCCAATCCAATCTTTCCTCATTGCTAAAATTCTCCAGTCCTGGCAACATCCTTGTAAATCTCTTCTGTACCCTCTCTAGTGCAATCACATTTTTCCTATAAATGTGAAACTTGCTACCACATGGAGTAGTTGCGGCGAATAGCATGGATACATTTAAGGATAGGCTAGATAATTACATAAGGGAGAAAGGAATAGAAGGATATGTTGATAGGGTTAGATGAAGTAGGGTGGGAGGAGCCTTGTGTAGAACAATAACCACTTGGGCTGAATGGCCTGTTCCTGTGCTGTAAATGCTATTTAATATTTTAAAGCCAGGAGCTGCCTGAAATTGGGTGAAAGTATCTCATGTCTTCACTAGATCACCAGTTCTCTTGCTTTACCACTGTACAGGGAGAGGTTATTGAGAGTTGTCTTTCTCATGTAAAAGCACTTTATCAGGACACTAGTTGTTTAAAACACTGGAACTGCCGAAGGTGTTTGACTTTATTATTTTAAAGTAGGCACTGAGTTAGAATCATAGAATAATACAGCACAGAGGGAGGCTATTCGGCCCATCGAGTCTGCGCCACTCCCCCGCTCTTTCCCCATTTCCCTGCAATTTTTTCTCCTTCAAGTATTTATCCAATTCCCTTTTGAAGGCTACTATGGAATCTGTATCTGCCACCCTATCAGGCAGTGCATTCCAAATCCTAACCACTTGTTGCATAAAGTTTTTCCTCATTTCGCCTCTGGTTCTTTTGCCAATCACCTTAAATCTATGCCTTCTGGTTATCGATCCTTTAACCATTGGAAACAGTTTCCCTTTGTTTACTCTATCTAAAACCTTCATGATTTTAAACACATCTACCAAATCTCCTCTTAGCCTTCTCTACTCTAAGGAGAACAAACCCAGCTGCTCCAGTCTATCCACGTAACTGTAATCCCTTATCCCTGGAACCATTCTAGTAAATCTCTTCTGTACCGCCTTCATGTATTTCCTAAAGCATGGTGTCCAGAATTGGACACAATACTCCAGCTGGGGCCAAACTAGTGTTTTATATAAGTTTGGCACAACTTCCTGGCTTTTGTACTCTTATACCTCTATTTATAAAACCTGGGATCCCATATGCTTTATTAGCTGCTTTGTTAATCTGTGCTGCCATCCTCAAAGGTTTGTGCTCAAGCACCCCCAGGTCTCTCTTCTTGCATCCCCTTTAAAATTGTACCATTTAGCATGTATTTGCCTCTCCTCATTCTTCCTTCCAAAATGTATCACCTGACACTTTTCTGTATTGAATTTCATCTGCCATGTGTCTGCCCATTCCACCAGCCTGTCTCTGTCTTCTTGAAATCTATTACTGTCTTCCTCACTGTTTACTGCACTTCCACATTTTGTGTCATCTGCAAATTTTGAAATTGAGCACTGTGCACCGAAGTCTAAGTCATCGATGTTTATCAAAAACAGCAGTGGTCCTAGTACTGAACCTTGGGGAACTCCACTGTATACCTCCCTCCAGTCTGAAAAACAGCCATTCACCACAACTCTCTGTTTTCTATTCCTTAGCCAATTTTGCATCCATGGCACCTCTCGTTAGCACCAGCCAGTACGAGGTACCGCCGGGGACTTCAATGCCAGGCAGAGCGTGACATCAGTGAGTGTGCAATGCTCACTGGCCGCCCGATCTGCAAAATTGATTGTCGCCACTTACCTTAGCGCCTCGGCCAGACAGCGACAGGGAGAGCTGCCGTGTAGCTCCAGGAAGCCGGCTCCAGCGACGTTATTTACAGGCATCAGCATTAATCTCTACCAGCTGTTAGTTTCAGTGGTTTCTTCTCAGTTTCACCCACTGAACAGTTTCTATGAGTAATTTCAAGCTTCTTTTGTATCAGCTGTCTTCTGGCAGCTACAAAGTAGCTACATTTATTGTTCAAAGATTCAAACTGCTACATTAGTGGGGGTTGTACTGGCACCACCTCGCCCTCCAGGATCTGTGGCGGAGGGAGCGTAGGCAGCGAGAAATACGGGAACATGTGCGCAGAGGGATGAGGAGGGACAGTGGGTTCTCACCAGGAGGTCTTACGCTCCAAGGGTATTGCGACAGTACTTCTCCTACCTTCAATTAAGCGAGGAGCAGTGTATTAGACGGTTCTGCATCACCAAGGTGGTGGTCACAGAACTCTGCCGTCTCCTCCAAACAGGCCTCCAGCCTCACACCAGGATGACTTAAACCCCAGATCCCTTTTGCTCTCCACATCCCCATCATACCATCCCTGTGTCATGCCACATCACAGCATCCTCCTGGGCACAAAGGTGAAATGAGAGAGACCACAAAATATTCCAAACTGTATTAATAAATGTATGCATAAACATATCACGCATATCACATTCATTCTAATAACTAATGACCCTTGTGCCTGCCATAGATGAATAGCTGTCATTGTGTGCAAGGTGTGTGGTGTGAGTGTTGGTAGGTAGAGGTTGTTGGTGGGTGAGCGCTGGGGGTCTGGTGCTTTGGGCAGTGTGTGAAGCTTGTGGTACAGATGGTGGTATGTTGCATTTGTTGAAGCACTCAATCACCCTGACCAACCGATTAAGGTGGATCTGCCATGAGCACAGCTGCTTCAGTCCTCCGGCTCCTTCTCCTTGTTGTGCTTCTCCTTGCGGAGGCAGCTGCACAGCCAGCAATGCTGAGAATGAGGTGCTGCCGTATTAATGAACCTCCCCTTTAAGTACTGGGAAAAGCCTGTGGCAATGACAAGTGGTGATTCGACTGCACCCGATATTGGTCCACCCTTTAAGTGTAATGCCAATGAGCAAGGCCTTTAAGACTTGATTCAGGACTCCAATCAATTTATTGAGCAGTGAGGACGAATTTTGCGTGCAGTCTAAACCATTTGCGCCTGACGCTAATCCTCAAACTTTTCTAATGACACGGCCCATTCCTGGGCTAAAATGAATTTCTAGCCCTTTGATTCCAAGTCCTGCAACCAGCAGCCACAGCCAGCACTGGATTGCCTTTTGCAGTTAAGATCACTGCAGCTCTCAACTTCTTTCCCTCCAGCTCCTCCCATGCTTCCACAGAGGCACCAGTAGCAACAGTCAATCTGCAGTTCATGCTCACATAAAGCAGGCGACTGATGCCATGTTTGCTAAACACTTGCACCAACTTTTCGCATGGATATCTGAGAGCATCCAGCACCCCCCGGGCCGTGAATCCCAGGGGATTTTAATTCCCGGTTTTCATTTGCAGCCCCGACACTGCATCCCACTCGAAGCCCACAGGAGGGCGGGAGTCAAAATTCATGAAGGGCCAGGCCACTGCCACGATCCCCGGCAAGGTAAATACGGGGGTGGGGAGTCCCGGGATAGGGGAGGCTCGTGGTATCTTTGTGGGACCAGCGGATGCACTCCTGGCCTACAAGGAACCATTAAAATAAAACTCACTTACCTGTGCCCTGGATCCTGGCTGCCTCCAGCCCCGGCAGGTTTACTCGTGAGTTTCCTTGTTATGTGAATGCTATTTTTTGTATTGGCTCCTGCATGCAGCTACATTCCATTTCATGAGTTCCTTGTTACAAGGAACCCAAACTATTAACATGAACTGTCAGCCAACTGATAACAGGTCTTCATAATGATCTTCCTTATCATATTCCAATAATAATATTTGCATATATTGACAATGGACATGAACTTCCTGTGAGCTTTTGGAAAGGCATCCTGAGAACTGGCAAAGTTCTCAATTTTTTAAAAGTAAATTAGATAATTGCATAAAAAAGAGAAATATTAACGGATGTAGGAAGCGAGAAAGAGAGTGGGGTTAGACTAGGGGGATCAAGTGGAGAACCAGACTGGTGCAGAATGCATGGTGTGAATGGCCTGTTCCTGTGCTGCAATACTGTGAGGGTGATTTGCATCTTACTAGTGTCCGTGTTTTCAGCGCGAACAGGGTGGTAGCAAGACAAAAGTTGAAAAAAAACACACACCGCCCAATGCAACGTTCTTGGGGGCTTCGGTTTAGGCAGCTAACTCTCCCACCGGAAACAGGCAGGAGCCTAATTGTGAATATATCAATAGAAAATGCTGGGAATACTCAACAGGTCAGGCAGCATCCATGGAGAGAGAAACAGAGTTAATGTTTCAGGTCGATGACCCTTCGTCAGAACTGGTTCCCCGCGACTGTAAAGGCTTCCACTCTCTGAATGTCCAGTTGGTTTGCGACCACAGACAGCGTATCCTCGCCGTCAATGCCTGCTATCCTGGCAGCAGCCCCGATTCATTCATTCTGTGCCGGACTGGTGTCCCAGAACTGTTCCAACCACCGCACAAGCTCGTGGCTGGCTCCTCAGGGGCAAGGGTTATCCACTCTCCACCTGGCTGATGTCACCGCTCTGTAAGCCCAACACTCCTGCTGCAATGAGAGCCATAGCGCCACCAGGAACCTCACTGAACAGATGATCGGCGTGCTGAAGCAATGGTTCCGGTTTCTTGACCACTCTGGAGGAGCCCTGCAGTACTCCCCTGATCGATTATCATTTTTCATTGTGTGCTGCATGCTGCACAACCTCGCAATTATGAGGGCCCAGCCATTGCCACCAGAGATTGGTGTACCACCTCAGGAGGAGGAAGAGGGAGAGGAGGAGGAGGATGAGCAGCAACAATATGGGAGGGAGGCGCTCAATGTTGCTTCTGCAAGGGCCGTTCGTGAACGACTCATAACACAGTGCTTCCGATGAATGACAGAGAAGATGGCATTTGGGCTCAACAGCCACATCATTACAGCCATCCCGCATCCCCTATGACCGGCCAAAGTTCCAATGAGAAACATGAGGAAATTTGTAACGTTTAAATAAAAATGTTTATTATTCTAAAGAACTGTGTCTTATTAAGCACAAACAATAACAAACTAACACGACAATTTATTAACAAACAAAACTGGTTCTTACCACATCGAAATAATTCTTAACAGAATGAACAATATACTTACATACAAATCCAACTTTGGTATAAACATTGCCCTCATACGTTAGTTATTTTAGTTATTCGCCTTTTAAGAATGATCTCCCTCCCCTTCGCACTTCCCCCCTTCCAACCCTACTGCTCCTCTGTGATGTGGCCCCAGTGGCTGCAGCAAGGCTGGCGGAAGGCTGCTGAATCTCCTTGAAGGACGCCCTCGAACAGTTTTTGCAGTCACGGGAAACCTCTGCATATTCATCAGGTGCCCACAATGCCACCTGCGTGCAGTCAATGGCGCCCTGAACCACGGGGAAGCCCGCTATCCTAGCGAAGCCACATGCACGTTCACGCTGTTTGTCTCAGCTCATGGGGAATGAAATGTACTCCCTCCTCCTTTTGTAGAGAGCATTTGTGACCTCCTGGATGCAACAATGGACAGCGAACTGGGAGATGTTCGCTATGTCCCCTGTTAAAGCCTGGAAGGAGCCGCTGGCATAGAAATTGAGAGCCACTGTCGCCTTCACTGCCACCGACAGAGACGTCCTGGTCCTAAGCTGAGGCTGGAGCTCTGGCTGCAGGAGGTGGCAGAGCTCAGTGACCACCTCCTTGCTGAAGCACAGCCTTCTAAAACACTGCTCCTCGGACAGATGGATATATGGGAATTGCTCCTGGAATACCCTGGGAGGGTAAGGTCTCCTGTGGAGAGCCCTGTTGGCCCTCCTCCCTCTGGCCACGTTTTCCACTCTCTCTGTCCGCCTCTGCTGCCTCTGATGGTAAAGCTGGAGGACGAGGCCCCGTGTTAGTACAGCCCCCATTAAATCTTCTAAATGTGGTAGTACTAAAGGTTACAGAAATGGGAACTTGACTGCAAACCGTCCCCCTCTCCCTGTCGTTCCTAGCGGAAGTCGCTGAGGCAGGAGGCGAGAATCAATTTCCGGTCTGGGGTGCTACTGGGGCGATGTGCGCTTGGATGACGTCACAATCTCCGAGCGCAGGAGATTGTGCAGGTAGTGTTTAGCGCCACCGCAAACCGCCAGTTGAATTTTGCGGGCGACGCTAAAACCGCCGCGCACGGGCAGTAAGTCGTTAGCGCCAGGAGCGTGAGTCCCGAAGGCTATGTTGCCTACCCGGTGCCAGGGTAAAGGACATCTCCTCTGGGCTGGAGAAGAACTTGGAGTGGGAGGGGGAGGATCCAGTTGTCATGGTCCACGTAGGTACCAACGACATAGATAGGACAAAGAAAGAGGTTCTGCTGAGAGAGTTTGAGCAGCTAGGGACTAAATTAAAAAGCAGAACCACAAAGGTCATAATCTCTGGATTATTACCGGAGCCATGAGCAAATTGGCATAGGGTCAATAGGATCAGGGAGATGAATGCATGGCTGAAAGATTGGTGTGGGAGAAGTGGGTTTCGATTCGTGGGGCACTGGCACCAGTATTGGAGAAAGAGAGAGCTGTTCCATTGGGACGGACTACACCTGAACCATGCTGGGACTAGAGTTCTAGCGAATCGAATAACTAGAAAGGTAGATAGGGCTTTAAACTAAATAAGGGGGGGGGAGGGTCCCAGTGGAGAGAAATCTAGAATGCTAAAGAGAAAAGACAAGGAAGCAGTGCAGGAAAGTGATTGGGGTAAGGATAACCAGATTGTGTCAGGAAGGGACAGAGCGTACAAACAAAGGAGTGCACTAACAAATAGGGTCCGGGTAAGAAAAAATGGGTATAAAACAAAGAGGGCCATTGTACAAAAAAATGTTAAGATGTCTAAAAATGTTAAAAAGACATATCTAAAGGTACTGTATCTGAATGCACGAAGCATTCGTAATAAGGTAGATGAATTCACAACGCAAATAGATATAAACGGATACGATATAATTGCGATTACAGAGACATGGCTGCAGGATGACAAAGACTGGGAGCTGAATATCCAAGGACATTTGATATTTAGGAAGGACAGGCAAAAAGGAAAAGGAGGTGGGGTGGCATTGTTAGCAAAGGATGAAATCAGAGCAATAGTGAGAAAGGATATTGGCTCAGAAAATAAAGGTGTAGAATCAGTCTGGGTGGAGCTAAGAAGCACCAAGAGGCAGAAAACATTGGTGGGAGTTGTCTATAGACCTCCAAACAGTAATGATAATGTAGGGGATGGCATCAAACAGCAAATTAGAGATGCATGTAACAAGGGTATTACAGTAATCATGGGTGACTTTAATCTACATATAGACTGGCCAAACCAAATTAGCAATAATACTGTGAAGCATGAATTCCTGGAGTGTGTACGAGATGGTTTTTTAGACCAGTACTTTGAGGAGCCAACTAGGGAACAGACTATCCTAGATTGGGTATTGTGCAATAAGAAGGGGTTAATTAATAATCTTATTGTGCGGGGTCCTTTAGGGAAGAGTGACCATAACATGATAGAATTCTTCATTAAGATGGAAAGTGAAGAAGTCCAATCCGAAACTAGGGTCCTAAATCTAAACAAAGGAAACTACAAAAGTATGAGGAGTGAGTTGGCTATGATAGATTGGGGAGCTTCATTAAAAGGCATGATGGTGGATAGGCAATGGCTAACATTTAAGGAACGAATGCATGAATTGCAACAGTTATACATTCCTTTCTGGCACAAAAGCACAAAAGGAAAAGCGGCCCAACCATGGCTAACAAAATAAATTAAGGATAGTATTAGATCCAAAGAGGAGTCATATAAAGTTGCCAGAAAAAGTAGCAAGCCTGAGGATTGGGAGCAGTTTAGAGTTCAGCAAAAAAGGACCAAGAGATTGATTAAGAGGGGAAAATAGAGTATGAGAGTAAACTTGCAAGGAACATAAAAACGGATTGTAAAAGCTTCTAGAAGTATGTAGAAAGAAAAAGATTAGTGAAGACAAATGTAGGTCCCTTACAGTCAGAAACGGGAGAATTTATAATGGGAAACAAGGAAATGGCAGTGCAATTAAACAAATACTTTGATTCTGTCTTCACGGAAGAGGACACAAACAACTTCCCAGAAATGCTAGGGAACCAAGGGGGAAAAATTCAGTTGGTTGCACCTCCCGTTGGCACCTTAAGAGGGCGCTAATGGGGCGCAAAGCAACTAGCGCCCAGGCGCGGCGATGTTTGTGCCGCTCGCGAAATTAACTAGACATTTTGCGGCGGCGCTAAACACTACCGCCATGATCTCCTGCGCCGGCAGATCGTGACGTCAGTCGAGTGCGCAACGCCCCGGTAGCGCCCCGGAGCGGATATTGAGTGGCGCCCCCTGCCTTACCGCCTGCCGCTAGCAACGACAGGTTGAGGGGAGCGTTTTGCAGTCAGGAAGGGACTGAGGGAGCGCTATTTAAAGGCGACCGCTTCCTGCCTTTTTTTGTTGGTGACAATTTTGAACCACGCATTCTGAGAGAGAGAGAGACTTCTGGAGAGATTCAACGCTGTGTGAAGGAGTTTTGGGTACTGAGCAGCACTTTGCAGGTTCATTTTGATTTGCCCTTCCTTGTATCGATTTAGAAGAGACTGTGGGGGTTGCACTCTGAGCTCTTTCCCTGGTGCTCTCCATTGTTCTTTCCAGCAGATTTGATGTACAGATCTCTCCAGGCCGAGATTCAAGGCTGCAATGAGCAGGATGTGGATGGAAAGCAAGATCAACCCTCCCCTTTAAGAACTGGCCGGCGCCATTGTGTCTGTGTTCCATTGCTGACTGACATCACATGAGCTTCGCCAGCGCTCTGAGTTAGCGCCTCGCTCCTCGGCCTTTGCGCCTTAAGACAGGTGTGAAGCACCTGATTTAGCGCTCCAATCACCTCCAGAGGCGATAAAAGTCAAGTTTGCAGTCGGAGGCGATAATTAGCACCAGGCGCTAATCTTTGCGCCCGGCCGATAATTGCGCCCCAAATGGGGCGATACTGAATTTCTCCCCCCAAGGGTCTAGTGAGAAGGAGGAATTAAAGGAAATTAGTATTCGTAAAAAAATAGTGCTGGAGAAATTATAATGTAACTTCACCTGTGTGTGTAACACTGAGGAAAGTTTGACTCATGCTTGATTGGGATGTTAGTCCTCAGGAGTAACAAGATCCTGACAAGTGACAAGGACTGCTTGCTGAACCTGGGCCCATCGGTATAGTTCTTGGTGGAAACTTTCACGATCACTTAGATGTTGGAGGCTCCATCAGAATTTCTGGCCAAAGAGGAATTGTTTCTGCTGACGAGTTGGGTGCCAAGGCTGGCCGGCCGGCCGGCTGAAAAATCATCTGGATGGTTTCCGGATAGGAACCTTTCACCAAGCAAATGATCGTAAGAGTCGGCGAGGAAGCCACTTGTTCCGGAGCAGATTCGAACAGCCAACCAGAAGGATGAGCTGGTTACAAAATGGAACAGAGAATAGAATTAACACAGGGAGCCAATCCCACTGGATCAGACTGATGCGATGAGGTCAACAACAACTTGTATTTATATAGCGCCTTTAACATAGAAAAATGTCACAAGGCGCTTCACAGGAGCGATTATCAGACAAAAAATTGAAAATGAGCCAAAGAAGGACAGGTTACCAAAAGCTTGGTCAGAGAGGTAGGTTTTAAGGAGTGTCTTAAAAGAGGAGAGAGTTGGAGATGCAGAGTGGATTAGGGAGGGATTTCGAGAGCTTAGGGCCTAGGTAGCTGAAGGCACAGCCAATCATTTACAGAGTGCAAGTCATCGATGGCCCAATATTTCAGTACTTGGTATTCATAGTGAAAACGTAAATGTGAATAAAGAGTGATGGAATGTCGAGAGAAAGTGCTCATATTTGGCACTGATCTAAGCATTACCACCCCTCTTAACATGGAGTTTAAAAGTTCATAGAATCATAGAATCATATCATAGAATCATAGAAATTTACAACACAGAAGGAGGCCATTCGGCCCATCTTGTCCGCGCCAGCCGACAAAGAGCTCTCCACCCTAATCCCACTTTCCAGCTCTTGGTCCGTAGCCTTGTAGGTTACAGCACTTCAAGTGAATATCCAAGTACTTTTTAAATGTGATGAGGGTTTCTGCCTCTACCACCCTTTCAGGCAGTGAGTTCCAGACCCCCCACCACCCTCTTGGTGAAAAACTTTCTCCTCAAATCCCCTCTAAACCTCCTACCAATTACTTTAAATCTATGACCCCTGGTTATTGACCCTTCTGCTAAGGGGAATAGGTCCTTCCTATCCACTCTATCTAGGCCCCTCATAATTTTATATATCTCAATTAGGTCTCCCCTCAGCCTCCTCTGTTCCAAAGAAAACAACCCCAGCCTATCCAATCTTTCCTCATAGCTATAATTCCCCAGCCCAGGCAACATCCTCGTAAATCTCCTCTGCATCCTCTCTAGTGCAATCACAACCTTCCTGCAATGCGGTGAACAGAACTGTACACAGTATTCCACCTGCAGCCTAACTAGTGTTTTATACAGTTCAAGCATAACCTCCCTGCTCTTATATTCTATGCCTCGGCTAATAAAGGCAAGTATCCCGTATGCCTTCTTAACCATCTTATCTACCTGTCCTGCTACCTTCAGGGATCTGTGGACATGCACTCCAAGGTCCCTCTGATCCTCTGCACTTCTCAGTGTCCTACCATTTATTGTGTATTCCCTTGCCTTGTTAGCCCTCCCCAAATGCATTACCTCACACTTCTCTGGATTTTTCCATTTGCCACTGTTCTGCCCACCTGACCAGTCCATTGATATCTTCCTGCAGTCTACAGCTTTCTTCTTCATTATCAACCACACGGCCAATTTTTGTATCATCT
This sequence comes from Squalus acanthias, assembly GCA_030390025.1. Lineage (NCBI taxonomy): Eukaryota > Metazoa > Chordata > Chondrichthyes > Squaliformes > Squalidae > Squalus > Squalus acanthias. The sequence continues at coordinate 131,757,230 of CM059434.1, forward strand.
GCAAACTTCTTAATCATACCCCCTATATTAATTGATATATACCACAAAAAGTTTAAGGAAAAGAGGGGGGAAACCACAAAGGGGTAGATTTCCGTCTTCACTGCCCGGGCTGTAATCTGGCGAGTGGTTAGCCCGACCATGATAGAACACACCCCATTTTCAATCCATTTAAATCTGTGGCTTACAAACAGGGCGGGTTTCATAACGGACCGACAATCTGCTAAACGTAACTTCTCATTTCCCAGCTTTTGTCTGTGAGAGTTCTGCAATGTGGTTGGCTGCTTAGACAGCTTGTTGACATCACTGCAGCATTACACTAGGAATTTCCATCACAGAGCGCTGAAATCAATTGTACGTCGATAAAGGCAAATGTCTCGCCACAGAGATCGCAAGATCTCTTTGGCCAGCTTTCTTCGGGGCCAGCGGCAAACACCTTTGCTTCGCTGCAGACCGCAAATTACGGGCCAATAAACCATCATTGGTGTTTGAGGTGGAAACATACTTTATAAACCAGCTGAGCCAAAGCTAACTGGCACTGACTTGTGTTCCAAGCGCTATAGGTGCACTCTGCACACTGGAGCCTCTGTGTGTGTCTCCGAGCAGCTCAGACTGACTGGTGAAAGCAATCTCTCTCTCTCTCTTGCCCCTCTCCAGAGAAAGTGCAAGAGAAGCAGAGCCAGCCCTCTAACCCCGCCCTCAACTCAGTATGCTGAGGATTGGTCCACCAAGCTGCCAATCAAAGTTAACGCCTTGAATGGAAAGCTGCCTCCTGACTTTGGGACCAAGTGGTACTTGTATACCTGGTTCAGCCAAGCCTCCTGCCTGGCACATGAATGAAAAGCTTCCCACCACTTAGGATGAGAACTGTTATAGAATCAGTCACCCCTGCTCCCCAACCACAGTGGGATTGTTATCACGGGTAATGATTTAAGGGAACATGTTCTGCTTTTGCGCTCCTAACAGAGAGCACCACATGCCAGAATATGGGGCACGGTGAATAGCACGCTTATTATGCAGCCTGCTTTAGTAGAAGTGGCTGCAATTTGCTTTTCAGAGGTCTGGGAAGTTGCAAATATAATAGATTGTAGGGCCTGAAATTCATGGGCTTGCAGAAAACATTTGCAGTGCAATTGAGGCAGGACCCAGTTCCACACCTTGGAGACGGCACAGATTCAAACTAGGGCTTTAAAGGCTAAATTATGAGGACACATGGGAACTGAACCCACAAGCTTCTGACTCAGAGGCAAGAGTGCTACCAATGAGCCAAGGCTGATACTGGAGAGCTGTGTGGTGCAGTTTGATATATTTCAATCGACAATAGAGTCATAGAGTTATACAGCACAGAAAGAGGCCCTTCGGCCCATCATATCCGCGCCGGCCATCAAGCCCTGTCTATTCTAATCCCATTTTCCAGCACTTGGTCCGTAGCCTTGTATGCTATGGCGTTTCAAGTGCTCATCTAAATGCTTCTTGAATGTTGTGAGGGTTCCTGCCTCTACCACCCTTTCAGGCAGTGAGTTCCAGATTCCAACCACCCTCTGGGTGAAAAAGTTTTTCCTCAAATCCCCTCTAAACCTCCTGCCCCTTACCTTGAAACTATGCCCCCTGGTTATTGACCCCCTCTACTAAGGGGAAAAGTTCCTTTCTATCTACCCTATCTATGCCCCTCATAATTTTGTACACCTCAATCAGGTCCCCCCCCCCCCGCCCCCCCAGCCTTCTCTGCTCTAAGGAAAACAACCCCAGCCTGTCCAGTCTCTCTTCATAGCTGAAGCGCTCCAGCCCAGGTAACATCCTGGTGAATCTCCTGTATAGGAGAGCAACGAGAGAAATAAGAAACAAGTGAGTAAAACATTAGAGCTGAAGGACAGGCTCGGGTGTGTGGCCCAAACAAGTGTTCTTTATACAAATGGTCTTCTATTTTTTCAGACTTTCTTACATGAGACCCAATATCGTCCTTGCTTAACTTATCTATTTCGGAGCCTCCAATTAACCCAGACACATTGGTAGAAAAGATTCTTGCAAATAAGAACAAGGAGACACTTGTCTGCTGGTTATCGTGATTGTTTTATTATTGTGGTAGGTACCCTTGTCATAATTTGATATTCATTTAGTACACAGAATATTCAAAACGCAGCAAAGCACTAAAAAGAGGAATTTTAAAATGAATTATTTCTTACATTGTATAATTTATCGTCATCATGGCAATATTCCCTCCTCCGTGTATAAACATGGTACAAGATTCTTTACTACATACACGAGCCTTCATTTTTCAATTGGTGTTATTTAACACCAGCATTAACCCCGTTCCTTTAAATGGTTTAATGCCTGTGTTTAAACAATGCCCATTGGAAAATCTAGGCCACTAACCCTTTAATTAAAGATTCACCAGCCACAGTCGCTGCTTGCAGTTTAAGGAGCCCTGAGCAAATAACTAAACCAGTAATTATTGTCAATATCCAGCACCAATATTGATTGTGTGTCTAAGGTTATTCTGGGCAAAGTAATTATTATTAACCACCTCTAACTACCCGTAAAACCAATAAAAATGTTTGGATCAATTTTAAATTCATTATATACAATCACAGAACAAGAAAATCACATTTATAATCATTATGAAGAAAGAACAGAGTCCCTGACAGAGCAGTCTGTATGTGTACTATAGAAAGAAAAAGTTTGATGTGTCAAATTGCATTTTCTTGTTACGTGCTTTTATAAGTTTCTTAATGGTGCAGTAACTAGCAAAGTAAACATGAGAAAAGGAAATTATTTCACTTCGATAGAAACTGGCTAAATGAACATTTGGTCAGTGTGTGATTTAACAGAACGTGGCTCCAAAAGGAGGAAAACAACTCTTAATATTGTTTGTGGATCTTCCATCTCTCGCAGCGACATCCTGTGTATGGATTAATAGAGCGACCAGGACAGCCTCTTGTCCGAATTGATCCCCCGTCATCGCTAAGCCAATAGCTGCTGGCAGCAGTGGACCGGATGTATACATCATCCCCGTGCACAAGAGGTTTCCCACCAATTCTCGCAGCTGAGAAGATGTAAAATCTTTCCCAACCGCAGTCTTGGAAATTGGATGTGTGGAGGTTACCTGGGCAAGAACGCGTGGCACAGAATTTTCCATAGGGTGGACAACTTACCCAGGCGCCCATCACACGGGAATGTATGCCAATCTCATCACCATGACGAATAGGAGAATTGTCACTGTGTCTCACTAATTTTATGTGAAATATTTCATCTCTGCAGCTATACCACTTGTTTGAATGAATTTCATTACCAGGACAAGGACGAACTAGGCACTTATAAAAAACTGTACAAACGGAGCAGTGACAACTCAGCCAGTGGTTTTGTGTGCATGAGCCTTTGAGAGCTATGGTGTCACCAGATCGGATGAATTTAGGACACTTCGATCTGGACTCATCCTCTCCATTCCCACAGTCATTACTCCCATCACACAACTGTGACTGACGGATACATCTTCCATTTGAACATTGATAATTTCCATCCCTTGACAAACAACACTTCCTGTTGTTGCAGACCTTTTCCTGCCGGGACTCTGCGCCACAGAGGTGCGGTTCGTGGCCAATACACCCACGTGTACGATACTGTTTACCATTACCACAGGTAACAGAACAGGCACTCCAGCTTCCCCACCCAGCCCATTGGTAATTGCAGCTTGGAGTCGCGCTCCACACAAGCTTACCATTCCTCCTGACACACTGCACTGAACTGGGAGATGGGACCTTGTGATCGGAGCAGCTGAGCTGGACTTTCATATTTTCATAACTGAGCGTGTCAGTACAGAAATTCTGAATTAAATCTAGAACTGTTAGAGACGGACAACTTGTCTCGCTCCAATGGTTATGATAGGTGCGCTGCCGAGTCCTGAAATCCCGAATGAAGGTCTCTAGACTCGCAATTACAGACCGATCTCCTTTTTCAATCCTCCATAGTTTCCACATTAACAATGCTTCACCAATGGCCTCATCAAGATAAACCAGATTTTTTTTCAAATTGCTTACTACAGTGGAATATGTTTGAGTACATGCATTGTTATAGTTAGAGACATAGTTTTTCTTGAAGGTGTTAAAAAAATCATCTCCTTTTAAGTCTGCTATCCCTTTACCAAGTAAAATCCCTTTCAGTCTGAAAAGAATATAATTCTCAGAAGTGTCCTCCAAGAATTTTCCCATTAACTGTCCAAATGTAGCAAGACTCTTCTGTCCATGGCTTAAGTCAATGAAAAGCTGAGCAATATAGCTGGCCTTGTACAGTATATCTGAGTGTTTAACCAAGGCCTGTGTGTGTGCTAGAGCATCTTTTATACCGTTCAAACTAGTTTTCAATCCATTCTGTAATTCAAAGTAAATGTCCACTACAGTAGGAACCCCATTAACAGCCATGAATTCTGCTCGCAGTGCGGCCAAGTGCTTTGAAATCTCATTGTTGAAAATAATTTCTTTCTCACATATCTCACCGTCATACATCGGATGACAGATACACATGAACTGGTTTGTATCAGGGACAGAGTGACAATTACCATGTCCATTACAGACCTGCGGTTCACGACACTTATCCTTCTGTGCCTCAGTATCAACTGCAATCCAGTCCCAGTTCGTCACCATCGTGAGGTGTAAAGAGAGTTCAATACATTGTAGGTTTAAAGTGTGTGGACACTTTTTCTTAGTCAGGATATTCTGTGAAGCAGAGACATGATCATTATTACACTCATCACAGCGCTGATAGGGGACTAGTGTTCTGACACGCTTAATATCAGTACAGCTCAGACGGTCATTAATGTCCTGCCATGTTACCAGAATGTTTGTCTTCTGCTCACCATTCTTCTTCTCCTTAGTGAAGTACTGGAAACCTTTTTGTATATGCTGATGTGGCTCACAAGTTGGTGATCCGATCTTCTTAAACCCAGCAACTCCCCAGGTATACCAGGGATACAGGTTTGTCAGTCTCTTTGATATAAACGGTACCAAGACCTCAGGCAAGAGGTGAGTGTTCTTCTCCAGTATGTTGTCCACTTCTTTCTTTGCATTCTCGATTGTGTTTTGCTTGCAGGAATAGACACGTTTTTGGAACTCTTGCCGCATTTCGAAGAGATACATTTTTATTGTTTCAAAGGAGCTCTTGGCGCGAGCTTCCTCACCCTTGAAGTAATAGTAAGTCAGGGTCTGTTGGGCGGCACTTGTCATCAGGCCTTTAAGGATGATCATTAAACCTAGAAAAGTTGAGATTAATGTGATCAAAGGAAACAAAAATTAGGAAAAAATAGACATCTTATTCCTTAACGTAAAGAGACTCATTCCATCTGTGTGTGTTTTCTATCTCTCCCTCTCTATAACACACTCATTAGATCACTTCTCAATGTTTTATATTCAAGTGGAATCAAGTCACGTTTATGTAAACTGTCCTCATAATTTAACCCTCTAAGCCACAGTATAATTCTGGTGAATCTGCGCTACATCCCCTCTTGACCCATATATCCTTCCTGAGGTGCCGTGCCCAAAACTGAACGCAGTGTCCAGGTGGGGTCTGACCAAGGATCTGTACAACTGAAGCATAACTTTGTCCCCTTTGTAATCCAGGCCCCCTTGGGATAAAGGCCAACATTCCATTAACCTTTTTGAACCTGTCCTCGCTTTAAATGTTGTGCCCATTAGCCTTTGAGATTATTTGTTGTACCTGTGCACTCGTTTTTAGTGATTTCTGTACAGGGACCTCTAAATCTCTCGGCTCCTCCACAGTTCCTCGCTTCTCACCATTTAGAAAATATTCTGATCTTTCTTTCTTAGGCCCAAAGTGGATGACCTCCTACTTGCCCACATTAAACTCCATCTGCCACAGTTCACAACTTCCTGCTCCCATTTGCACTACTTACTGTCCCTCCTAATTTGGTATCTCAGACATGACTTACCTTGAACAAAGCCATGCTGGCTCTCTGTGATCAGCTCATATTTAGTCAAGTGCTCAGTCACTCTATCCTTAATGCCTACCAGTACTCAGTGGCCAGAGTTTGCGTAAAGATCACTAGAGGTCTGTCTCCAACCTCAGGAAAAGTGTTTGGAGAAAAGAAACTGGAGAGAAAAATCATCATATCCAAGCAGAAAATACTGAACTTCTGTACATTTGACATATAAAAACAAAACAGGAGTGACACTGTGTACCTGATAATCGGGTGATGTCACAAGAGTGTTCCTCATTGAAGAGGTCAAACAGGTTTCGGTTGGTTGGGTTGTTTGCTGTAACTGTGATGCGATACAAGTTGAGCATCCTCCCCTCCAGCTGATTGTCATTGTAGTACGTTATATATTCTAAAGCCAGGTTCAGCAGTGATTTTCTGTCTCGTGTTTGTCCCATTTCCTTCCTGACAGCTCTCAGTTTCTCTGCACCATTCCTAATGGCATACTCCCACTCAATGTAGGTTGAGAGAAATGTGTTAAACGCTATTGAAGCTTTAACACTAGTTTCCATGAGATCAAGTTTGTTGGACAGGCCATCCAATTTCCTATTGACCTCATCAAATCTCTTGTTAATTAGCTCTGTGATCATATCCAACTCACTTGGTAGAAGGAAAGAAAGAATAAAACCGGCTATAGCAGAAACAGCGTTAAGTAGTGTAAAGGCCTTCCCTAAAGCAGAGGCAATCTTTACCATTGTCTTTTGACTGCTTAGTTGCTGGGTGGAATCTGCAATGTTCAATGAAGTGACTGAATCTATAACATCCAAACTTTCTTTCAGTTTCCCTAAATCTGGTGTGATTTCTTGATTTGCCTCTTCCAACTTTTGCACTGAGAGCTCTAGTTCCGCTTCTACCTTGATTTGGACATCTGGAAGAAGTAACAGGATTCAAAATGATAGTTTAATCATAACATAATAAAAATGTAGTTTCTAGCTTATGTTATGTTACATATTGGGTAATGCAATGTCATTTCAATTCTGGAATTTTGAATCTGCTACTAAACTGGTAACTTTATTCCGACACCACAAGAATAGTTGTGCAGGAAATGGAATTATCATACCAGTGTACTAGGACTGGGTTCTGTTCTTAGATACCAATGGCTGCCAGCACCTGCCTGCTCTCTGACCCATCCTCGGTCTTTTGATGGGCCTTGCTGGAGGGAGAACTCGTGTGGTCTCCTTCAGAGGAGCTTCCCCTGCCAGCTCCACAAGAGCAGGCAATAGCTTGCCTCCAATGTGGCTGAAGCCTGACATCACTGCTCTCTTCAACCAATCACAGCCTATTAAATGCAGCAGTGACAGACTCTTGTAACTGGCTGCCCAGAGTCTCAGTAGCAGCAATCATGGGGTTTGTGAGAAAACTCTGCTTTGTGCTTGCTCCCTCACTGCTTCTGGGTACCCCTGCAGATGGCTGTGAAGATGCAACGTGGTCTATAACACTCCATATTTGAGTAAATCACTCCCGCAGGATCACAGTGATGCCAGAGGTGCACATTCTCTGACAGTGATTGCAGGCTGCTGATGGTGGACTCAAAGTGCCAAAAGCCTTTTGCTCTTGCATTAACTTCCATCTGAGGGCAGAGCCGATTGGATATCACGCTCTTCCCAGGCGGTTGGCAAATGCGTGGCCTCAACTTGTGCAAATCTTTATTCTTCCTGAACCGTCACCTCTACTTACGTCTCCTCACTTGTGAGTTCTGTTTCACCCAATGCTCCTTGCTCAGTCTCTGAGTACCAGTACAGGCGTACCTTGACAGATCGCAAGTTCGAAATCCCGAACTTGCAGTCAATTTCAAAGGCGGTATGACGGGGTATTGTCAGAGTATGCCATCATACCTGCCGCAAAATCTGCCCCAATATCTCCCATTGCACCATCTACTGCTCCATAACAGAGGTGACAGAAGCTCATTATGCCAGGAGAGGGGACTTCATTGTCCCCTCTCTGACCAGAGAGAAGCAGACAGAGTGTGCACGTGGCTTTGCCAGAATTGCGGACTTCCCCATGGTGCAGGGTTTTTGTGGGCATCGTATATACCGTCACCGCAAAGGGTACCACTTGCTGAATGTGCAGTTGGTGTATGACCATGCTCAGCACATCATGATGGTGAATGCCCAGCATCCTGGTACAGTCATGATGCTTTTATTCTGTGCCAGTCCACTGTTCCCTCAGTCTTTGAGCCACCAGGACAAACCAGAGGGTGGCTACTGGGGGACAAGGGCTATCCCCTGACCACCTGGCTCATGACTCATCTCCGCAATCCAACCACACGTGGGCAGCATGCTTACAACAAGAGCTAGGCTGCCACATGAAACATCATAGAGCAGACCATTGGCATCCTTAAACAACGCTTCTGCTGCCTGGACTGCTCTGGAGGAGCCCTGCAGTAGTCACCGGAGTGTGTGTCCCAATTCATCATGGTCTGCTGTATCCTCCACAACCTGGCCATCATGAGGGCACAGCCCTTGCCACCAGGGAAACGGCCACCAGCTCAGGAGCATGAGGAGGAGAAGGAGGAAGCGGAAGGGAGGAGGCAGCCCAGATAGCCCCTTTCTGGCCGGGATATCCGGGATTGAATCATCCAGCTACGGTTCAATTGAACGCAACCCCATTCAACATTAGTCCCACACCTTCCCTTCCCTTTGTTACTGACCATCACAGCGTCATCTTGGCCACAATGCTGAAATAAAAGCCACCACAAAGCAAACTTTCCAATCAAACATTATGCATATATGCATTCAATATTATATCAAAAATTTAACTAATCACCCTTGTGCATTCCCTTAGTGACTGTCTTCCATGTGCCTTTTCCTATCCTAGTGCTCCTATGCAGTGCTACCCCAGTGGCTGCAATATGGTTGGCGGAAGGCTGCTGACTTTCAGTGGGGTAACTGCAGATGGCCTTGCAGGATGACCTTGAGGAGCTTTGGGCCGAGTAGGCCTGGCTTTGGACTGCACCACCTCGGCAAAGGCAGCAGCAGTCTCAGCTGGCTGGCTGACAGGCAACAGCAAGGGCACTGGCGGAGTGGCAGTGGTGGGAGGATGAATGTTGTCAACCTGAGAGAGGACAGCAAGGTCGGCCTCCACGGAGCCACTGCCACTCCCCCGGGGCGGCACCTCAGCAACCCTAGTAATCTGCCGGAGTACAGACTGCTGGACTGCTGTGACACTCTGCAAGCCCCTTTCCACACTGCTAAACCCAGCCATGATGGCAGCAGTCTGTGCTTGCATGACTTCAGTCTGAGTTTCCGTAGCACTCAGATGTGGGGTGGTTTGTGCTTGTGCTGCAATGGAAGCTGAGATATTGGCTATCAGACGCTGCATCATGGTTGGCTCCACAAGTGCGTTAATGGATCTGCCCAGCCCTTCTACGCTGGAGAGGATGGGCTCCAAGCTCTGCCCAAAGCCCTGTGCAAGGCTGGAGCTGGACTCCTCCATGCTCCTTGACATTGCACTCAGCATTTCATTGTGCATACCCATCAGTGTTCTTCTGTAGGCCGCTCCATCAAGGTCTTCATCTGAGTCCTGTGCCGCAGAACTCATGTGCAACCTCGCTCTCCGGGGAGCTGGCACCTGAGCTACCCTTTCCCACTGCCCAGGCTGCAGGTCCCTCGTGCCCGGTGTCTCACTATGTGCAGATCCCACGTCTAACCTATCCTCTAAAGTACGTGGAGTGTCATATCTGAGCTGGTAGCTGGGAGTGTGTAAGCGAGTGACGGTGTTTCTTCTTCTGCTTCTGGACTCTCCTCTCCCTCTTGTTCTTCGACCATTGGCTGGGCAGGCTGCAATTCTTGGGTGTCTGAAATGAGAAAAGATACAAGTGTAGGGTTGTGGTGAGGGGAGGAGGGGAAGCAATAGCTGCATGCTTAGACCATGTGCAGATTGTAAATCAGAAGAGATTGTGGGATGAGAGGAAGTAGGATGTGAGAAGGAGGATAACATATGAGGATACCGGACCGGCATCTTGAATTCCTTCAGCACCGCCACTGGCCACGGGCTCAGCCATGCCCCTACCAAGAATGGCCAGCACCGTCTCCTCTAAGGGGGCGAGTTGATACAGGTTGAGCCTGACCCCTGCCGGTTAAGCTCTGCTGTCTGCGGTGATGCGCCACCTTTTCCTGGAAGAGAAAGGGAGTTGTGTCAGCAAGTGTGGTGTAATGTGTTTGGGTGATGTGCCTGTCATGGTTGAATAGCTGACAGTGTGTTCAAGCTGTGAGGTGTGGGTGTGAGTCTTACATTAGTGGTAAGTGTGTGAGGGTGAGGTGAAGCTACGAATGCGAGGTATGAGTCATGTTTGGTTGAGATTGGTGGTAGGTGAGTGATGGGGGTGTGTTGCATTGAGCAGTGCATGTGGCTAGTGGTGTAGAGGATGGGATATGGCATTTGAAGATGAATTTACTTACCTTGACCACACGTGTGAGGTCAGTAAACTTCTTCCTGCACTGAGTCCAGGTCCTCGCGGCTATACTGCTGTCATTGACCACATTGTCTATCTGCTCCCACTGCACTCTCGTCGGTTGCCTTGGAAGGCCTCCTAACACCTGTGGGAAGAGGACCTCTCTGCTGGAGTTGACCTCCAGGGCCAACGCCTCCAGTGCTGCATCTGAGAATCTCGGAGCCCTTTCTCTGGCTTGTTGAGCGATTATTCAATCTTGTTTTCCTTATAGCAGCCTTCATAATCACTCCCACCACCTGTTGCAGGCAGAAAACATCTCCCCTTTAAGAAGTGTGGACTGCCTTTAAGTAGTGCAGGCTAGCTTTAATTGAAGTTAGCCTTGCACGAACTTGGGCCCCCTGCTGAGCGTTCAGCCACATTGCAGTGCATTCAGCCTGCTATCATGTTAATTAGCAGGCAGCTCAAATTTTACGTGCTGCCTGCAGTCCTCCGAAAGGGCGCGGGTTGCTATTGCTTCGTGATCCCCGCGCCCGTTTCCAGAGCCTATCGAATTTCTAGGCAATAATGTTTATTTCAAATGAAGCGGATTGAAGACAGACCCTATGGTGCAATTTATATATACTTTTATATTTACAAGAACAAGCTAGATCAACCATGTCACAGGATGCATGTTAGCTGAGTAATGTATTGTTTTCATATTTATATTTTGAGCACTGTTCCATTTTAAAACTCAGTTTTATTTGGCATTTTTAATTTACATGAAAACCAAAAGGAAAACACAAACACATGCATACCAGTAATATTATTCCTTGGAGATGGGTCTTTGGCTGCCACCATCATCATGACTGACAAGTTGGGTGCTGAAAGAAAGAAGTGGAGACTCAACAACTTCCCAAATAACTAAACCATGCTTGGTTTTTTTTGTCTTAAAATACTCCTGTGAAGCACCTTGGGTTGTTTTACTACGTTAAAGGCGCTATATAAATACAAGTTGTTCTGGAAAAACAGAAAAATGAAAGACTGAAGCAAGTGGGTACTGGTAGACGTGGTGGGAAACCTGACAATTTCTACGCTCAACGAAAAGAGGATGTGAGGAAGAGGTGGAGAGATATTTGCTGTAGTTGAAGCAGTTTTAATGGACTACAGAAAATTACTGGGAGAAGGCACAGGTTAGATGTTTTCCCCCCAATTTTCCACCTTCCTATCCTGAAAGTGGTGCCTGATGCTGATGCATGGTTCCACGGGAGCAGAGAGCTGTAGGGCTGGAGGAGGTTACAGAGATAGGGATCAAGAGTCAGCTATATAGGCTTAAATTCTTCATTGCTAATTTTAGTAAAACATTAGATGTGAGTAACAGGAGGTGCATTTCTTGAGAGGCACGAATGGATTATTCATCCATGTTTAGTGCTTTGGAGGACACTCATTCCACAAATGGATTAATGATCATTAGTGACAAAACAGTTAAAAAAGGCTTTTTTTTGATTTGTCAAGGCTGGTTAAGGTTCAGTAACAAGCAATTTGTGCAGCATTCAACAGTTACATATTGTAATCAAGGACAGACCTGGCATTAGTGAGCTAACGAAGTCACACCGCAGCAGTGACAGAAGTGAAGAGCTCCTGACAAAATATCATTCACAGGAGCCGCTCTTGCAATTCACTTTATATCATTGCTGGGATATGTTATTGTTTTCATTGGATTCTTAGAATAACACTTTTGATAATCTTCTACAGATTCAAGTTTAGACATATCGAATTAAGATATTCCATCAGATATGCCACTCCAAAATTGTGGGGCCATAAATTGCTACAATGGCGGGTTTGGAGACAAGCTACATTAATTGGACTATTATGCTCACCGCTGCCATCGCACTATGTTTGCACCGCAAATTTGTCACATGTGGGACCTCGTAAACGGCATGGCCAACGACATCTCCCAGTCCAATGAAAGAAAAGGTTAAAGAAACAGAATGAAAGACAGTGAATAAATAGGGTGAATCAGAGTAAAACAAAATATAGACAGAAAGAGGGAAAGGAAGAGTAGATTAAGATATAGAGCAAAAAGGAAGATAAAGGAAAAGAAAAAAAGGAAGAGCAAGCAGAAGAAGAGAACCTTGTAACCCAGTTGTGTTTGGCTATTGTTGTTGGTCCTTGAGAAGTTAATGAGTGAATGACAGGGTAGGTGGGCAAAATTCTTGACCCATGAAGTATAGAGCCAGCGGCCCCGGCCATCGTGATCAGGAACAATGGAACACACTGTGGGTACTAATTACACTGCTTTCATAGATAAAAAAAAAGCTCCATCTAGTTCTACCATCCTGGTAGTCACATGATGCAATGATAATTGATTCACTGATCATGGCAATCAATCTCTATCAATTAGTCGACAAATGACACAAAGTGGTCGAGAACATTGGGAACCATAGGTCCAAAGTCGCCTTTTTCCTCCCAAGTATGCTACACTTATCAGGTCATGTATCAAATTACTCATATATGCATTTGAAACATTATTGATTATTTGTAAAATTAATCATTGCATTTATATTAACTATAAGGCTGGTTTTAAGGCTTTATTTTTTACTGTGATGGATGAATGTAATGGATTTACTATGTAATTGATGAGTTGTATAAGTATTATTGTATTTGAATAAAAAGATTTATATGCATTTGAATGAGTAACCCTTTACTGAGTGCCGATAGAGCTAAAAATCTTTGCCTTCCAAAAGTAACAGGAGTGTGAATGGCAAAACTGCCACCAAAAAACTGCCAAGACAGATACAAAGATTAAGAAACCTCTCGGTACAATTCACCACCTGTTCGAGTGAGAATCTACAGTTGTATACGTCCCTTTCTGGGCCTCCAAGGTTAAGTGTCATATCAGGACAATAGATTACATCATTACCGGGGTCCTTTAGATCATTAATTACCAGCCCTAAATGGCTGCGGCTGGAATAATTCGTAATAACGTCGTAAATCCAGCAATTTCACGAACGCCATTAATTTCAAGGGGGAGCGTCAGGGAGAGCAGGGACTTTTATCGGCTTCGGTCAGGCAAACGGTGGAGCGGAGTAAATCGTCCAGGAATTTGCGGATAATGTGAACCTTTTCTCTTTTATTTGATAAATTCCTGGATATTTTATGAATTAATAACGGTGAGCGCAGTTAATGTGTCATTCTAATGACAGGATATTCCAGCAATTTCTGGCATTGGCCCAGAAATTACTGGTAAAATAATGGCAAGTTCACAGCGCTCGCCATTACTAGGTTGTAAAAAAATCCAGGAATTTGTGGCAAAGAAGAGATCTGCCACGAACTCTGATTCTCCACAAATTTCTGGACGATTTGCGCCGTTCCGCTGTTAGTCTCAACAAATGCCCCTGCCAAGAATGGCCAGCACCGTCTCCTCCAAGGGGGTGAGGTGCAGCTAGGAATGGGAGGTGTGCCTCGTGATTGGTACAGATTGTTGGTAGGTGAGTGATTGGCCGGGGGGGTGGGGGGGGGGGAGTCATGCAGTGAGAAGTGTGTGAGGCTAGTGATGTAGTTGGTAGGAGACGGCTTTTGAAGATGCATTCACTGACCTTGACTAGTGGTCTGAGGTCATGAAGCTTCTTTGGGCACTGGAGCCAGGTCCTGGGGGCAACACTGCTGGCAGTGATGACCTCCGTGATGTGGTCCCACATCATTCTTTCCGGAGGGCCTCCTGACCCCTGTGGGTAGAGGACCTCTGGGTCTGTTGTAGACTCATTGATAGAGATTGACTGCTATGATTAGTCAACAACTCCATCATCATGTACCATGCGACTGAAGGCACGGCTACCAATGGTGGAGCGATTAAAATCAGGGATGGCAGGAGGCCACCAGGATGTTAGAAGGCGAACTAGATGGATCTTGGACTAACAACAACAATTTGCATTTTTATAACGCCTTTAACATAGTAAAATGTCCCAAGGCGCTAGACAGGAACGTTATCTGGCAAAATTAGACAGCGAGCCACATTAGGAGATATTAGGACAGGTGACCAAATGCTTGGTCAAAGAGGTAAATAGTTTTTTGTTGTCTAGCAATTCCTATGTAAGCAGCTCCATTGTTCCTGATCATGATGGTTCAATACTTTGTGGCTCAAGAATGTTTGTAGATTTTGCACACCTGCCCTGCCATTCACTCATAACTTCTCAAGGTCCAATACAACAATTCACAAACACAACTGGGTTACAATGTCCTCTTTTTTTACCTACTGTCTCTTTTCCTACCTTTATCCACTCTTTCTTTCCCCTCTGTCTCTAATTCTCCCTATTTCCTTCTCCATTAACCACTCTGTTTCTTTCTCTATCCTTTTGTTTCATTGGTTACGGAGATAGACCATTGAGCACGACGTTCATAAGGTCCCAGTTGCGATGTTGACATCCTGCACCATTATCAAATTTGCATTTCCAGCAATTTGCAACACAAATATAGTGCGATCTGAAGGGCGAGATAAAAAGTCCAATTCACATCGCTCGCTGCAAGATGCACCACTCCAGCAATTTTTGGGCCCATGCATGTATTTATACACTGGGCTACTGGAAGCAAAAATTAAGTTTTAACAGACAAGGTGCAACTTAAGAAAATTTAGCAGAGACTCAGCAAGTTAATTCTGGGACAGATGGGTCATTTTTAAAGATTGTCAAGTTAGTGTGCTTACCAGGAGAGAGTGTTTGCAACAGCACACAGAACGCCAACAGCAAGGAAAGTTTCTGGAGGAAAGCCATTTTTGGCAGATACTTCTTGTTCCATCAGAAATGCATCAATACAAGAGCAATATGACAGGGCTTTTTATATTATTAGCTAGGTACAGTTACAATTTGATTGGGCATTGCACAATTTATTGCTGATCTCTGTTTGGGCACCACAAACAGAGGGTGATTCTATATTTAAACTAATTCCATACCACTTGTCCCACCCATGCTCATGAATACACTGACCGGTTTCCTTGTCATTTGAAATCCTCGAAAATATCCTGACATTTCAGTGCCGATACCACTCGGGGAGGGGAGGGAAAGGAGAATTAGACAAATTGAACGTTAACACGAAGGTGCCCGTTATAAGCCATGCGGACTCCCCGCCTCTTATAGCAACAATATTCGTACAAGACAAACTAATCATTTAAATGTGCTGGCACAGAAACAGCAAACTGTTGTGCTTGAAGTATGTGCAGAGTTCCCAGCTTTACCACTGCTACTGGGAAGTCTTCAAGTGTAAACCAAAACCATGGCCAGGGAGAGAAAATTAGAGGGTGAATTACACCAAACTACTCTTCTATGTTTCCTAGTGATTAACTCAAGGGCAGAAATTGGGAACAGTTTAGGTTCAGGTCATATATTTACACAGTAATGACATATGCTACAGGAAGTATAATATGGTGGTATATTATATTAAAAATACTGCGCCCTACTTTAGTAATGGTAACTATACCTGTGCTTTTATTTTAAATACAATTCCACAAGTTATATGTTTATATTGATAATCCATTTTGTTTTAAATGGCGTTTTAATATGAAAGTCAAGAATTCTGAATGACAGTATATATCTCCCGGCATTAGAAAGCTCTGTGCTACTTCACTATCATTCTGCGCCGTATTTGTCACTATAAATGTTCATTTATAGGTAAATTATTCATTTACCTGTCAGCTTGTCCATACCTATCAATTCATTTATCTCTGTCTCTATCAGTCCGTCCATCCCTATCAACCCATGACTATCTATTCCTCTATCCCATCTATGACTCTCCATGTCTCCATCTACCCAAGTCAATCCCTACTATTACTCCATCTATTATTTATATATTTCTTTCTATCAATATCTTGCCAGCACTCTCCATTCAACAATCAAATTTTCTTTACATAATTCTGGGAATTGGAATTTCCAAATTGCGGGAATCGAGGGCCCTGAAAGTTACACGGTGGTAAATCCCATCACTTGTATCCGAGCAGTCATGCTACAATTGGCAATAAACAGCATTTTAACTTCCTGCCAGAGAAAAGTGATTTTCCGGTCCCACCAGGTGACATCCAGTCCACATAGTCACGACACTGTAGCTCTTGCCCATAGTAAACAGTGAGCAAGGTAGTGATGGACTTCAAGAACACATAGACAGGCTGGTGGAATGGGTGGACACGTGGCAAATGAAATTCAATACAGAAAAGTGTGAGGCTGTACATTTTGGTAGGTAGAATGAGGAGAGACAATGGCCCGGAATTTGTGGTCAGCGGCGAAGCGAAGGCGTTCGCCATTGGCCCCGAAGTACGCTCCGCACGAGGATCTCGCCATCCCTGTGTCGAGAACTTCGGGTTTTCCAACCTTGAATTCAATTCAACAGAACTTAATGGGGATCCCCTTGTGCGAACTGCTGTGACGTCAACAGGCTGTCTAAGCAGCCAATCAAAAGGCAGAATTCTCACAGACAGCGAACAAGGAAGTGAGTAAGCCCTTAAAATTCGAACTTTTTAAAATAGTTAGAGAGGGCAAAAGAAAGATTGGGGTTCCCACATGGGGAAAAGGCAAACCTGAAATAAAGATGGACAAACTTAAAAAGAAAATAATTTTTTTTTGAAAAGTTTCTTAAAAATGTTTATTTTTTTAAAATGGACACATTTCACACTGCGTAGAATTAAAATTAGTTTTCCATGCCCTTAATATTTGTTTAGCAGTCAATAAACTGTTAAGGGCAATTAGGGATGGGCAATAAATGCTGGCCTTGCCTGTGACACCCAAATCCCAGGAACGAATAAAAAAATTGACAGCTTCACAAAGCAGTTAATAAGGTTTTATAAGTAGAGGCAAATAGTACAAAAGCCAGGAAGTGATGCTAACCCTATATCAAACACTAGTTTGGCCCCAGCTGGAGTATTGTGTCCAATTCTGGGCACCACATTTTAGGAAGGATATGAAGGCTTTGGAGAGGGTACAGAAGAGATTTACTTCTTCCAGATTCCAGGAATGAGGGATTTCAGTTACGTGGATAGACTGGAGTAGCTGGGTTTGTTCTCTTTAGAGCAGAGAAGGCTAAGAGGAGATTTGATAGAGGTTTAAAATCATGAAGAGTTTAGATAGAATAAATAAAGAGAAACTGTTTCCTATGGCTGAAGGGTTGTTAACCAGAGGACACAGGTTTAAGGTGATTGGCAAAAGAGCCAGAGGCAACACGAAGCAAAACTTTTTATGCAACAAGTGGTTAGGATTTGGATTGCACTGCCTGATAGGGTGGTGGAGACAGATTCAATAGTAGCTTTCAAAAGGGAATTGGATAAATATTTGAAGGAGATAAAATTGCAGGGGGATGGGGAAAGAGCAGGGGAGTGGGACTAATTGGCTAGCTCTTTGAAAGAGATAGCATGGACTCGATGGACTGAATGGCCTCTTTCTGTGCTGTACTAATCTATGATATTGTGCAGCCCAAGGACTTCTAGTTGGATGGACTTGGGGGAAAGGATATTTTTGCTGAAAATAGGCAAGAGCTTCATTTAAATATTATGGGGGGAAAATGTGGTTGCTTTGCGCCTCCCATAAGAGGGCGCTAACGGGGCACAAAGCAACTAGCGCCCGGGCGCGGCGCCGCCAACGCCTCTTGCGAAATTCAGCGGGAGGTTAGCGGCGGCGCTAACCGTTACTGTCCCATGGCGCTTCATCGTCAGCGATGACATCATCGCCGTGCGCAGCACCCCACTCGCGCCCAGGCCGCGATCTTCAGTAGCGCTCCCTGACTTACCGCCGGACGCTATGTCCGACGGGGTCAGGGGGGCCTACCTGCGGCTGGGGAGGCGCTATTTAAAGGCGAGGTGCTGGGCGGCCATTATTGTTGCTGGCCGCCTACCAGCACCTGCCTCTGCTCCTGTCCCCGGCCTCCTGACCCAACCCCCCGCGGAGTGCCGGCTGCGCTCCATGAGCCCGGCATTCTCTTGAGTGTCGGGCTCTTTTGCCGGCACTCCGATCCCCGGTGGCCCAGCTGGGCGAATGCTTTGTGCATTCAGATATAGTGCCTTTAGCTTTGACTTTTTTCTATTTTTCCCTGATGTCACCTTAATCACTGATGCCCTATTACCTTTGTTATTCTCTCTGTCCCTTCCTGACCCACTCTGCTTATTTTTACCCAAAACTCTGCTCTAGAGCCTTGACATTTCTCTTGCTGCTTTTAAATTTACTCTTTCCTGAATCCTCCCCCCACCCCCTTTCAGTAGTTTAAAACCCTGTCTACTGCCCTAGTTATTCGATTCACTAGGACACTGGTCCCAGCCCGGTTTAATTAGAGCCCGTCCCAATGGAACAGCTCCTTCTTTCCCCAGTACTGGTGCCAGTGGCCCGTGAATTGAAACCCCTGCCTCCCACACCACTCTTTGAGCCACGCATTTAACCTTCTAATCTATTTGTCCCTATGCCAATTGGCGCATGGTTCAGGTAACAATCCACAGATTATTACCTTTGAGGTTCTGCATTTTAATTTAGACCCCAACTCCTCAAATTCTCTCAGCAGAACCTCATTCCTAATTCTACCTATGTCGTTGGTTCCTACGTGGACCACGACAACTGGATCCTCCCCCTCCCACTCCAAGTTCTTCTCCAGCCGCGAGGAGATATCCTTAACCCTGGCACCGGGCAGGCAACACAACCTTCGGAACTCCTGGTCGCGGCTGCAGAGAACAGTATCTATCCCCCTGACTATACTCTCCCCTACCACAACTACATTCCCTTTCACTCCCCCCACTTGAATGGCCTCCTGCACCAAGGAGCCATGGTCAGCTTGCTCATCCATCCTGCAGGCGGGATGATGGCGCGTTCCCGACGTGCTCCCTTTTTATGTGACTTTTCCTGCCGATCCGCCTCCAAACCCACACGCGCGGCAGCGGGAAAATTGCGGCCATGGTTTGGGCTCGGGCAGGACAGGGAGCTGGTCATTGCTGGTTACAACATATTCAGGAGGGATACAGTAGGAAAAACGCTAGGGTGGGTGGCAGAGTTAATCAACAATTCCATTACAGCACGAGAGCATAGAGATAATATGGAGGGTGGTGCAAAAGCTGAATCTATTTGGTTAGAGTTAAGCAATAACCAGGGAACCGTTACTGTATTAGGAGTATATTGTAGACCGCCAAACAGTGGAAAGGACAGGGAAGATGGGATGTGTAGGAAAATTAGAGAAAAATGCAGAATCAACAGGGCCGCAATAATGGGCGAGTTCAATTCTCCAAAGCCAGATTGGGGTGAATATAATCTGAGTGGCAAAGGAGGAGAGAGGTTTCTGCAATGTGTCCAGGACAGCCCTCTACAGCAGTAAGTTGTTAGACCAAAGAAAGGAAGCAGTGGCCGGCTACATTCTAGGGAACGTAGCCGGGCAAGTGGTAGAAGTGTCAGTAGGAGAGCATTTTGGTGACAGTGACCATAATTTGGTGAGATTTAAGGTAGTCATGGAAAAGGACCAGTATGAAAAAGGAGAGTATTGAGAGGGAGGAGGTACTAGCGGTTTTAGCGGGCTTAAAAGTGGATAAATCCCCAGGCCCTGACGAGATGTATCCCAGGCTGCTGTGTGAGGCAAGGGAGGAGATTGCAGGGGCTCTGACACAACTTTTCAGAACCTCTCTGGCCACAGGGGAGGTGCCAGAGGACTGGCGAACAGCTAACATAGTACCATTATTCAAGAAGGTTAGTAGGGATAAACCAGGGAATTACAGGCCACTGAGCCTAACATCAGTGGTAGGGAAATTATTGGAAAACATTCTGAGGGACAGAATTAGTCTCCACTTGGAGAGGCAAGGATTAATCAAGGATAGTCAGCATGGCTTTGTCAGGGGGAGATCATGTCTAACCAATTTGATTGAATTTTGAGAGGGGTTGACTAGGTGTGTGGATGAGGGTAGTGCAGTTGATGTAGTCTACATGGACTTCAGTAAGGCTTTTGACAAAGTCCCACATGGAAGACTGGTCAAGAAGGTAAGAGCCCATGGGATCCAGGGCAATTTGGCACATTGGATCCAAAATTGGCTTAGTGGCAGGAGGCAGAGGGTGATGGTCGAAGGTTGTTTTTGTGACTGGAAGCCTGTGTCCAGTGGTGTACCGCAGGGATCAGTGCTGGGTCCTTTGCTGCTTGTAGTGTACATTAATGATTTAGATATGAATGTAGGAGGTATGATCAGTAAGTTCGCGGATGACACGAAAATTGGTGGAGTGGTAAATAGCGAGGAGGGAAGCCTCAGGCTACAGGACGATATAGACGGATTGGTTAGATGGGCAGAACAGTGGCAAATGGAATTTAACCCTGAAAAGTGTGAGGTGATGCATTTTGGGAGGACTAACAAGGCAAGGGAATACACAATGAATGGTAGGACCCTAGGAAGGACAGAGGATCAGAGGGACCTTGGTGTGCATGTACATAGATCCCTGAAGGTAGCAGGACAGGTAGATAAGGTGGTTAAAAAGGCATATGGGATACTTGCCTTCATTAGCCGAGGCAAAGAATATAAGAGCAGGGAGGTTATGATGGAGCTATACAAAACGTTAGTTAGGCCACAGCTGGAATACTGTGTGCAGTTCTGGTCGCCACACTATAGGAGGGATGTGATTGCATTGGAGAGGGTGCAGAGGAGATTCACCAGGGTGTTACCTGGCTGGAGCGCTTTAGCTATGAAGAGAGACTGGACAGGCTGGGGTTGTTTTCCTTAGAGCAGAGAAGGCTGAGGGGGGACCTGATTGAGGTGTACAAAATTATGAGGGGCATAGATAGGGTAGATAGAAAGGAACTTTTCCTATTAGTAGAATGGTCAATAACCAGGGGGATAGTTTCAAGGTAAGGGGCAGGAGGTTTAGAGGGGATTTGAGGAAAAACCTTTTCACCCAGAGGGTGGTTGGAATCTGGAACTCACTGCCTGAAAGGGTGGTAGAGGCAGAAACCCTCACAACATTCAAGAAGCATTTAGATGAGCACTTGAAACGCCATAGCATACAAGGCTACGGACCAAGTGCTGGAAAATGGGATTAGAATAGACAGGGCATGATGGCTGGCGCAGACACGATGGGCCGAAGGGCCTCTTTCTGTGCTGTATAACTCTATGACTCTATGACAGTGCTCGATCTAGTTCTACAAAAGGAAGTGAGGCAAATAGGTGCAGTAAGGATCGGGGAGCACACAGGGAACAGCGTCCCTAACATAATTAGGTTTGATATGAAAAAGCGAAATTTCAGTGAGATAAAAAGGAAAACGAGCCCTGATAAACTGGAAAGAAAACTGGCCGATAAGACAGTGGATGAACAATGTGAAACATTCAAACACGAGAGGTTTAGGGTCCAAACGAGACACATTCCCTTCTGACCTATTCTATCCTTCCTGAAACATTCATGACATTCTGCTCCATCATTTACATCGAGCCACGTTTCACAAATACCTTTAATATCTACATTTTCCAATTATGTGTCAGACTGAGGTTGGGTGTTCCATTCTCCAGAGGAGCCAGGCGCAGACTTGTCTATTCTAACCCCCAGCTCACTTAGTTTAAATTCACCCCAAAGGCTGTGTCAAAATTCCCAGCTAACCTCTGAGCTCCCGAAAAATGAAGAACGGAATTTTGCTGGCGCTCAGAGTGCGGGTTTGGAGGCGGGTCCGCTGTCACAATCACAAAGGTTGATAGCGGGTGGGTATCCCACTGTAAACTCACCTTCTTGTCAGTTTCCCAAGTGTCGGGTCTGTCATCCCTAAACAGACCCGACACCAAGCGGCGGGTCAGCAATTTAGATACTTAAAAGCTTGTTAAAAGGTACCAGCACCAACATCTACACCAACCTTCTCCGCAATCAATTGATGCTGCACGGGACACAGGGCATCATCACCCGTGAACATTGCTGCCCGGGACGCCAGCGATGGCCTCACCATGTCCAGATTTGCTTCATTTAACACTGTACACCCTGGCTGCCACATGATGCACCAGGTTGGCACCACCCCACACCAGCACCTTAAAGCATCCCTGCAATGTCCAAGCTATTCCTTTCACACTCGTCACCATTGGGGACGGGGTGGGGGGAACGTTACGTCTCATCATTCACTGCAACTCACTAAGACACTTTCAAAGGTGCACACAAATCTGTCCAATAAGGATTTCAATGCTTGACAACACATTAACAGAAACTTTACATGAACATTGGCTAAAGCACACAAGTGCCTACACTTGTGTGTTGTTAGTTTGAATGATTGGACAAGGATGAGGATGAGTGTGAGGGGTGGCTAGTGAGATGGGGAAGTGATAACATAGATAGCGAGGGATGGGTGGAGGTGCAAGGTAAGTTGGTGTGAGTAAGGATGTGCAGGAGTAGTAGGGAAGGCAGAGTGATTGGGATGTGATGAGTGGCACAGGACGATGAGGTTGAGTGTGGCTTTACAGTAACGTTTCGTGATCTACTGTGATCATTGAAAGGTTTGCACCAATGCAGCCTGGTCCTCCTGACAACATCCCTGTTTGTGTCCTCCAGTGCAATGTGTCACCAGGCTGCGTTGGTCTCCTGGGGAGGTGTCTTCCGCCCATGTGAAAGGAAGAGGACCTCCCTGCGTGCTGTGACTCTCTCCATAAGCATATGGAGGGAGGCTCGGGAGAGCCTGGGTGCAGCCGTGCACCTCTGTGCAGTGCTTGTCAATGCTGCAGAACACTGACAGAACAACTGTCAAAATGAATGTGGCTGTGGCCCCTTTAAGGAAACCAGCTGATGACGCATCATCAAATGATGTCATCAGACTCGCTTCCTATTAATTGGCCGGGAACCTCGCAGGGTGGGCTTAACAAGCCCAATCAGCGGAAGATCTTGTTGGAAGCCAGGATCGAGACAGATGCGGGGTCCCCACAAGCCACGGATGTCGCCCGCCCCGGACCCGCCGAGGATGGAAAAATCCAGCCGTAAGAGCGAGGCTGTTCCACCTGGACAGGCTCACATTTTCCTCAGAAGGTTGTCCAGTTTTCAGTGAAGGTCAGTCTCTCCCTCTTGCACAGATCCTCTAACCACATATCGAATCCGATGATGTGACCATGTCTTTCTGGAGTGCCACTGCTCACCAGGAGTCGCCCTGAGATTAAAAGGCACGGTATATGTGCAAGTTGTTGTTGTAAGGACTTCGTCAGTGCCCCCAACTTAAACGCTGCCATCTCTGGCTCACAAGACCCCATTTAAATGGGGGCAAGCAGCACCCGCCCTGCAGCTGGTGGGTGTACATACCAACACCTCCCCGAGGGTCAGCGGTCTGCTAGCCATGAGGGTTTGAGGAGATAGACAGAAGAAGCGCTGTGAGAGCACAAGACAATCGTAGAGGTAGCGTCCAATGTTTCTAATTTGTTGCATCCCAGACATTGCCGCTAAACCCAGGAAAATCAGCTCCTGAACCTTTGGAGTGCTCGTCTTTACGTGATTTGTAAAAAGAATGAGATGCCACCTTTCTTTCATTAAGATGTGTGTGTGCTGGTTTATAACTATTGACTCTGGATGCATAAAACCTTATCTGTTTAGTGAGGGAGCTACCTTGTCCTCGAGCTCTCTTCTGGCTTAAATTACAGACACATGGTGGACGGTTCCCCCTGAAAGCAAGCTGTGCTTTTATTGCATGTTATCTTAATTTGGGTGTTCCCTCTGTCTGTCCACACTTGGAGTACTGTGAACAGTTCTGGTCATCATATTATAAAAAGGATATAGAGGCACTGGAGTGGGTGCAGAGAAGATTTACAAGGATGATACCAGAAATGCGAGGGTATACATATCAGGAAAGGATGAACAGGCTGGGTCTCTTTTCTCTTGAAAAAAGAAGAACTAATAGGGGTCTTTAAAATGATGAAAGGTTTTGATAGAGTAGACACAGAGAGAATGTTTCCACTTGTGGGGAAGAGCAAAACTAGAGGCCATTAATATAAGCTAGTCACTAAGAAATCCAATAGGGAATTCAGCAGAAACTTCTTTACCCAAAGAGTGGTGAGAATGTGGAACTCGCTACCACAGGGAAGGTTGAAGCGAAAGGTATAGATGCATTTAAGGGGAGGCTGGACAAGCATATGATGGAGATGGGAATAGAGGGTTATACTGATAGAGTTAGATGAGGAAGGACTGGAGGAGGCTCGAGTGGAGCATAAACGCCGGCATGGACTGGTTGGGCCGAATGGTCTGTTTCTGTGCCGCATATCCTATGTAATCCTATGTAAAGGTAATTGGCAAAAAATCCAGGGGGCAGACGAGGAGAATTTTTATTTGTGCAGCGAGTTATGATTGGGAACGCACTGCCTGAAGCGGGGGAAAGAGCAGGGCAGCTCTATTGTATCAATATAGTAGTCTGGACACAAATATGGCTTGAAGCTGGAGGTTAAAATGCAGGTCATTTTATATTAAGGAAAATATAATGTAACTTCACCTGTGTGTGTAATACTGAGGAAAGTTTGACTCATGCTTGATTGGGATGTTAGAAACATAGAGGATCGGAGCAGGAGTAGGCCATTCGGCCCCTCTAGCTTGCTCCGCCATTCAATGTGATCATGGCTGATCATCCAAATTCAGAACCCTGTCCCTGCTTTCTCCCCATATCCCTTGATCCCTTTAGCCTTAGTCCTCAGGAGTAACAAGATCCTGACAAGTGACAAGGACTGCTTGCTGAACCTGGGCCCATCGGTATAGTTCTTGGTGGAAACTTTCACGATCATTTAGATGTTGGAGGTTCCATCAGAATTTCTGGCCAAAGAGGAATTGTTTCTGCTGACGAGCTGGGTGCCAAGGCTGGCCGGCCGGCTGAAAAATCATCTGGATGGTTTCCGGATAGGAACCATTCACCCAGCAAATGATCGTAAGAGTCGGCGAGGAAGCCACTTGTTCCGGAGCAGATTCGAACAGCCAACCAGAAGGATGAGCTGGTTACAAAATGGAACAGAGAATAGAATTAACACAGGGAGCCAATCCCACTGGATCAGACTGATGCGATGAGGTCAACAACAACTTGTATTTATATAGCGCCTTTAACATAGAAAAATGTCACAAGGCGCTTCACAGGAGCGATTATCAGACAAAAAATTGAAAATGAGCCAAAGAAGGACAGGTTACCAAAAGCTTGGTCAGAGAGGTAGGTTTTAAGGAGTGTCTTAAAAGAGGAGAGAGTTGGAGATGCAGAGTGGATTAGGGAGGGATTTCGAGAGCTTAGGGCCTAGGTAGCTGAAGGCACGGCCAATCATTTACAGAGTGCAAGTCATCGATGGCCCAATATTTCAGTACTTGGTATTCATAGTGAAAACGTAAATGTGAATAAAGAGTGATGGAATGTCGAGAGAAAGTGCTCATATTTGGCACTGATCTAAGCATTACCACCCCTCTTAACATGGAGTTTAAAAGTTCATAGAATCATAGAATCATATCATAGAATCATAGAAATTTACAGCACAGAAGGAGGCCATTCGGCCCATCTTGTCCGTGCCAGCCGACAAAGAGCTCTCCACCCTAATCCCACTTTCCAGCTCTTGGTCCGTAGCCCTGTAGGTTACAGCACCTCAAGTGAATATCCAAGTACTTTTTAAATGTGATGAAGGTTTCTGCCTCTACCACTCTTTCAGGCAGTGAGTTCCAGACCCCCCACCACCCTCTTGGTGAAAAGAATTCTCCTCAAATCCCCTCTAAACCTCCTACCAATTACTTTAAATCTATGACCCCTGGTTATTGACCCTTCTGCTAAGGGAATAGGTCCTTCCTATCCACTCTATCTAGGCCCCTCATAATTTTATATATCTCAATTAGGTCTCCCCTCAGCCTCCTCTGTTGCAAAGAAAACAACCCCAGCCTATCCAATCTTTCCTCATAGCTATAATTCCCCAGCCCAGGCAACATCCTCGTAAATCTCCTCTGCACCCTCTCTAGTGCAATCACATCCTTCCTGCAATGCGGTGAACAGAACTGTACACAGTATTCCACCTGCAGCCTAACTAGTGTTTTATACAGTTCAAGCATAACCTCCCTGCTCTTATATTCTATGCCTCGGCTAATAAAGGCAAGTATCCCATATGCCTTCTTAACCATCTTATCTACCTGTCCTGCTTCAGGGATCTGTGGACATGCACTCCAAGGTCCCTCTGATCCTCTGCACTTCTCAGTGTCCTACCATTTATTGTGTATTCCCTTGCCTTGTTAGCCCTCCCCAAATGCATTACCTCACACTTCTCTGGATTTTTCCATTTGCCACTGTTCTGCCCACCAGACCAGTCCATTGATATCTTCCTGCAGTCTACAGCTTTCTTCTTCATTATCAACCACACGGCCAATTTTTGTATCATCTGCAAACTTCTTAATCATACCCCCTATATTCATTGATATATACCACAAAAAGTTTAAGGAAAAGAGGGGGGAAACCACAAAGGGGTAGATTTCCGTCTTCACTGCCCGGGCTGTAATCTGGCGAGTGGTTAGCCCGACCATGATAGAACACACCCCATTTTCAATCCATTTAAATCTGTGGCTTACAAACAGGGCGGGTTTCATAACGGACCGACAATCTGCTAAACGTAACTTCTCATTTCCCAGCTTTTGTCTGTGAGAGTTCTGCAATGTGGTTGGCTGCTTAGACAGCTTGTTGACATCACTGCAGCATTACACTAGGAATTTCCATCACAGAGCGCTGAAATCAATTGTACGTCGATAAAGGCAAATGTCTCGCCACAGAGATCGCAAGATCTCTTTGGCCAGCTTTCTTCGGGGCCAGCGGCAAACACCTTTGCTTCGCTGCAGACCGCAAATTACGGGCCAATAAACCATCATTGGTGTTTGAGGTGGAAACATACTTTATAAACCAGCTGAGCCACAGCTCACTGGCACTGACTTGTGTTCCAAGCGCTATAGGTGCACTCTGCACACTGGAGCCTCTGTGTGTGTCTCCGAGCATCTCAGACTGACTGGTGAAAGCAATCTCTCTCTCTCTTGCCCCTGTAGGGAGTGGTACTGGGGTCTGCCTTCACCTCTGACTCAGTGAGCGGTTCGAATCGCTCCCACGCCCCTGGTTCCTAGACTTTGGACTTATTTAGGGGTTGTGAACAAAATTGCAGTAAGCCATGATGCAGAGATGCCGGTGTTGGACTGGGGTGGACAAAAGTGAGAAGTCGCACAACACCAGGTTATAGTCCAACAGTTTTATTTGAAATCACAAGCATGTGATTTCAAATAAAGCTGTTGGACTATAACCTGGTTTTGTGCGACTTCTCAAAATTGCAGTAGACAACAGGTTCTGATGAAAGAATTTTGACTTTATTAAAGGAAAAAGGTAACAAACTTAAAATACACTTAATACTTAAACACAGGTTGGGGAACACACGGTACAGGCGAGGGAGAATGACAATATACCAAACAAAAAAACCTTATCCCTCCCAAAGATCCCACTATCTAGCTAGGTTTTGGTTTCAGGAGATCAGGGATAATGCTCACCAAATGAATCCTTTGACAGGGTTTTAGAGTCTTTTGAGTTTCGTAAGGCCCTTGTTGTTGCGAGGTGTCCGATGGTCACTGAGGCAGTCGCTCTGGTTTCTTCTTGTGTGATGGTCTGTTTGTGAAGTTGTTGGCCTTCCTTCCTCCTCCTCCTCATGGCTTGTGGTGTCTTTGCTGGAGCAGAGCTGAGAGAGAGAGAGAGCTGTGCCAGCGTTGTCAGCGAGTCCAGAGAGAGCGAGCCTTGGGACATTAGGCTCCAATTATACTGTCCTTTTCGTGCCCAAACCCCCTTACTAAAACAGTTTCCTTTAGGTTTCAAATGAGCCCTGTTTAGTCCATTGTCTTAGTTTTGGCAGGCTTGCCAGATTCGATGGCTTTAACTTGGTGTTAAACATGTCCTGATCGCTTTCCGATTTAGGCAAGGCCTTTATCTACGCGCCAAATCTCGTCCCTATTGTCCTAGGTCTTTTGGCGGGCTTTAAATCTGTCCTGTGGATACCTGGTTGATTGGTTTTTGATGAAGTAAATCGGGTTACTAACTGTTTTATTGATTTCAGGCCCCTGGCATCCTGTGTGGGCCTGGGAATTTCAAAAGAGGTCTTGGATTATTCATATTTCGATGTGTGTGTGAGGCTTTTGGGTTTTGTCTCTTCCTCCTTGATAGGAAGGCAGTGTAAACACATTCCCAGACAGCTTAATTGGGCCCCAATACCCAAAGCTATCCACTGCCTGGCCACGCCCCTCTGCAGCCTGTCGGTGTCTGTGAAAGGTGTCTTTCCCAACAGTAAGATTCAAAAAGGCATTTTCCTCAGGGTTTTCTTCCCTGATCTTTAAAAATGTCCAAAACTGAGGGTTTTACCTCAAATCACTTCACTTAGGGTTCTGTTCGAGTTTCTGGGGGATTTTGCGAAGTCTACACCCCTCTCCAGAGAAAGTGCAAGAGAAGCAGAGCCAGCCCTCTAACCCCGCCCTCAACTCAGTATGCTGAGGATTGGTCCACCAAGCTGCCAATCAAAGTTAACGCCTTGAATGGAAAGCTGCCTCCTGACTTTGGGACCAAGTGGTACTTGTATACCTGGTTCAGCCAAGCCTCCTGCCTGGCACATGAATGAAAAGCTTCCCACCACTTAGGATGAGAACTGTTATAGAATGTGCTCGATAACTTCCAATTGTCTCAAATCTGGTGTAACATGAAAAAGTTCATCATTTGATGGCTGTATTCGTGGAATCCTCCCTGAGAACCATATGAACCAACATTCTAAATGGTGAAGTCAAATAATGTTATGCCTGTCAGATCGTCATAGTATGAATTAAAATAAAATCCCTTCGATGCTTAATAGATAAAAGTTCCGAAAGGCCACACCTGCATAATTGATCAAAGCTCTGAGTCACGTCTTCCAAGTGATATCACAGAATCACAGAATCCCCACAGTGCAGATAGAGGCCATTTCGGCCCATCGAGCCTGCACCGACACATATCCCACCCTATCCCCGTAACCCCACGTATTTAATCCCCCCTAACACTAAGGGTCAATTTATCATAGCCAAATCAACCTAACCCGCACATCTTTGGACTGTGGGAGGAAACCGGAGCACCCGGAGGAAACCCACGCAGACACGGGGAGAATGTGCAAACTCCACACAGACAGTCACCCGAGGCCGGATTCGAACCCGGGCCCCTGGCGCTGTGAGGCAACAGTGCTAACCACTATGCCACCGTGTTGCCCGTGATATACCTGTCAATCAAGTCAGCTTTCTCCCCAGACTTCCTGATACAGTTTTTGCATCTTTCGAACAATTGCCTCTATATCCTTTTTATAATATGGCAACCAGAACTGTACGCAGTACTCCAAGTGTGGACAAACAGAGGGAACACCCAAATTAAGATAACATGCAATAAAAGCACAGCTTGCTTTCAGGGGGAACCGTCCACCATGTGTCTGTAATTTAATGATGCGGAGATGCCGGTGTTGGACTGGGGTGGACAAAATTGAGAGGTCGCACAACACCAGGTTATAGTCCAACAGTTTTATTTGAAATCACAAGCTTTCGGAGCTATCGATTTGCTCCTTCCTCAGGTGAAGTAAATTAGATACAGAATCTCCAAAGCATATATAGATGGAAAACAAAGAATGTGTACTTTACAATGTGGTCTGCAATTGTAAAGTACACATTCTTTGTTTTCCATCTATATATGCTTTGGAGATTCTGTATCTAATTTACTTCACCTGAGGAAGGAGCAAATCGATAGCTCCGAAAGCTTGTGATTTCAAATAAAACTGTTGGACTATAACCTGGTGTTGTGCGACCTCTCAATTCTGTAATTTAAGCCAGAAGAGAGCTCGAGGACAAGGTAGCTCCCTCACTAAACAGATAAGGTTTTATGCATCCAGAGTCAATAGTTATAAACCAGCACACACACATCTTAATGAAAGAAAGGTGGCATCTCATTCTTTTTACAAATCACGTAAAGACGAGCACTCCAAAGGTTCAGGAGCTGATTTTCCTGGGTTTAGCGGCAATGTCTGGGATGCAACAAATTAGAAACATTGGACGCTACCTCTACGATTGTCTTGTGCTCTCACAGCGCTTCTTCTGTCTATCTCCTCAAACCTTCATGGCTAGCAGACCGCTGACCCTCGGGGAGGTGTTGGTATGTACACCCACCAGCTGCAGGGCGGGTGCTGCTTGCCCCCATTTAAATGAGGTTTTGTGAGCCAGAGATGGTAGTGTTTAAGTTGGGGGCACTGACGAAGTCCTTACAACAACAACTTGCACATATACCGTGCCTTTTAATCTCAGGGCGACTCCTGGTGAGCAGTGGCACTCCAGAAAGACATGGTCACATCATCGGATTCGATATGTGGTTAGAGGATCTGTGCAAGAGGGAGAGACTGACCTTCACTGAAAACTGGACAACCTTCTGAGGAAAGTGTGAGCCTGTCCAGGTGGAACAGCCTCGTTCTTAGGGCTGGATTTTTCCAACCTCGGCGGGTCCGGGGCGGGCGACGTCCGTGGCTTGTGGGGACCCCGCATCTGTCTCGATCCTGGCTTCCAACAAGATCTTCCGCTGATTGGGCTTGTTAAGCCCACCCTGCGAGGTTCCCGGCCAATTAATAGGAAGCGAGTCTGATGACATCATTTGATGATGCGTCATCAGCTGGTTTCCTTAAAGGGGCCACAGCCACATTCATTTTGACAGTTGTTCTGTCAGTGTTCTGCAGCATTGACAAGCACTGCACAGAGGTGCACGGCTGCACCCAGGCTCTCCCGAGCCTCCCTCCATATGCTTATGGAGAGAGTCACAGCACGCAGGGAGGTCCTCTTCCTTTCACATGGGCGGAAGAGACCTCCCCAGGAGACCAATGCAGCCTGGTGACACATTGCACTGGAGGACACAAACAGGGATGTTGTCAGGAGGACCAGGCTGCATTGGTGCAAACCTTTCAATGATCACAGTAGATCACGAAACATTACTACAAAGCCACACTCAACCTCATCGTCCTGTGCCACTCATCGCATCCCAATCACTCTGCCTTCCCTACTACTCCTGCACATCTTTACTCACACCAACTTACCTTGCACCTCCACCCATCCCTCGCTATCTATGTTATCACTTCCCCATCTCACTAGCCACCCCTCACACTCATCCTCATCCTTGTCCAATCATTCAAACTAACAACACACAAGTGTAGGCACTTGTGTGCTTTAGCCAATGTTCATGTAAAGTTTCTGTTAATGTGTTGTCAAGCATTGAAATCCTTATTGGACAGATTTGTGTGCACCTTTGAAAGTGTCTTAGTGAGTTGCAGTGAATGATGAGACGTAACGTTCCCCCCACCCCGTCCCCAATGGTGACGAGTGTGAAAGGAATAGCTTGGACATTGCAGAGTTGCTTTAAGGTGCTGGTGTGGGGTGGTGCCAACCTGGTACATCATGTGGCAGCCAGGGTGTACAGTGTTAAATGAAGCAAATCTGGACATGGTGAGGCCATCGCTGATGTCCCGGGCAGCAATGTTCACGGGTGATGATGCCCTGTGTCCAGTGCAGCATCAATTAATTGCGGAGAAGGTTGGTGTAGATGTTGGTGCTGGTACCTTTTAACAAGCTTTTAAGTATCTAAATTGCTGACCCACCACTTGGTGTCGGGTCTGTTTCGGGATGACAGACCCAACACTTGGGAAACTGACAAGGAGGTGAGTTTACAGCGGGATACCCACCCGCTATCAACCTTTGTGATTTTGACAGCGGACCCGCCTCCAAACCCGCACTCTGAGCACCAGCAAAATTCCATTCTTCATTTTTCGGGAGCTCAGAGGTTAGCTGGGAATTTTGACACAGCCTTTGGGGTGAATTTAAACTAAGTGAGCTGGGGGTTAGAATAGACAAGTCTGCGCCTGGCTCCTCTGGAGAATGGAACACCCAACCTCAGTCTGACACATAATTGGAAAATGTAGATATTAAAGGTATTTGTGAAACGTGGCTCGATGTAAATGATGGAGCAGAATGTCATGAATGTTTCAGGAAGGATAGAATAGGTCAGAAGGGAATGTGTCTCGTTTGGACCCTAAACCTCTCGTGTTTGAATGTTTCACATTGTTCATCCACTGTCTTATCGGCCAGTTTTCTTTCCAGTTTATCAGGGCTCGTTTTCCTTTTTATCTCACTGAAATTTCGCTTTTTCATATCAAACCTAATTATGTTAGGGACGCTGTTCCCTGTGTGCTCCCCGATCCTTACTGCACCTATTTGCCTCACTTCATTTTGTAGAACTAGATCGAGCACTGCTTCCTTTCTTTGGTCTAACAACTTACTGCTGTAGAGGGCTGTCCTGGACACTTTGCAGAAACCTCTCTCCTCCTTTGCCACTCAGATTATATTCACCCCAATCTGGCTTTGGAGAATTGAACTCGCCCATTATTGTGGCCCTGTTGATTCTGCATTTTTCTCTAATTTTCCTACACATCCCAACTTCCCTGTCCTTTCCACTGTTTGGCGGTCTACAATATACTCCTAATACAGTAACGATTCCCTGGTTATTGCTTAACTCTAACCAAATAGATTCAGCTTTTGCACCATCCTCCATATTATCTCTATGCTCTCGTGCTGTAATGGATTTGTTGATTAACTCTGCCACCCACCCTAGCGTTTTTCCTACTGTATCCCTCCTGAATATGTTGTAACCAGCAATGACCAGCTCCCTGTCCTGCCCGAGCCCAAACCATGGCCGCAATTTTCCCGCTGCCGCGCGTGCGGGTTTGGAGGCGTGTCAGCAGCAAAAGTCGAATTAAAAGGGAGCACGTCGGGAACGCGCCATCATCCCGCCTGCAGGATGGATGAGCAAGCTGACCATGGCACCATGGTGCAGGAGGCCATTCAAGTGAGGGGAGTGAAAGGGAATGTAGTTGTGGTAGGGGAGAGTATAGTCAGGGGGATAGATACTGTTCTCTGCAGCCGCGACCAGGAGTTCCGAAGGTTGTGTTGCCTGCCCGGTGCCAGGGTTAAGGATATCTCCTCGTGGCTGGAGAAGAACTTGGAGTGGGAGGGGGAGGATCCAGTTGTCGTGGTCCATGTAGGAACCAACGACATAGATAGAACTGGGAATGAGGTTCTGCTGAGAGAATTTGAGGAGTTGGGGTCCAAATTAAAACGCAGAACCTCAAAGGTAATAATCTCTGGATTGTTACCTGAACCATGCGCCAATTGGCATAGGGACAAACAGATTAGAAGGTTAAATGAGTGGCTCAAAGAGTGGTGTGGGAGGCAGGGGTTTCAGTTCACGGGCCACTGGCACCAGTACTGGGGAAAGAAGGAGCTGTTCCATTGGGACGGGCTCCAATTAAACTGGGCTGGAACCAGTGTCCTAGTTAATCGAATAACTAGGGCAGTAGACAGCGCTTTAAACTAATGAAGGGGGGTGGGGGGAGGATTCAGGATAGAGTAAATTTAAAAGCAGCAAGAGAAATGTCAAGGCTCTAGAGCAGAGCAGAGTTTTGGGTAAAAATAAGCAGAGTGGGTCAGGAAGGGACAGAGAGAGTAACAAAGGTAATAGGGCATCAGTGACTAAGGTGACATCAGGGAAAAATAGAGAAAAAAGTCAAAGCTAAAGGCACGATATCTGAATGCACAAAGCATTAGCAACAAAATAGATGAATTAATAGTGCAGATAGAAATTAATAGGTTTTATCTAATAGTCATTACGGAGACGTGGTTGCAAAGTGACCAAGGTTGGGAACTAAATATTCCAGGATACTTAACTTTTAGAAGAGATAGGCAAAATGGAAAAGGAGGAGGGGTAGCCCTGATAATAAAGGATGGGATAAAGACAGTAGAGAGAAAAGATCTTAGCTCCAAAAATCAAGAAGTAGAATCAGTTTGGGTGGAGCTAAGAAATAGCAAGAGGCAGAAAACATTGGTGGGAGTTGTTTATAGGCCCCCAAACAGTAGTTGTAATGTAGGGCAGAGTATAAATCAAGAAATTAGAGGCGCATGTAACAAGGGTTATCCAGTAACCATGGGGGACTTTAATCTACATATAGACTGGGCAAACCAAATTTGCAGTAATAGTGTGGAGGACGAATTCATGGAATGTATACAAGATAGTTTTCTAGATCAGTATGTTGAGGAACCAACTAAGGAACAGGCTATTTTAGATCTAGTATTGTGCAATGAGAAAGGGTTAATTAATAACCTTGCAGTAAAGGGGCCTTTAGGGAAGAGTGACCATAATATGATAGAATTTTATATTGGGCCAGAAATTCGGCTCTTGTCGGGTGAGTACGCGCTGTGTACTCACCCGTAAGGCCACCTGAAGTGCCGGTTTCCTGCATGCACTGCGCATGCGCGGGAAACCGGAACTTCCGTTCCCCTGAAGGGAGGGGTTCAGAAGTCGAACGCGTGCGCGGGAGAGGCTGCGCGCACGCAGCGAACTTCGTTTTTTTTTTCAGGTTTCTCCGGGAAGGTAAGTATGGAGAAGCTGCACTTTTAAAAAGGAGGCACAAGGCCTGTTTTTAACAAGGTAAGTGGTTAATTAATTACAATTTAAACATTTTTTCAACAGGTTTATCTTTTTTAGATACGTTAAAGAAAGGTAAGTTTATTTTTAGCACCGTTAAAAAGTATAATTAATATTTTCAAAAATTAAAATTTTTGTTTAATGTAGTTAATTTATGTAATTTATAGTTATTTTAAAAATGTGATGTTTTTTAAAATTTATTTGAAGTTTAAGTGTGGTTTTGTGGCCGATCTCTATTCATAGATTTGACAGGTCTTCCTGTCAAATCTATGAATGAAAATGCCCTGCTAGGATTGGCTCTCCATGGCCCACATGATCCCAGGGGACGCTTCGAACTAACTGCACCCCTGGGATACACAAGCACTGCACGCCGGCAGCTGCAGGAGGCCCAGGAGCCCGAAGACCTCGTGGGCCCAAAGCACAACTGCAGGCGCGGTAGGCAAGTACGCGCGCGATGCTTGCACCCGCAGGAAGCCAGAAAGCCGAATTTCTGGCCCATTAAGATTGAAAGTGATTTAGTTAAATCGAAACTAGGGTCTTAAATCTAAGCAAAGCAAACTACGTAGGTATGGGGGGGCGAGTTGGCTAAGGTAGATTGGGAAACTACATTAAAAGCTATGATGGTAGACAAGCAATGGCTAGCATTTAAAGAATTAATGCATAATTTACAACAAATATACATTCCTTTAAGGCACAAAAACCCCACAGGAAAAGTGGTCCAACCGTGGCTAACAAGAGAAGTTAAAGATAGAATTAGATTAAAGGAAGAGACTTATAATGTTGCCAAAAAGAGTAGTAAGCCTGAGGATTGGGAGAATCTTAGAATTCAGCAAAGGAGGACCAAGAAATAGATAAAGAAAGGGAAAATAGAATATGAGAGTAAACTAGCGAGAGACATAAAAACAGACTGTAAAAAGCTTCTACAGGTATGTAAAAAGGAAAAGATTAGCGTAAGTAAACGTGGGTCCCTTACAGGCTGAGACAGGAGAAATTATAATGGGGAATAAGGAAATGGCTTGGAGTTGGCCATCCTAGCTACAGCTTCTTGAATGGATAGCACCATTAACCTATCAATGGTGTCACAGCTGCAAGACCTGTGGCGGTCGGTGCAACCGTCGAAGAAAGGAAGTCTGTTTTTGCCTCTGCTGAACTGGTATCAGTTGCTTGTTCCTGTCTTTGCTTTACATTTCACTGGAAATGAAACTGAAAATGACATTTCCAGCCTTCTAACAGAAACTTATCTAACAGGCAAAAGCTACAAGTTAATATAAAGAATTAACCCTTTCCTTACAGTGGTCATAGCCAAAGAGCCCAGGGAGATATATTGAAAAGAAAAAAGGAAAGAATTTGCATTTATACAGTGCCTTTCATGTCCTCACGCTGGCCCAAATCACTTTGTAGCCAATGAATTACTTTTTGAAGTGTAGCCACTGCTGTTATGTGGGCAACTTACATGCAGCAAGATCCCACAATCAGCAATGAGATAACTGACCAGTTAATCTGTTTTTTGCTGGTGTTGGTTGGGTCTGACACACTTGGAGAATTCCTCTGCTCTTCTTCACATAGTGCCATGGGATCTTTTAGATCCCATCTGAAAGACAGTAGGTCTGACAATGCAGCACTCCCTCAGTAGTGCACTCGAGTATCAGCCTAGATGACGTGCTCAAGATCTGGAGCAGGACTTGAAGCTACAACACCATCAACTCAAGGGTAAGAGAGCTACCACTGAACCCAGGCTGCCAGTGGATCAATGAACGGCTGAACTGTAGAAACACATGAGCTTACACACAGTAAAGGAGCTTTGTATGTGTTCAGTGGGCATGGGTATTGAATTAGAAGTGGAATAGCCTGCAAATAATAGGGCAGGTCTAACAGATAAACCACTCACACAACATGAACAGATGTTACACTACACACATCTGGTAAACAGTATCAAGGAAATCGATAGTCTTTATCTCAATAGCTCCTACACAGTTTACATTTCCAGCACAAGACTATATAATAGTTACTGGAAGGAAGAATTCGATGGAACAAGCATAGGATTCAGCTACTCGATCCTGTTCCTCCGTTCAGTTAGATCATGGCTGATCTGTACCTCAACTCCATTGACTCACCTTTGCTTCATATCCCTTGATACTCTTACCCAACAAAAATCTATCGATCTCAGTCTTGAAAATTACAACCCTCCCAGCATCCACAGCTATTTGGAGGAGGAGAGTTCCAGATTTCCACAACTCCTTGTGTGAAAAAGTGTTTACAGACATCATCCCTGAACAGCCTAGCTTTAATTTTAGGATTATCCCCCAGAGTTTAGAAGAATGAGAGGTGATCTCATTGAAACATACACAATTCTTACAGGGCTTGACAGGGTAGATGCAGGGAGGATGTTTCTCCTGGCTGGGGAGTCTAGAACCAGGGGTCACAGTCTCAGAATAAGGGGTCGGCCATTTGGGACTGAAATAAGGAGAAATTTCTTCGCTCAGAGGGTGGTGAATCTTTGGAATTCTCTACCCCAGAGGGTTGTGGAGGCTCAGTCGTTGAGTATATTCAAGATAGAGATCTATAGATTTTTGAATATTAAGTGAATCAAGGGATATGGGGATAGTGCTGGAAAGTGGAGATGAGGTAGAAGATCAGCCATGATCTTATTGAATGGCGGAGCAGGCTCTCCTGCTCCTATTTCTTATGCTCTTATGTTCTGGATTCCCCTACCAGAGGAAATAGTTTCTCTGTACTCACCTTATCGAATCCCTTTGTCATTTTAAACACCTGGATTAGGTCACCCCTCAACCCTCTAAACTCAAGGGAACAAAAACCAGGTTTATGCAACCTGTCCTCATAATGTAACTCTTTGAACTGTGGTAGCATTCTGGTGACTCTGCACTGTGCCCTCAGCAGGGCCAATCTTTCCTGAGGTTCGGTGCCCAAAACTGAACACAGTACTTCAGATGAAGTCTGATCAACGCTCCGTACTTTCTCTTCTTTCTTGTATTCCAGCCCCCTTACGAGAATGGCCAACATTCCATTAGCCTTTTTGATTGCTTTTAGTACCTGTACGCTAGCGGTTAGTGATTAATGTACATGGACACCGAAATCCCTTTACTCCTCCACAGCTCCGAGTCTCTCACCAGTAAGAAAATATTCCGATTTGACTTTCTTGGATCTAAATTATTTGGTATTGTTTGTAAACATGACCAGGTTGCATTGAGGTTCTGAATTATTAATGGATATTAGAAACACCAGGGTGCCAACACTGCTCTCTGGGCACTCCCCGCAGCGCCCTCATATCAACCCCTCACAAGGACCAAGTAACACGTGCACCACCTGCCCTGGGAGTGTTTGATGGGACAGTGTAGAGGGAGCTTTACTCTGTATCTAACCCGTGCTGTACCTGCCCTGGGAGTGTTTGATGGGACAGTGTAGAGGGAGCTTTACTCTGTATCTAACCCGTGCTGTACCTGCCCTGGGAGTGTTTGATGGGGACAGTGTAGAGGGAGCTTTACTCTGTATCTAACCCGTGCTGTACCTGCCCTGGGAGTGTTTGATGGGACAGTGTAGAGGGAGCTTTACTCTGTATCTAACCCGTGCTGTTCCTGCCCTGGGAGTGTTTGATGGGACAGTGTAGAGGGAGCTTTACTCTGTATCTAACCCGTGCTGTACCTGACCTGGGATTGTTTGATGGGACAGTGTAGAGGGAGCTTTACTCTGTATCTAACCCGTGCTGTACCTGCCCTGGGAGTGTTTGATGGGACAGTGTAGAGGGAGCTTTACTCTGTATCTAACCCGTGCTGTTCCTGCCCTGGGAGTGTTTGATGGGACAGTGTAGAGGGAGCTTTACTCTGTATCTAACCCGTGCTGTACCTGACCTGGGAGTGTTTGATGGGACAGTGTAGAGGGAGCGTTACTCTGTATCTAACCCGTGCTGTACCTGCCCTGGGAGTGTTTGATGGGACAGTGTACAGGGAGCTTTACTCTGTATCTAACCCGTGCTGTACCTGCCCTGGGAGTGTTTGATGGGACAGTGTAGAGGGAGCTTTACTCTGTATCTAACCCGTGCTGTACCTGCCCTGGGAGTGTTTGATGGGACAGTGTAGAGGGAGCTTTACTCTGTATCTAACCCGTGCTGTACCTGCCCTGGGAGTGTTTGATGGGACAGTGTAGAGGGAGCTTTACTCTGTATCTAACCCGTGCTGTACCTGCCCTGGGAGTGTTTGATGGTACAGTGAAGAGGGAGCTTTACTCTGTATCTAACCCGTGCTGTACCAGCCCTGGAAGTGTTTGATGGGACAGTGTAGAGGGAGCTTTACTCTGTATCTAACCCGTGCTGTACCTGTCCTGGGAGTGTTTGATGGGGCAGTGTAGAGGGAGCTTTACTCTGTATCTAACACGTGCTGTACCTGCCCTGGGAGTGTTTGATGGGACAGTGTAGAGAGAGCTTTACTCTGTATCTAACCCGTGCTGTACCTGCCCTGGGAGTGTTTGATGGGACAGTGTAGAGAGAGCTTTACTCTGTATCTAACCCGTGCTGTACCTGCCCTGGGAGTGTTTGATGGGACAGTGTAGAGGGAGCTTTACTCTGTATCTAACCCGTGCTGTACCTGCCCTGGGAGTGTTTGATGGGACAGTGTAGAGGGAGCTTTACTCTGTATCTAACCCATGCTGTACATGCCCAGGGGGTGTTTGATGGGACAGTGCAGAGGGAGCTTTACTCTGTATCTAACCCGTGCTGTACCTGCCCTGGGAGTGTTTGATGGGACAGTGCAGAGGGAGCTTTACTCTGTATCTAACCCGTGCTGTACCTGTCCTGGGAGTGTTTGATGGGACAGTGTAGAGGGAGCTTTACTCTGTATCTAACCCGTGCTGTACCTGCCCTGGGAGTGTTTGATGGGACAGTGTAGAGGGAGCTTTACTCTATATTTAACCCGTGCTGTACCTGTCCTGGGAGTGTTTGATGGGGCAGTGCAGAGGGAGCTTTACTCTGTATCTAACCCGTGCTGTACCTGCCCTGGGAGTGTTTGATGGGACAGTGTAGAGGGAGCTTTACTCTGTATCTAACCTGTGTTGTACCTGCCCTGGGAGT
Organism: Squalus acanthias; assembly: GCA_030390025.1. Classification (NCBI taxonomy): domain Eukaryota; kingdom Metazoa; phylum Chordata; class Chondrichthyes; order Squaliformes; family Squalidae; genus Squalus; species Squalus acanthias. The sequence goes on from CM059434.1 coordinate 131,797,130, forward strand.
GTTTGATGGGACAGTGTAGTGGGAGCTTTACTCTGTATCTAACCCCTGCTGTACCTGCCCTGGGAGTGTTTGATGGGGCAGTGTAGTGGGAGCTTTACTCTGTATCTAACCCGTGTTGTACCTGCCCTGGGAGCGTTTGATGGGACAGTGTAGAGGGAGCTTTACTCTGTATCTAACCCATGCTATACCTGCCCTGGGAGTGTTTGATGGGGACAGTGTAGAGGGAGCTTTACTCTGTATCTAACCCGTGCTGTACCTACTCTGGGAGTGTTTGATGGGACATTGTAGAGGGAGCTTTACTCTGTATCTAACCCGTGCTGTACCTGCCCTGGGAGTGTTTGATGGGGACAGTGTAGAGGGAGCTTTACTCTGTATCTAACCCGTGCTGTACCTGCCCTGGGAGTGTTTGATGGGGACAGTGTAGAGGGAGCTTTACTCTGTATCTAACCCGTGCTGTACCTGCCCTGGGAGTGTTTGATGGACAAAATTGAGAGGTCGCACAACACCAGGTTATAGTCCAACAGTTTTATTTGAAATCACAAGCTTTCGGAGCTATCGATTGCTCCTTCCTCAGGTGAAGTAAATTAGATACAGAATCGCCAAAGCATATATAGATAGAAAACAAAGCATGTGTACTTTACAATTGCAGACCAATAAATTAAATCATCCTGACTATCTGCCGAGGTGTGATAAAGTTAATTAAGTCAGCCAGGAAGGTACCACATCAAAGACATAGCAAGATACAACTGAGACAATGAGGTGTAGTCGCAGGGGTTCTAACGTGTCAAAAGCTGCCGTCTGTATGTAAAACGAAAAGCTTTAAAAAATTTTTACTTTTTTACTGGGAAAATTGTTACTTTTTTACTGGGAATCACATCTGTGAACAAGCTAACGACGACTCGAGTCCGAATCACGTCATGTATCGTGACATAAACCCAAGATCCCGATTGAGACCGTCTTCATGAGTGCGGAACTTGGCTATCAGTTTCTGCTCGATGATTTTGCGTTGTCGTGTGTTTCTAAGGTTGCCTTGGAGAACGCTTACCTGCAGATCCGAGGCTGAATGTCCTTGACTGCTGAAGTGTTCCCCAACTGGGAGGTAACAATCCTGCCTGGCGATTGTTGCGCGGTGCTCGTTCATACGTTGTCTCAGTGTCTGCATGGTCTCGCCGATGTACCATGCCGCGGTGCATTCTTTCCTGCAACGTATGAGGTAGACAACGTTGGCCGAGTCACATGAGTATGTACCATGTACCTGGTGGGTAGTGTCCTCACGTGTGATGGTGGTATCTGTGTTGATGTGCGGAGATGCCGGTGTTGGACTGGGGTGGGACAGTGTAGAGTGTTTGATGGGACAGTGTAGAGGGAGCCTTACTCTGTATCTAACCCGCGCAGTATCTGATCTGGGAGTGTTTGATGGGACAGTGTAGAGGGAGTTTTACTCTGTATCTAACCCATGCTGTACCTGCCCTGGGAGTTTTTGATGGGGCAGTGTAGAGGGAGCTTTACTCTGTATCTAACCCGTGCTGTACCTGCCCTGGGAGTGTTTGATGGGACAGTGTAGAAAGGGCTTTACTCTGTATCTAACCCATGCTGTACCTGCCCTGGGAGTGTTTGATGGGACAGTGTAGAGGGAGTTTTACTCTGTATCTAACCCGTGCAGTATCTGATCTGGGAGTGTTTGGTGGGAAAGTGTAGAGGGATCTTGACCTTATGTACAACTAATCCCTGTTATGCCTGACCTGGGAGTACTCAACAGAACACTGTAAAGGGAGCTTTACTCTGTATCTAACCCATGCTACAACTGACCTGGCAGTCCCTCAAACTGACGCTTGGTACAAATAGTGGGTAAATGTTCCATTTGCCCTAGTATTCACAATCCTCACCTTGAACTGTGTTAAATCCAGCTCTCTCATCAAATCTTCCATGTCTCTCAGAGTCTGTCTCTTGTCTGGGTTGTAATACAGCTTTGACCCTTAGGGCAACACGGTGGCATAGTGGTTAGCACTGGTGCCTCACAGCGCCAGAGACCCGGGTTCGAATCTGACCTCGGGTGACTGTCTGTGTGGAGTTTGCACATTCTCCCCGTGTCTGCGTGGGTTTCCTCCGGGTGCTCCGGTTTCCTCCCACTGTCCAAAAATGTGCGGGTTAGGTTGATTTGGCTATGATAAATTGACCCTTAGTGTTAGGGGGGGATTAAATATGTGGGGTTATGGGGATAGGATGGGATATGTTAGGGGGAATTAAATACGTGGGGTTACGGGGGTCGGGTGGGATATGTGTACTGTGGGGATTAAAGCAGGGACAGGGTACTGGATTTGAATGATCAGCCATGATCGTATTGAATGGTGTTGCAGGCTCGACGGGCCGAATGGCCTACTCCTGCTCCTAGATTCTATGTTTCTATGTTTCTATGTAATGTCAGCAATCTTCAGGCTCAGAGGGCTGGCTGTTTGTTAAAGTTTAGGGATCACACTCCATGACATTAAAACAATCCCCATTAATAGAGTAAAAGCCATTTCTGAGATGAATCATAGAATCATAGAATGGTTACAACACTGTAGAAGGCCATTCAGCCCGTCGAGCCCGTGCCAGCTCTCTGCAAGAGCACTTCAGCTAGTCCCACTCCCCCGCCCTTTTCCCATAGCCCTGCAAATTTTTTTCCTTCAGGTACTTATCCAATTACCTTTTGAAAGCCACAATTGAATCTGCCTCCACCACCCTTTCAGGCAGTGCATTCCAGATCATAACCACTCGCTGCGTAAAAAAGTTTTTCCTCATGTCGCCTTTGCTTCTTCTGCCAATCACCTTAAATCTGTGTCCTCTGGTTCTCGACCCTTCCGCCAATGGGAACAGTTTCTCTCTATCTACTCTGTCCAGACCCCTCATGATTTTGAACACCTCGATCAAATCTCCTCTCAATCTCCTCTGCTCTAAGGAGAACAACCCCAGCTTATCCAGCCTATCCACGTAACTGAAGTCCCTGATCCCTGGAATCATTCTCGTAAATCTTTTCTGCACCCTCTCTAAGGCCTTCACATCCTTCCTAAAGTGCGATGCCCAGAACTGGACACAATACTCCAGTTGAGACTGAACCAGTGTTTTAAACAGGTTCATCATAATTTCCACACTTTTGTACTCTATACCTCTATTCATGAAGCCCAGGATTCCTTAAGTATTTTTAACTGCTTTCTCAACCTGCCCTGCCAGCTTCAACAATTTTGCACATATACCCCCAGGTCTCTCTGTTCATGCACCCCTTTAGAATTGTACCCTTTAGTTTATATTTTCTCTCTTCATTCTTTCTACCAAAATGTATCACTTGTCACTCTTTTGCGTTAAATTCCATCTGCCACGTGTCCGCCCATTCCACCAGCCTGTCTATGTCCTCTTGAAGTCTATCACTCTCCTCCTCACTGTTCACTATACTTCCAAGTTTTGTGTCATCTGCAAATTTTGAAATTGTGCCCTGTACACCCACATCCAAGTCATTAATATATATGAAGAAAATCAGTGGTCCTAGAACCGACCCCTGGGGAACACTACTGTATACCTTCCTCCAGTCCGAAAAACAACCGTTCACCACTACTCTCTGTTTCCTGTCACTTAGCCAATTTCATATCCATGCTGCCACTGTCTCTTTTATTCCATGGGCTTCAACTTTGCTGGCAAGCCTATTATGTGGCACTTTGTCGAACGCCTTTTGGAAATCCATGTACACCACGTCAACTGCATTGCCCTCATCAACTCTCTCTGTTACCTCATCAAAAAATTCAATCAAATTGGTTAAACATGATTTGCCTTTAACAAATCCATGCTGGCTTTCCTTTATTAATCCACACTTGTCCAAGTGACTGTTAATTTTGTTCCTGATTATTGTTTCTAAAAGCTTCCCCACTACCGAGGTTAAACTGACTGGCCTGTAGTTGCTGGGTTTATCTTTACACCCTTTTTTGAACAAGGGTGTAACATTTGCAATTCTCCAGTCCTCTGGAACCATCCCCGTATCTAAGGAGGATTGGAAGAATATGGCCAGTACCTCCGCGATTTCTTCCTCCACTTCCCTCAGTGTCCTAGGATGCATCCCATCTGGTCCTGGTGACTTATCTACTTTAAGTACAGCCAGCCTTTCTAGTACCTCCTCTTATCAATTTTTATCCCATCCAGTATCTCCTCTACCTCCTCCTACACTATGTCTATGGCAGCATCTTCTTCCTTGGTGAAGACAGGTGCAAAATACTCATTTAGTACCTCAGCCATACTCTCTGCCTCCATGTGTAGGTCTCCATTTTGGTCCCTAATTGGCCCCACCACTCCTCTTACTACCCATTTAATATTTATATGCCTATAGAAGACTTTTGAATTACCTTTTATGTTAGCTGCCATTCTATTCTCATACTCTCTCTTTTCCCCTCTTATTTTCTTTTTCACTTCTCCTCTGAACTTTCTATATTTAGCCTGATTCTCAGATGTATTCGCGACCTGACATCTGTCATACACGCTCTTTTTCTGCTTCATGAAGAGTGAAATGTTTTATTAAAAGCTGATTGATTTTCAACAGATGAACAGGTTATGGTGAGGCAAACAGCTCAAGTAGTGAAGTCAATGGGGGAGAAATTCAGTATCGCCCCATTTGGGGCGCAATTATCGGCCAGGCGCAAAGATTAGCGCCTGGCACTAATTATCACCACCGACTGCAAACTTGACTTTTATCGCCCCTGGAGGTGATTGGAGCGCTAAATCAGGCGCTTCACACCTGTCTTAAGGCGCAAAGGCCGAGGAGCGAGGTGCTACCTCAGAGCGCTGGCGAAGCTCATGTGATGTCAGTCAGCAATGGAACACACACACAATGGCGCGGGCCAGTTCTTAAAGGGGAGGGTTGATCTTGCTTTCCATCCACATCCTGCTCATTGCAGCCTTGAATCTCGGCCTGGAGAGACCTGTACATCAAATCTGCTGGAAAGAACAATGGAGAGTACCAGGGAAAGAGCTCAGAGTGCAGCCCCCACAGTCTCTTCTAAATCGATACAAGGAAGGGCAAATCAAAATGAACCTGCAAAGTGCTGCTCAGTACCCAAAACTCCTTCACACAGCGTTGAATCTCTCCAGAAGTTTCTCTCTCTCTCTCTCAGAAAGTGTGGTTCAAAAATGTCACCAATAATAAAAGGCAGGAAGCAGTCGTCTTTAAATAGCGCTCCCCCGTCCCTTCCTGACTGCAAAACGCTCCCCTCAACCTGTCGTTGCTAGCGGCAGGCGGTAAGGCAGGGGGCGCCACTCAATATCCGCTCTGGGGCGATACCGGGGCGTTGCGCACTCGACTGACGTCACGATCTGCCGGCGCAGGAGATCGTGGCGGTAGTGTTTAGCGCCGCCGCAAAATGTCTAGTTAATTTCACGAGCGGCGCAAACATCGCCGCGCCCGGGCGCTAGATGACTTGCGCCCCATTAGCGCCCTCTTAAGGCGCTAACGGGAGGCGCAACCAACTGAATTTTTCCCCCAATGAATTTCTAAAATGTATGTTTTAGAACCGACAGGGGAACAGGCCATACCAGATTCAGTGATGAGGAACGAACCAAAATTATTCAACAATTGAATGGCAAGGGCAAGACTTTCAAATAGTGACCATATTATGGCTGAATTTGATATTAGGTTTGACAGGGAGAAGGTAGAGTCACAAACCAAGCTTTTAAATTCAAGTAAGGCAAACTTCAAAGGGATGAGAAATGAATTGACTGCAGTAAACTGGGCTGAACTGTTAATGGGTACACCCACAGTCAAACAGTGGGAAGTATTCAAAGACGTTCTTGGTACGATACAAAACCCGTACATACCCCTTAAAGGCAAAGGCTCTACTTGTGAAGTTAAGCAAACGTTGTCAACAAATGAGGTGGGATAGTATTAAGCTAAAAGAAAAGGCTTACACAAGTGCAAGGAAAATGGAAAGCCAGTGGACTGGGAGAGCCATAAAAAGCAACAAAGCGATACAAAGAAATAATAAGAGATACAAAAAGGGAGATGAAAAACAACTTGCAAGGGACAGCAGCAAAAATATTTATAAATATATTGAAAAAGGGAGTGACTTTAATGTGGGCCCATTAAAGTCAGATGCAGGTGAGACTATAATGGACAATAAGGAAATGGCAGACTTGTTAAATGAGTACCCTGTATCCATTTTCACAGTGGTGAAAGAGGACAAAATACCAGTGATACAAAGGAACCTGAAAATAAGTCAAGGGGAGTAATTTATTGGATTTGATATAAGTAAAAGGTAGTGATGGAGATTAAGGGGGAGAAATTCGGTATAGCCCCGTTTGGGGCTCTAAAACTTTAAAAGTTGAAAAATTCGCGCCAGGCGCTAATCATTCTCGCCTCCCACGAAATTCAGTTTTAGCGCTCCAAGAGGGAAGTGGAGCGCTAAATCAAGCGCTAACCACTTCTCGTAGGGCGCTAAAGTCCGAGAGCGGGGCGGTAGCGGCAGAGCGCTAAACAATTTTGAGCGCACTGTAACCGGCGCTCTTTCATCACAGAGGCTGCTTCCCTCGTTTAAAGGGAAGGGCCAATGATGCTGCACAAGCTGGTTGTCATCAGTTCTGTTTTGCAAGGTGACCTGGGCAACTGCCATTACAGCCCCAAGCACTCTCACAAAGTGGGGGGGCTTGGACATTCTGCACCAATGAAACATTAAAAGCTCTGCGCAGGCATCAGACTGATGCAAATAATAAAGGTTGCGCTGGCTGAAAAGCTTTCCGTTCAATTACCGCTCCCGAAGCGGCCAGCCGAGTTCACAACGCCTCCTCTTGCTGGCGTTGTCGGCGTGAGGTGATAAAGCAGGAGGCGCGACTGAATTTTCCATCCGGGGCGATAACGGGGCGCCGCGCACTTTATGACGTCACAATCCGCGAGGCGCTAGAGGCCCAGATGCTAAGAGTTAGCGCTAGCGCTAAACCGGCACTGAAGTTCGCGGGCGTCACTGCATTCACCAAGCCCAGGCGCTAACCCCTTAGCGCTCCGTTAGCGCCCCCGCCAGGCACTAATGGGAGGCGCTAACATGCTGAATTTCTAGCCCTTTAAGTACGGTACTTGCATATTGTGTGACTGAACACTAGAGGACTCGCTGATGGGAGCAAGCACCCTGCAGCAATACACTCCAGGGTCTTCTTTTATATTCTTTGTTTTATCTTTGACAGGATGTTGCAGAGGGTTTGAATTAAAAGCAGCCATTGCATGCCCACACCAACTTGAGTGTCTGTTCAACTTTTGAACAGGAATAGTGTTCCCCTTATTACTCCTCCACCCGGACACCAGCAGTCCAATTGGGAGGGCTGTCGGTACATTCAGAACTCTCTAAAGAAGGTGATACAAGATCCTCGCACCGTGCATCATAAATATTTCTCTTGACTTATCGTACGAGGCCTCATACCGTAACCGGTATGACAGCAGCTGACTGGTTCACTGGAAGGAGTTACGTATACATTGTGATATTTCTAAACCTGACTTGGAAACATCAGTGTTGAGAGGAAAACTTTGAAGCAATATCGCGTGGGAGACGGTATTATGTCTTGATTTCCGTGGGAAAGTGAAACAATGGAGTATCGGTGTTATTGCGTAGGGAGATTGGAGTGGCTACATTGTTAGCTTTGGTGGATGGTTTGTTGTGGAAGTGTCATTAGGATCAATTACAAGAACTGCATTGATTTCCTGCCTTTGATGTAGGAATGATGAGATTGAGTGTGACCCACCACCGATACCTGTTACACCTCCTCAGAAAACATCAGGTGATTGGCGTATTCCCATGAGTAATGTAGCACCCATTCCCAGGATGCTGTTCGTGCTCCAGACACCGATGTGAATTCTCCGGGATGATCTTCCAAGGAAGTTGTGAAACTCGACGGTGCTGAAACTGAACCTGAGAAGTTGCCGTCTACTGCTCCGGTTATTAATCCCAGCTCACCCATTGCCAAACCAACTCCTAGATATCCTCAAAGGTCAAAGAAACCTTCAAATTGTTTGGATTTGTAGATAGTTATGAATGCGTTGTCATTATGGTTCTAGTGCTGGCATAACCCATCTTTCCTGCATATTACTGGGAGAGTACTGTGGTTATTGTTATCACTTTATTGTATGACTTGGTTGCTGTTAACCAGGTTCATCTTTGGCGACAGTTGACCTTGAAATTATGAGGCGGGAAAATGGTATTTATTTTACTTGCATATTGTGTAACTGAACACTAGAGGGCCCCAGCTGGGAACAAGCAAACTGCAGCAAAGACACTCAGGGGTCTGCTCTTATATCATTGTTAGATCTTTCACAGAATGTTCCAGAAGGTTTGAAATAAAAGCATCCATTGCATTACCACAACAACCTGACTGTTTATTCGAACATAACATAATGGGACTTGAGATAGAAAACCTCCAGGACCTGATAGATTTCACCCCAGGGTATTAAAAGAAATAGGTGAAGGAAATTGCAGATGTTTGTCATAATTTTCCAAAGCTCTCTGGATTCAGGAATTGGCCCTTGGATTGGAAAATTACAAATGTCACTTCATTATTTAAGAAGGGAGGAACAGAGAAACCAGGATAACTACAAGCCTGTCAGTTTAATGTCAGTTGTGGGGAAGTTCCTGGAATCAGTCATCAGAGACAGAGTGACTGAGCACTTGGACAAGTATCAGCTGATCAAAGAGAGTCGGCAAGGATTTGCGAAGAGTAGGTCATGTCTAATTAATATAGTTGAATTTTCTGAGGCGGTCACTAGCATGGTGCACAGGGGAGTGCCTACGGATGTTGTCCATATGCACTTCCAAAAGGCATTTGATAAAGTTCCGCACAAGAGATTATTAGCAAAAATGAGAGGGCACGGAACTGGATGTAACCTTGTGACATGGGTTGATAATTTGTTGGGAGGTAGGAGATGGAAGGTAAGGATAAAGGGAACATTGTCAGATTAGCAGAATGTAATGAGTGGTGATACCCAGGGATCTGTACTGCGGCCTCAGCTTTTCATCACAATAACTTGGATGAAGGGACATAATGAAGGGATTATTACTAGTCCCAGCCCCTTTAGGGCTACCCTGGATCAGGCGTATTCCCCAGATGTTCACTTTCAACTAAAGTTTGAGGTAGTCGAATCCTAAAGACGCTTAATTGGGTCTAAAGGTCCAGACTATCTCTCCCTAAAGGAAAGGAACAACCTGAAGATGTTACCATCCTCCAGATAGCACTTTTAATAAGTTTAGCTAGACTGTAACGTTCTGGATATTATGAGGGTCCGGAAAACTCCCCCAGAATTCTGCAACTCCTCACCAAAGAGCGTACAGAGATTGAGTTTGCGATAACAACAGAAAACGCTGGAAAAACTCAGCAGGCCAGGCAGCATCCGTGGAGAGAGAAAGAGAGTTAACGTTTCAGGTCGATGACCTTTCGTCAGAGTTTGCAGACCTTTCGCAAACCTTGAGTTTGTGAGTTTGATACAGAAGTATTATGTGAGACAATTCTAAAAATATATAGATTTATTAAAGAACCGACATGTAATTACAGTAGGTGTTTCAATCGCAACATTAACAGTTCCAAAAAGAGAAAGCTTACAATTCTTATTATCAGATCTTAACTTTGCTACATTTTTACAGTTCTTAGTCTTATTCAGAATATCCACCAAAATCAAATACAGTACCGTTGATCCCCGAGACACAAAGGGCTTGATTTTGTCAATGGGGACGTGATGGAGGTGGGACTCCCACTTTTTGGGTTGTAGTCCCGCCTCCATCGATTTGTGGCCAACCCATGCTACTTTCCCTTGATTGACCTTGTTAAGCCCGCCCAGCGGGCTCAGCAGGCCAATTAAGGGACACCTGGATACTGGTGACATCAGCGATTGACATTTCATCTGTCAAGAGCTTTTGACAGATGAAATATCAGCGTTTGACAGCTCTGTGAAGCTGTCAAACACTGACAATCTGTCTTCTAACTTGAGTCCTTCTACTCAGACTCAGTTAGAGAGCTCTCCAGACCAGAAAGCAGAGGCTGCAGCTTTTGACAGCTCAGCGGCCATTCTGCTTTCTGTGCCGGTGAGCTGAGAGACTCCCGAGAACTGAAGGGAGGAAGCCTGGAGGAGAAAGTAAAGGTAAGTAAAACTTATTAAAACACTTTACACACACCAAACACACTTACCTCTGCACTCATGCACCCATCACTCACCTGCACACCGGACATCTCGACCCCGTCCAAGCCCTGCAGACTGACGGTCTGCCTCGCTAACTTGGCGTTGTTCGGAGCCGTCGGGCAGCCCACACTTCAGGGCTAAAAATAGGGATTAGCCAAAAAACTGGCTGTTAACTACCTGTTAACAGGCAGTTAATTGGCACTAATCCCCTTCCCGCCTCGGGGAGGCGGCTCCCAGCACAGGTCGGGTACCCGCCTGCTGGGACATTGGCATGGAGGCGGGTTGGGGCGGGATGGGTACGTGCCCCCCGAATCTGCAATTTTTCCGCCTCCAAACCCGCCTCCACGGGGCTTGGAAATTCGAGTCCAAAGAGTTGTAGACTTACAGAGCCTGCCTCTGAAGCCTGAGAATCGCTTTGCCCCTTTACAGCGAGACTATCATCCCATTTGAAAGTTCAATATTTATATCCTTTCTCAGTGGTATTTCCTTTGAAGTTTTCTGCTGATGTAAGCTAATTACCTCTAGTCATTTTTCTGTTGACCCCTGCTATTCTTACAGTCACCTCAGCTGGTAGTAATGCAGACTCGTGTCTCTCCTTTAGGTGTTCGAAGCTTATCATAAAAAACGGTGTAACAGCAGGTACATCTATTTGATGTCATCCTTATCAAGGTCTTCTGTTTGTGTCTTTTTACGACGTGTAAATTAAAACACCTCAACCAGGGTGATCTGTGCAATTCTTAGTTACCTCAGCTGGTTGCAACACAGAATCGTGTCTCCTGTGTTTCATTTGATGTCATTTTTAAGAAGGCATATGTTTCTTAATTTTATGTGTTTCTTTCCAAAGTGTAATTTAGAACACCTTAACAGGGTGTATCATTGTGTTCTTTCCAAAGCTTCAGACTTCAGGAGCCTCCAACCTCCTGTTTCAATAAGGTTATTGATTCAGTGTCAACAACTTATCTTACCTCAATAGCCTGAATGCTGTTAACAATACAGCTTTTCATAGCCAGGTTTCTAGATTTCCAGATCTAGTTTGTCATGTTTTAATAAGGCTAGAATTCTTTCATAGAATGGTGTATTTTTCTGAATATGGCTTATTCCTTCACAATAGATTAAATGAGTGGCCAAAATTGTGGCAAATGGAGTTCAGTGGGGGAAGTGTGAGGTCATCCACTTTGGATATGAGAAAGACAAATTGGAATATTTTATTAATGGTGAGAGACTAGGAGTTGTGGAGGATCAAAGGGATTTAGGGTGTCCACAAATTACTAAAAGCTAGTCCACAGCTACAAAAAGTAATCAAAAAGGCTAATGGAATGATGGCCTTTATCTCAAGAGGGTTGGAATGCAAAAGTGAGAAAGTGATGCTTAAGTTGTACAGAGCCCTGGTCAGACCCCAGCTGGAGTACAGCGTTCAGTTTTAGGCACCGGACCTCAGGAAAGATATATTGACTATAGAGGGGGTACAGCTGCAGATTCACCAGAATTATACCAGGGCTTAGAGGATTCAATTATGAGGACAGGTTGCATAAATTTAGTTTGTATTCCCTTGAGTTTAGACAGTTGAGGGGTGATCTAAATGAGCTATTTAAAATGATAAATGAATTTGATAGGGTAGATGTGGAGAAATTATTTCCTCTGCTGGGAGAAATACAAAAGCGGACATCATCTTAAAATTAGAGCTATATCATTCAGGGGTGAAATCGGGTAGCATCTTTTCACACTAAGGGCAGTGGAAATCTGGAACTCTCTCCCCAAAAGGCTGTGGATGCTGGGGGTCAATTGAAATGTTGGTTTTGGTTCCCTTGAGTTTAGAGGGTTCAGGGGTGATCTAATTGAGGTGTTTAACATGATAGAGAGATTCGATAGGGTAGATACAGAGAAATGAATTCCTCTGTTGGGGGAATCCAGAACATGGGCAATAATCTTAATATTAGAGCTAGGCCATTCAGGAGTGAAATCAGAAACACTTCTTCACACAACGGGTAGTGAAAATCTGGAACTGTCTTCCCCCAAAAGGCTGGATGCTGGAAGGAATTAAATTTTCAAGACTGAGATCGATAGATTTTTGTTAGGTCAGATTATCAAAGGATATGGAGCAAAGGCGGGTAAATGGAGCTGAGGGACAGATCAGATTAATTCTAACTGAATAGCGGAACAGGCTTGATGGGCTGAATGGCCTACTTCTGTTCCAATGTTTTTGGAAGGCAGCATCTTGAAAGCAATCCCGAGTGGGATATAATGGCGGTTGTATATTAACACATTTCTGAGAACAATCAGTTTCTCCACTGGGCTGGATTCCTGGGACACAATATGGACCAAACTCAAAGGCAAAATGAAAAGAACAGGATTCGCATCAAGTACAATACTGCGATCCTGTTTATAGGTAACTGAAACTGCATATAGCGTAATGGTGCACCCTGTCTGGCTCCGTCCTATTATTGTCTTAGTAACTCTTTGAATGTCCTCAGTCACTGAGGCACTGTGGCCGTGAGCCCAGTACAATTGCTTCTGTTTGGCTGTGTATCCCCTCTTTGGTAACTGGTTATCTGGTGACTTAGTGGCAATGGGCAGGGCTGGTTTCCGGGTTTGACAGGATGCAGTCAGTTCATCTGGTGATTTCTGATGAGTAACTTCGCCTTTGTGTGACATGGCGACATTATTCTGCCTTTTCCTACAGCTACTGCTACCGTTTACAGGTATGGGACCCAAGGTTAATACTTCAATCAAAGTTTGAAATGTCACAGCTAAGTGAGCAATAAAAAGGCACATTAGTAATAGAAGAATAGTCAAGATAGGATTACTGAGAGCTGAAGGAAACAAGCTTGTAGTAGGGAGTGAGGGAATGGCAGAGATACCAAAGAATTATTTTGCCTCGGGGTTCATCGTGGGGGTGGATATTGAAACTGTAGACCTACCGGAGGTGTGTGTAGAACAGCGAGTAGTGGTTACTGTTCAAACAGAGATGGTATTAAAGAAGTTACTGAAACTTAAAGGAATCAAATCACAGGGACCTAGTGGTTTACAAAGAGGACCCTGAGGGAAGCTAGGGAAGAAATAGCCGAGGGTCTCAGTATAGTCTTTCCAAAGTCCTGTCGAAAGGAATAATTGTGCCAAAGGACTGGAGGAGTGGCTATCACTCTTCAAAAAAGGAAGCCGACTTCAGTCAAAAAAAATTAGGCTACTTCAGTAGTTCAAGAAGTACAATCCATAATACGGAGTGAATTCGTCGAGCACTTGGAGAAACAGAAGTTAAACAAGGTCAGTAAGCAAGGATTTCTACACGGCATGTCGTCATTGACCAACCTTGTAAAATTCTGCGTTGATATCAGAGAGAAGATAAAGGGATTGTAGCTAATGTCATTTTTATGGATTTTCAAACATTATTTATTGAATGTGGTAAGTGGTGTTCCCCAGAGAAATCTGGAAGCAGATTCAATAGTAACTTTCAAAAAGGAATTGGATAAATACTTGAAAAGGACACATCTGCAGGGCTATGGGGAAAGAGCAGGGGAGTGGGACTAATTGGTAGCTCTGTCACGATGGGCCGGCACAGGCAGGATGGGCTGAATGGCCTCCTTTTGTGTTGATTCTATGATTGTATTTGATAAGGTAGCACGGCAAAGGCAACGGCACATGGAATTAAAGGGAACTGGGCCACAAGGATAGAGAGACAGTTGGAGGGCAGATAACAAAGGATAGGGCGGGTAAAGGGAAGATTGAAAAGATGAGGTGAGTAATGTCATACAGATCTTATTTACCATGAACATAAATGATCTTGACTTAAGAAATTAAGGGAACATTACTGAAATTTGCTGATGACACCAAATTTGGTGATTGGGGAGGGGTTTGCCAAATTCGGATGAGGATCGTGAAGGGACATAGACAGGCCGGCAGGATGGGCAAATCGGTGGCAGATGCAGTTCAGTGTGCAAAGGTACAAATAGGGAAAGGAAGAGCACCTTAAACAGTAATAATTTAAGTGGAGTAGAGAAGCCAAGGGATCTTGGTGTGCAGATACACAGATCATTAAAGGTGGCAGAGCAAGTGCATAAGGCATTAAAAATGGCAAACAGAATTGCTGATTTTATATCTAGAGGCAAAGAATACAAAAAGGAGGTAATGTCGAACTTGTACAAGACCTTAGTTTGCCCTCAGTTGGAGTATTATATTCAGTTTTGGGTACCCCATTATAGGAAGATAGTATCCAATATTGTGCTGAGATAAAATAAAAATATGTTAAAAGATTAACTTGGTTGCTTCAATGACTTGACCAGGTTAATATTTAACGTCCAGAGTCGTGATTGGTTAAAAAGTAGCCTTTAGCACAATGTATCTCTCAGTTGGGGACAAGGCTAATTAATGAATGATAAGGACTGGCTGCTGCCTCAGTGATGTATCTCTGTAATATACCCATCATATTACCCTGATTCTGTTGGATTGTTCTCGGTGCTAATCCCCCCTCTCTGCCCCCATTTTATAATCAGCTCATCCTTTCTCTCTGGTATTTGCATCTACTCCTGAAGGAACAGCGTTTGCGCCGCCAGTTAATGTCACGTGCTCAGCAAACACTTTCTACCTGGAACCCATCAAGTTGACATTTGAAGCGACTTGTCTGACGGACCGAGTCACCAGTAAAATCGACTCCTCGTTGCTGCAATTCTTTGATGGAAGCCACATCGTGCTGACGGTCAACGTCTCCACCGCGAACTGCACTGATCAAGCTGAGTTCAAGGGGTTGAGTCAACACCTAGCATGGCAGTCCGAGACTATTCTCGGACCTACGCGCACGGCAGGGAAAGGTATTTGTACCTAGGCTATCACAAATATAAAGTGCTGCTGGCCTGTAGAGCAGGGTGGTGAACCGGTGTGACGTTCTTTATTAAAAGGGCAACTTCGGATCATCACAAACTGCTTCACTGACCAGGCCTCACAATGCTCTCTTATAGAGGAGATTGTCCATTGAAATATATCAAACTGCACCACACAGCTCTCCAGTATCAGCCTTGGCTCATTGGTAGCACTCTTGCCTCTGAGTCAGAAGCTTGTGGGTTCAGTTCCCATGTGTCCTCATAATTTAGCCTTTAAAGCCCTAGTTTGAATCTGGGCCGTCTCCACAGTGTGGAACTGGGTCTTGCCTCAATTGCACTCCAAATGTTTTCTGCAAGCCCATGAATTTCAGGCCCGACAATCTATTATATTTGCAACTTCCCAGACCTCTGAAAAGCAAATTGCAGCCAGTTCTACTAAAGCAGGCTGCATAACAGGCGTGCTATTCACCATGCCCCATATTCCGACATGTGTTCCTGGCATGTGGTGCTCTCTGTCAGGAGCACAAAAGCAGAACATGTTCCCTTAAATCATTACCCGTGATTACAATCCCACTGTGGTTGGGGAGCGGGGGTGACTGATTGTGGCAGTTTTGCTTTGTTCGAAAGATGCAAAAACTGTATCAGGAAGTCTCACCGGTTCACCACCCTGCTCTACAGGTATGTTGCTTGCAAGAAGTGATTCAGAGCTTTGATCAATTATGCAGGTGTGGCAATTTGGGACTTTTATCTATTAAGCAACAAAGGAATTTTATTTTAATTCATACTATGAAGATCAGATTCAGCTTACAAAGGGTTAATCTGACCGTTTTTTGGCTTCATGGGAAAGCCATTTAGAATGTTGGTTAGTATGGTTAGTATGGTTAGTATGGTTAGTATGGTTCCCAGGGAGGATTCCACAAATACAGCCATCAAATGATAAACTTTTTCATGTTACACCAGATTTGAGACAATTGGAAGTTATCGAGCACATTCTACAACAGTTCTCATCCTAAGTGGTGGGAAGCTTTTCATTCATGTGCCAGGCAGGAGGCTTGGCTGAACCAGGTATACAAGTACCACTTGGTCCCAAAGTCAGGAGGCAGCTTTCCATTCAAGGCGTTAACTTTGATTGGCAGCTTGGTGGACCAATCCTCAGCATACTGAGTTGAGGGCGGGGTTAGAGGGCTGGCTCTGCTTCTCTTGCACTTTCTCTGGACAGGGGCAAGAGAGAGAGAGAGATTGCTTTCACCAGTCAGTCTGAGCTGCTCGGAGACACACACAGAGGCTCCAGTGTGCAGAGTGCACCTATAGCGCTTGGAACACAAGTCAGTGCCAGTGAGCTGTGGCTCAGCTGGTTTATAAAGTTAGTTTCCACCTCAAACACCAATGATGGTTTATTGGCCCGTAATTGGGTAGAAGGGACATCTGTATTATTCACTCCCGTCACTGCTGTTACTCTTTCCTTCATTGGGCTCCAGGCCTGGAGTAAAATGTTCATTTTAATACGATTCTGGAGCTGTAGGAACACTGCACAAGATCATCATTAATAACATCTGTAGCAAGTTAAATTGGGGATAGATTTTCATCCTCATCGTTTGGGCAGTAATCTGACGGAGCGGATTGTCTGTCTGTTATCGAACCTGCCCGGTTTGAACGCCACTGGTTTCAATGGAATGAAGATGGGGCAGGTTCTATAATGGTCAGGCTATCCACTCCGCCAGATTACCGCCGGGCAGTGGAGATGGAAATCTACCCATTTGTGTCTTTCCCCCTCTCATCCCTAAAATGTTTAATCTCCATTTTAAGAGGGGCGGTAATCAATATTCCCGCTAAGCTGCGCAGCAGCGCAGTCGTCTGCAAGGTCCCGCGCAGTCGTCTGCAAGGTCCCGCCCAGTCGTCTGCAAGGTCCCACCCAGTCGTCTGCAAGGTCCCGCCCAGTCGTCTGCAAGGTCTCGCCCAGTCGTCTGCAAGGTCCCGCCCAGTCGTCTGCAAGGTCCCACGCAGTCGTCTGCAAGGTCCCGCGCAGTCGTCTGCAAGGTCCCGCCCAGTCGTCTGCAAGGTCCCGCGCAGTCGTCTGCAAGGTCCCGCGCAGTCGTCTGCAAGGTCCCGCCCAGTCGTCTGCAAGGTCCCGCGCAGTCGTCTGCAAGGTCCCGCGCAGTCGTCTGCAAGGTCCCGCCCAGTCGTCTGCAAGGTCCCGCCCAGTCGTCTGCAAGGTCCCGCCCAGTCGTCTGCAAGGTCCCGCCCAGTCGTCTGCAAGGTCCCGCCCAGTCGTCTGCAAGGTCCCGCGCAGTCGTCTGCAAGGTCCCGCCCAGTCGTCTGCAAGGTCCCGCCCAGTCGTCTGCAAGGTCCCGCGCAGTCGTCTGCAAGGTCCCGCCCAGTCGTCTGCAAGGTCCCGCCCAGTCGTCTGCAAGGTCCCGCGCAGTCGTCTGCAAGGTCCCGCCCAGTCGTCTGCAAGGTCCCGCGCAGTCGTCTGCAAGGTCCCGCGCAGTCGTCTGCAAGGTCCCGCCCAGTCGTCTGCAAGGTCCCGCGCAGTCGTCTGCAAGGTCCCGCGCAGTCGTCTGCAAGGTCCCGCCCAGTCGTCTGCAAGGTCCCGCGCAGTCGTCTGCAAGGTCCCGCGCAGTCGTCTGCAAGGTCCCGCCCAGTCGTCTGCAAGGTCCCGCCCAGTCGTCTGCAAGGTCCCGCCCAGTCGTCTGCAAGGTCCCGCACAGTCGTCTGCAAGGTCCCGCCCAGTCGTCTGCAAGGTCCCGCGCAGGCTGCTCACCGGCTTTCACATTGTAGCTATCGCGCAAGCGCAAACAATTTGCATGGGCCACGCATTGGGGGATGTAGACCGCGCAGGAGGCAATGCGGCCTGTGGGGGACGCTGGTGGTAATGCTTAGATCAGTGCCAAATATGAGCACTTTCTCTTGACTTTCCACCACTCTTCATTCACATTTACTTTTTCACTAAGAGTAGCAAATACTGAAATATTGGGCCTTCAATGACTTGCACTCTGTAAATGAGCGGCCGGGCCTTCTGCTGCCTAGGCCCTAAGCTCTGGAGTTCCCTCCCTAAACCTTTCCATCTCTCTACCTCTCTCCTCCTCCTTTAGGACGCTATTTAAAACCTACCTCTTTGGCCAGCTTTTAGTCAGTTAAAGGCGCTATTGTTGTTGTTGTTATTGACCTCATTACATCAGGCTGATCCAGTGGGATTTGTTCACTGTGTTAATTCTCCTCTCTGTTGCATTTTATAACCCGCTCGTCCTTCCCATCGGATGCTTGAATCTGCTCCGGAAGAAGTGGTTTCTTCCCTGACAATCACTTGTTTGGCGAATGGTCCCTATCCGGAAACCACCCGTATGAGTTTTCAGATGGCCTGCCTCGCCCCCCAGCTCGCCAGCAGAAACAATTCCTCTCTGGCCAGAAATTCTGACGGAAGCTACAACATCTCAGCGATCGTGAAAGTCTCCACGAAGGACTGTAGCGATGGGCCCAGATTGGCCATGGTCTCCCGAGGACTAACATCCCAATCAAACAATCAAACTAGCTTCAATTTTACACACATAACTGAAGGTATATTATACTTTACTTAATATTAATCACCTGCATTTTGAACCATTGTTCAGCCGCTATGGTCGGTGTCTTGGCGTTCTTCTCATAGGATTCCGGTGATACCACTGCTTCTTAATCCATGTTGTATTTTGTCTCTGAGTGTAAATGAAACAAATATTCAAACCCTATCATCCAGAGGTTTCATCAGTATAAATAGATAGGAGGTCATTTGGCCCATCATGGCCATGCTGGCTCCTTGCAAGAGCTATCCAATTAGTCCCACTCCCTTTGCTCTTTCCCCCTTTCAGGCACTGCGTTCCAGATCATAACTCGCTGTGTTAAAAAAAAATCTTCTCATCTGCCCCCCCTGGTTCTTTTGCCAATTATCTTAAATCTGTCTCCTCTGGTTACCGGCCCTCCTGCCACTGGAAACAGTTTCTCTCTACCTACTCTATCAAAACCCTTCATAATTTTGATCATCTCTACTAAATATCCCCTTAACCTTCTGTGCTCGAAGAACAATCACAGCTTCTCTAGTCTCTCCACATAGCTGGCTTCCCTCATCCCTGGTATCATAAGAACATAAGAAATAGGAGCAGGAGTAGGCCCTTCGAGCCTGCTCTGCCATTCGATGAGATCGTGGCTGATCCTCTGCCTCAACTCCATTCACCGGCCCTATCACCATATCCCTTGATGCCCTTACTAGTCAGAAATCTATCGACTTCTGTTTTGAATATACCCAATGACTGAGCCTCCACAGCCCTCTGGGGTAGAGAATTCCAAAGATTCACCACCCTCTGTGTGAAGAAATGTCTTCTCATCTCAGTCCTGAATGGCCTACCCTTTATCTTGAGGCTGTGGCCCCTGGTTCTAGTTGAACGATATCACGTTGAACGATGAGCAGGATTTAAAAAAAAACTTTTTCTCCAGTTGACGCGGTTAGTGCCAGCTTCACGCAACCCCATATTAGTATGGGTGAGATGCCATGCGGGCGAAACCCAGTGCTCTCTCACCCTGCTTCACACTGTCCATAGGGAAGGATATGCAGGTGTTCCTCTTGGTGTAGAGACCGCCCCGATAGAGCGATGGACTGCGTATTGGGAGATGTTGCTGATATCACCTGCAGCCTGAAAGGAGCCATAAAAGTGGCATAAGAGTTGCTGGTCATGGTTACCTTGACAGCCACAGGTAGTGCTGTCCAGGGCCTGGTTTGAGGCGCGAGTTGGGGCTGCAGCCGGTGATATAGCTCGGTGACAGCCTCCTTTGTAAAGCGAAGGCGCCTCATCCATTGCTCCTCAGTGAAGATCAGGTAGGAGAGCTGCTGCCTGAAGACCTGCTGTGGATACGACCTCCTCCTCCTCTTCCCTCTTCTGCAAATTGCTCCTGCTCTCTGCTGTCTTCCTTGCTGCTCCCTCTCCTCCTCCACCTCAAAGGGAAGCCCTACCAGACCACCCACGTCTGCAGTCAAATTTCTTATACGGCAGCCAATGAAAGAGCAACGCCAGCAACATTTTGTTCTCCCAGTTTGCATTTGATGTGGACCCAAGTCTCAGAGACAAAAGAACAGTGGGGCTAATTTTGACTTTGGGTGCCTTTGAAGTCAATGTGATTGAAAATCAGGAGATGCAGAACAGGTGGCCGGATGGATATCACCGTTCTTACACTATCGCCCAAAGTCAAAATTACCCCCAGTGCGTCAGTACGCTGCGCTAATGGAAATCCTACTCTGTATTTTATATTTCCTGAAAAAAGCTATTTTTTGCTTTATTTATTCCAGATGACCAAGTGAAGATAGAAACTGAGCTGGATCTCATTGAATTGACATTGCAAGAGGCAAATCGTCAAAACTCAGAAAAGATGCTTATTGTGACTAATGGCATCAACGCGGCTGATTACCAAAGTGAAGCGGAGAGATTACAGAGACAAATTGAATTGCTGGAATTGGCTTCAGCTGTAGGAATTATTCTTCAAGCAATTGAGCCCGCTGCCGCTTTAGCCAATTTTATTTTTTCCTTCATTGTGCCAAGCGAGATATCTCTAATCACAGGTCTAATTAATGCAAGGTTCAAGCAGATCAACGGGAAATTGGACAATTTGTTCTATAATTTAGACCTGATGGAAACTAGTATCAAAGCTTCACTAACATTTGACACATTCGTCTCAACCTACATTGAGTGGGAGTATGCCATTAGGAATGGGGCGCTGAAACTGAAAGCTGTCAGACAGCAGTTGGGAGAAACACGAGACAAGAGGAAGCAGAGGAACCTGGCTTTAGATTATATAACGTACTACAAAGAAAATCAGCTGGAGGGGAAGATGCTCAACTTGTATCGCATCACAGTTACAGCAAACAACCCAACTAACCGAAACCTGTTTGACCTCTTCATTGAGCAATACACTTGTGATGTCACCCAATTATCAGGTGCACAGTGTCACTCTTTTTATTTCTTTAAGTGAATGTTTAACAGATAATAGGGGTTCAAATTCCTTTCTCCCCTGCGCGCGCCCCCCCCCCCCCCCACCCCGCAACCGCTGCAAGGTTTTGGGTGCAAAGGCAATGATGCAGCTGCTAGACGAGCCCGAACCGGGGCGGGGCGGGGAAATCAAGGGACATGAGGATAGGGCAGGCAGGTGGAGTTGAGGTAGGAGATCAACCATGATTGTATTGAATGGCAGAGCAGGCTTGAGCCCTACTCCGACTCCTACTTATGTTATGAACTGGGAGGCCCAAGGCTGGCCCAAAATTGGGCCTTGGTCCTCATTAATATTAATCAGGTGAAATGCCAGCGCCTGTCATGCCTCCACAGGCAGCTCGCCCATTTGACAAGATAAATATCTAGCCTCCCCTTAAATGCATCTATACCTTTGCCTCAACCACTCCCTGTGGTAGCGAGTTCCACATGCTCACCACTCTCTGGGTAAAGAAGTTTCTTCTGAGTTCCCTATTGGATTTCTTGGTGACTGTCTTATATTGGTGGCCTCTAGTTTTGCTCTTCCCCACAAGTGGAAACATTCTCTCTTTGTCTACTTATCAAAACCTTTCATAATTTTAAAGAACTCTATTAGGTCACCCCTCAGCCTTCTCTTTCCAGCCTGTTCATCCTTTCCTGATAGGTATACCCTCGCATTTCTGGTATCATACTTGTAAATATTTTTTTACACCATCTCCAGTGCCTCCATATCCTTTTTATAATATGATGATCAGAACTGTTCACAGTACTCCAAGTGTGGTCTAACTAAGGTTTGATACAGGTTTAGCATAACTTCCCTACTTTTCAATTCTATCCCTCTAGAAATAAACCCTAGTGCTTGGTTTGCTTTTTTATGGCCTTGCTAACCTGTGTCGCAACTTTTAGTGATTTGTTTATTTATACTCCCAGATCCCTTTGCTCTTCTACCCCATTTAGATTCTTATTTTCCAAGTAATATGTGACATTCTTATGTTTCTTACCAAAATGTAATACCACATACTTATCTGTGTGACAATTATATGTCCATTCTGCAAGTTTATTAATGTCTTGTAATTGTTGCAGTCCTCCTCAGTATTGACTAATCTCCCCCCCCAATTTGGTGTCATCCGCAAATTTGGAAATTGTATTTTTGATTCCAAAGTCTAAATCGTTAATATAAATTGTGAACAACATATGTGTGTTATAGCGAGAGAGATAGCAGAGACACACAGGGAATTAGAGAGTCTCTTTATGTTAAGGATTAAGATGTCTATTGTTTTCCTCATTTTTGTTTCATTTGATCACATTAATCTCATCTTTTCTAGGTTTAATGATCATCCTTAAAGGCCTGATGACAAGTGCCACCCAACAGACCCTGACTTACTATTACTTCAAGGGTGAGGAAGCTCGCGCCAAGAGCTGGTTTGAAACAATAAAAATGTATCTCTTCGAAATGCGGGAAGAGTTCCAAAAACGTGTCTATTCCTGCAAGCAAAACACAATCAGGAATGCAAAGAAAGAAGTGGTAAATATACTAGAAAAAAGCATTCTGCCCTTGCCTGAGGTCTTGGTACAGATTATATCACAGAGTCTGACAAACCTGTATCCCTGGTATGCCTGGGGAGTTGCTGAGTTTAAGAAGATTGGTGAACCGTCTTGCAATTCAGAATTCGGAAGTAGAGGCTCCAACTACTTCACTATTAAGAACTATGGTGAGCAGGAGAGAAACATCCTGGTAACATGGCAGGACACCAATGATCTCTTGAGCTGCACTGACATTAGTCATGTCAGAACACTAGTCCCCTATCAGCGCTGTGATGAGTGTAATAATAACCATGTCTCTGCTTCACAGAATGTCCTGACCCAGAAACGCTGTCCATACACTTTAAACCTACAATGTTCTGGGAAAAATGTAAACACGATGGCAGAATTGCACTGGGACTGGATTGCAGTTGATGCTGAGGCACGGAAGTATAAGTGTCATGAACCACAGGTCTGTAATGGACATGGTACTTGTCACTCTGTCCCTGATACAAACCAGTTCATGTGTATCTGTCATCCGATGTATGATGGTAAGACATGTGAGAAAAAAATTGTTTCCAACAATGAGATTTCAAAGCACTTGGCCGCACTGCGAGCAGAATTCATGGCTGTTAATGGGGTTCCTACTGTAGTGGACATTTACTTTGAATTACAGAATGGACTGAAAACTAGTTTGAACAATATAAAAGAGGCTATAGCACACACACAGATCTTGGTTAAACACTCAGAGATACTGTACAAGGCCAGCTATATCGTGCAACTGTTACATCAATTAAACAATGGAAAGAAGAGTTTTGCTGCATTTGGACAGTTAATGGGAAAATTCTTGGAGGTCACTTCTGAGAATTATATTCTTTTCAGACTGAAAGGAATTTTACTTGGTGAAGGGATAACAGACATAAAAGGAGAGGATTTTTTAAACACCTTCAAGAAAAACTATGTCTCTAACTATAACAATGCATGTACTCAAACATATTCCACTGTAGTAAGCAATTTGAAAAAAAATCTGGTTTATCTTGATGAGGCCATTGGTGAAGCATTGTTAATGTGGAAACTATGGAAGATCAAAACAGGAGCTATCTCTGTCAAAATGGATCTTGACCCCTTTACTCAGGATTTCAAGACGCGGCAAGGCCTCTTTCAAAGTTATTGGAAGAATACAAGTTGTCCGTCTCTAACGGTTCCAGGTTTAATTCAGAATTTCTGTACTGACACGCTCAGTTATGAAAATATGAAAGTCCAGCTCAGCTGCTCCGATCACAAGGTCCCATCTCCCAGTTCAGTGCAGTGTGTCAGGAGGAATGGTAAGCTTGTGTGGAGCGCGACTCCAAGCTGCAATTACCAATGGGCTGGGTGGGGAAGCTGGAGTGCCTGTTCTGTTACCTGTGGTAATGGTAAACAGTATCGTACACGTGGGTGTATTGGCCACGAACCACACCTCTGTGGCGCAGAGTCCCGGCAGGAAAAGGTCTGCAACAACAGGAAGTGTTGTTTGTCAAGGGATGGAAATTATAAATGTTCAAATGGAAGATGTATCCGTCAGTCACAGTTGTGTGATGGGAGTAATGACTGTGGGAATGGAGAGGATGAGTCCAGATCGATGTGTCCTAAATTCATCCGATCTGGTGACACCATAGCTCTCAAAAGTTCCTGTACAAAAAACCACTGGCTGAGTTGCCACTGTCTGTTTTGCCCAATTTGGTATAAATGCAGGGCCCGGCCTTGTCCTGGGCGTGAAATGGAGCCAGATGAATGGGCTCGTGGATGTCCGCATGAGAAGTTTACTATAAAGTCATTGAGAGGTGGTCCCATTCGCCATGGTGATGAGATTGCTATATATTCCCAAGCGATGGCTCAGTGGTTGAGTTGTGAAGCTGGAGGTCGATGGTGCAAAACCAGGCCTTGTCCAGGCAGCGTTGATAATCCCAGATTTCATTCTTGCGCTTGGGAAAGATTTTTTATCTACTCAGCTGCAAGAAGAGGGGACTGCTCTTCAGATACCTCCTCTTTGTGTATAGGGAGAAATATTCAACAGGGGGATGTAATATTTATGAAGTCTACTGCTGATAAAAGGTACTGGCTCAGTGAGGACCGCAAATGGATTGGGACTAAGACATGTCCTGGGAAATATGTTCCTGCTGGAACAAAATGTCCTTGTGAGAGCTGGACAATCTCCAAAAGAGATTAAAAAGATACGTTTTTCCTCTCACCATCTTCTGCTCTCACACTGTAACCAATCTGTCGTTATTCCCTTAGACTCTTTGAAATTCCAGGAGGGTTCTACTGGTTTCCTGGTGTATTTTTGGGTGCCTTCCATCTCTGCCAGTTTCTGATTTGTCCTGGAAAGGGAGGAAATTCCCCATCTGGTGTATTGTGTTCAGTTCTGGGCACCGCACCTCCTGAAGAATTAATAAGGTGCTTTATAAATGGAACCTCTTTCTTCATAATGATTATAAATATGATTTTCTCGTGATTATATATAATGAATTTAAAATGGATCCATACCATGTCCATTTTCTTTGGTTTTGCTGGGAGTTATAGAAGGTTATCAATAATCACTTTGCCTAGAGTGACTTTAGACACACAATCACCATTGGTGCTGCATATTGACAATAATTACTGATTTAGTTATTTGCTCAGGGCTCTTTAAACTGCAAACTGCTGGTGAATCTTTAATTAAAGGGTTAGTGGCCTAGATTTTCCAATGGGCATTGTTTAAACACAGGCATTAAACCATTTAAAGGAAAGGGTTAATGCTGGAGTTATAATAACACCCATCGAGAAATGAAGGCTCGTCTATGTAGTAACGAACCTAATACCTTATTTATACAAGGAGGAGGGAATAAAGAATATTGCCATGTCGATAATCAATGATAAATTTGAAAAATTTGTTTTAAAAATCCTCTGTTTAGTGCTTTGCCTGTTTCTGTGTATCGTGTACAAAATGAATATGAAATAATGACAAGAGTACCTACCATAATATTAAAACAATAATTCGAGCAGGAAAGTGTCTCCCTGTTCTTATTTGTAAGACCTTGATTGTTCAACTGAAGTTCTCTTCAAGGCACGACCGAACAGTGTTCAGGATCAACTGTTAGTCAACCTCCTTCCTTCTGTGGTTCACAACAACACACTTCGAGTAAGCACGAGACACTTGATAGTGAAGCATACGGAAGACTTTGTTCATCTACAGCAAAGGTGATCGGCCTAACTGCATACATAGACTGTCTTTCCATTTCTGCATCTTTCAAGCCCTCTGAATAACTGTTGAAAACCTTGTTCCTTTATACACCTTATTTTGCCTACATCAAGGGTACGTTTCATAGATAAGATCTCATGATGTATCTGTTCCTGAATCCTTTGAAAACAGTCATTATTGTTTACTTCAAAGATACTTCTCTCAAACAAGACTTCCTTACCTATGTTTTTCCTGAATCCTTTAAGAAGTAGTTTTATTAACCATTGTCTTTCTATACTTTAGGACTCCTCTTTCTAAGTTTATTATACTAGCCATTAAAGTTATATTTTATTCACTCATGCTTGATATGTTCCCAGTCACTTATTTCCTTGAACAACCATTTCTCATAGATAATACACAGACATTAAAAGCAGAAGATAAACCATGCTTTCTTCTGTGGCACCTCGAAGCTATCTTGTTTATCTTGGAAAGGTTGTTGTTCCGAGATACAAGGAAGTTTGATTATTAACCCTTAACTCTCCAAGATGTCCAACATACAACTCGCCAGGATGTCCAACAAACAGCTTTGGCTGCAGGTAACTGTTGGACCACTCCTGCTTCCTCACCATCCTCTACGTCATCAGTGTCCTCTCCCTTATCATCATGCTGAAGATCGGCCTCTAATGATGCCTCCATGTGTTGTCCCCATTGCAGGGAAAAGTTATGCAGCGTACAAGCAAGGCACAATCATACGGGACACTCTTTGTGGGCTCTAATGCAGGACACCACCAGACCTGATCAGGTTTCAGCATCATTGTTTGAGGGCTCTGATGCCCGGCTCGATGAAGGGTCTATCTGACCCATGGATCTGTTTGTAGTGGAGTTCCACAGACGAGCACGGGTTACTAAGAGGAGTCACGAGCTAAGTGGGCAGGGGACAATCCTTGTCTCCAAGCAGCCAGTATTTAGCTTGTGTGTAGGGTACGATAATGTAGTGCTTATGTTACTGGGCTAGTTAATCCCGTGAATGTGAGTTCAAATCCCACCGTGGCAGTTTCAGAATTTGAATTCAGTTTAAAAAAACAAATCTGGAAATAAAAAGCTGGTATCAGTAAAAGTGACCATGATTGTTGTAAAAAAAAAACCAACTGATTCATTAAGGTCCTTTAGGAAGGAAACCTGCCGTCTGGCCTATATGTGACTCCAGTCCCACATCAATATGATTGATTCTTAACTGCCTTCTGAAGTGGCCTAACAAAGCATCTCAGTTATATCTCCACCCTCTCAGGGCAACTAGGGATGGGCAATAAATACTGGCCTTGTCATTAGTGCCCATATATTGAGAATGAATAAAAGAAGATACTTTTTTTGCTGATTATAATTATTAATATTTTTTTGACCTAATTTCATATTACCTTTTTATGCAGAACATTTAGAAAATGCAAAACACAGAGAAGAATTTTAAGTTCTTTAAGAAATCATTCTTATAGATCAGTTATTATTGTCGTGCCAACAGTCAGGTGCTCTTCAGCGGCTTGCAATGTAGCATCCTGTGTCAGTAAATAAACCAGTGATTATTTCAGTATCTGGCTCCAATATTCATTGTGTCATCTGGACAACGTGATTATTATTAACCGTGTTTTTTTATTCATTTATGGGATGTGGGCGTCGTTGGCAAGGCCAGCATTTATTGCCCATCCCTAGTTGCCCTTGAGAAGGTGGTGGTGAGCCGCCTTCTTGAACCGCTGCAGTCCGTGTGGTGAAGGTACTCCCACAGTGCTGTTAGGGAGGGAGTTCCAGGATTTTGACCCAGCGACGATGAAGGATTGGCAATATATTTCTAAGTTAGGATGTTGTGTGACTTGGAGGGGAACTTGGAGGGTATTACATCACACTCCTTACTTGTGCCTTGTAGATGGTGAAAAGGCTTTGGGGAGTCAGGAGGTGAGACACTCGCCACAGAATACCCAGCCTCTGACCTGCTCTTGTTGCCACAGCATTTATGTGGCTGGTCCAGTTAAGTTTCTGGTCAATGGTGACCCCCAGGATGTTGATGGTGGGGGACTCGGCGATGGTAATGCCGTTGAATGTCAAGGGGAGGTGGTTAGACTCTCACTTGTTGGAGATAGTCATTGCCTGGCACTTGTGTGGCACGAATGTTACCTGCCACTTACAAGCCCAAGCCTGAACGTCATCCAGGTCTTGTTGCATGTGGGCATGGACTGCTTCATTTTCTGAGGAGTTGTGAATGGCGCTGAACACTGTGCAGTCATCAGCAAACATCCCCATTTCTGACCTTATGTTGGAGGGAAGGTCATTGATGAAGCAGCTGAAGATGGTTGGGCCTAGGACACTGCCCTGAGGAACTCCTGCAGCGATGTCCTGGGGCTGTGATGATTGACCTTCAATCACCACAACCATCTTCCTTTGTGCTAGGTATGACTCCAGCCAGTGGAGCTTTTTCCCCCCTGATTCCCATTGACTTCAGTTTTACTAGGGCTCCTTGATGCCACATTCGGTCAAATGCTGCCTTGATGTCAAGGGTAGTCACTCTCACCTCACCTCTGGAATTCAGCTCCTTTGTCCATGTTTGGACCAAGGCTGTAATGAGGTCGGGAGCTGAGTGGTCTTGGCGGAACCCAAACTGGGCATCAGTGAGCAGGTTATTGGTGAGTAAGTGCCGCTTGATAGCACTGTCGATGACACCTTCCATCACTTTGCTGATGATTGAGAGTAGACTGATGGGGCGGTAATTGGCCGGGTTGGATTTGTCCTGCTTTTTGTGGACAGGACTTACCTGGGCAGTTTTCCACATTGTCGGATAGATGCCAGTGTTGTAGCTGTGCTGGAACAGCTTGGCTAGAGGCACGGCTAGTTCTGGAGCACAAGTCTTCAGCACAATAGTGGGGATGTTGTCGAGGCCCATCACCTTTGCTGTATCCAGTGCGCTTAGCCGTTTCGTGATATCACGTGGAATGAATCGAATTGGCTGAAAACTGGCTTCTGTGATGGTGGGGACCTCAGGAGTAGGCCGATATGGATCATCCACTCGGCACTTCTGGCTGAAGATGGTTGCAAATGCTTCAGCCTTGTCTTTTGCACTCACGTGCTGGGCTCCACCATCATTGAAGATGGGGATATTCATGGAGCCTCCTCCTCCTGTTAGTTGGGTCTGGACTAATGATCTGGAGACGTGAGTTCAACTCCCACCACGGCAGCTGGGGAATTTAAATTCAGTTAATTAAATAAATCTGGAATAAAAAGCTAGTATCAGTAATGGTAACCATGAAACTATCCGATTGTCATAAAAACCCATCTGGTTCATTAATATCCTTTAGGGAAGGAAATCTGCCGTCCTTACCTGGTCTGGCCTATATCTGACTCCAGACCCACAGCAATGTGGTTGACTCTTAACTACCCTCTGAAATGGCCTAGCAAGCCACTCAGTTGTAACAAACCGCTACGAAACAAAATAATAAGAAAAAAACCGGACAGACCACCCGGCATCGACCTCAGCACTGGCTTTGGACACGGGAATGGCACACCCAGCCCAGTCGACCCTGCAAAGTCCTCCTCACCAACATCTGGGGACTTGTGTCAAAATTGGATGAGCTGTTCCACAGACTAGTCAAGCAACAGCCTGACATAGTCGTACTCACAGAATCATACCTCTCAACCAATGTCCCAAACTCCTCCATCACCATCCCTGGGTATGTCCTGTCCCACTGGCAGGACAGACCCACCAGGGGTGGTGGCACAGTGGTATACAGTCGGGAAGGAGTGGCACTGGGAGTCCTCAACATTGACTCCGGACCCCATGAAGTCTCATGGCTTCAGGTCAAGCATGGGCAAGGAAACCTCCTGCTGATTACCACTTACCGCCCTCCCTCAGTTGATGAATCAGTACTCCTCCATGTTAAACACCGCTTGGAAGAAGCACTGAGAGTAGCAAGGGCACAGAATGTACTCTGGGTGGGGGACTTCAATGTCCATCACCAAGAGTGGCTCGGTAGCACCACTACTGACCGAGCTGGCCGAGTCCTGAAGGACATAGCTGCCAGTCTGGGCCTGCGACAGGTGGTGAGAGAACCAACACGAGGGAAAAACCTACTTGACCTGGTCCTCACCAATCTACCTGTCGCAGATGCATCTGTCCATAACAGCATTGGTAACAGTGACCACCGCACAGTCATTGTGGAGACGAAGTCATCAGCAGCAGCAGAATTGTATTCCACCACAATCTGTAACCTCATGGCCCGGCATATCCCTCACTCTACCATTACCATCAAGCCAGGGGACCAACCCTGGTTCAATAAGGAGTGTAGAAGAGCATGCCAGGAACAATACCAGGCGTACCTAAAAATACGGTGCCAGCCTGGGGAAGCTGCAACACAGGACTACATGCATGCTAAAAAGCGGAAGCAGCATGCTATTGACAGGGCTAAGCGATCTCACAATCAACGGATCAGATCAAAGCTCTGCAGTCCTGCCACATCCAGTCGTGAATGGTGGTGGACCATTAAACAACTAACGGGAGGAGGAGGCTCCATGAATATCCCCATCCTCAATGATGGTGGAGCCCAGCACGTAAGTGCAAAAGACAAGGCTGAAGCGTTTGCAACCATCTTCAGCCAGAAGTGCCGAGTGGATGATTCATATCGGCCTACTCCTGAGGTCCCCACCATCACAGAAGCCAGTCTTCAGCCAATTCGATTCACTCCATGTGATAGCAAGAAACGGCTCAGCGCACTGGATACAGCAAAGGCTATGGGCCCTGACAACATCCCGGCTGTCGTGCTGAAGACTTGTGCTCCAGAACTAGCCGTGCCTCTAGCCAAGCTGTTCCACTACAGCTACAACACTGGCATCTATCCGACAATGTGGAAAACTGCCCAGGTATGTCCTGTCCACAAAAAGCAGGACAAATCCAATCAGGCCAATTACCGCCCCATTAGTCTACTCTCAATCATCAGCAAAGTGATG
Organism: Squalus acanthias; assembly: GCA_030390025.1. Taxonomy (NCBI): domain Eukaryota; kingdom Metazoa; phylum Chordata; class Chondrichthyes; order Squaliformes; family Squalidae; genus Squalus; species Squalus acanthias. The sequence goes on from CM059434.1 coordinate 131,827,790, forward strand.
GAAGGTGTCATCGACAGTGCTATCAAGCGGCACTTACTCACCAATAACCTGCTCACTGATGCTCAGTTTGGGTTCCGCCAAGACCACTCTGCTCCTGACCTCATTACAGCCTTGGTCCAAACATGGACAGAAGATCTGAATTCCAGAAGTGAGGTGAGAGTGACTGCCCTTGACATCAAGGCAGCATTTGACCGAGTGTGGCATCAAGGAGCCCTAGTAAAACTGAAGTCAATGAGAATCGGAGGGAAAACGCTCCACTGGCTGGAGTCATACCTAGCACAAAGGAACATGGTTGCGGTGATTGAAGGTCAATCATCACAGCCCCAGGACATCGCTGCAGGAGTTCCTCAGGGCAGTGTCCTCGGCCCAACCATCTTCAGCTACTTCATCAATGACCTTCCCTCCAACATAAGGTCAGAAATGGGGATGTTCGCTGATGACTGCACAGTGTTCAGTGCCATTCACAACTCCTCAGATAATGAAGCAGTCCATGCCTGCATGCAACGTTCAGGCTTGGGCTGATAAGTGGCAGGTAACATTCGAGCCACAGAATTGCCAGGCAATAACTATCTCCAACAAGTGAGAGTCAAACCACCACTCTGTGGGAGTACCTTCACCACGCGCACTGCAGCGGTTCAAGAAGGTGGCTCACCACCACCTTCTCAAGGGCAATTAGGGTTGGGCAATAAATGCTGGCCTTGCCAGCGACACCCACATCCCATAAACGAGTAAATAAAAAATGTTGTTTAATGGTCCACCGCCATTCCTGGATGTGGCAGGACTGCAGAGCTTTGATCTGATCCGTTGATTGTGGGATCGCTTAGCCCTGTCTATAGCATGCTGCTTCCGCTTTATAGTATGCATGTAGTCCTGTGTTGCAGCTTCCCCAGGTTGACACCTCTTCTTTAGGTACGCCCGATGCTGCTCCTGGCATGCTCTCCTACACTCCTTATTGAACCAGGGTTGGTCCCCTGGCTTGATGGTAATGGTAGACTGAGAGATATGCCGGGCCATGAGGTTACAGATTGTGGTGGAATACAATTCTGCTGCTGCTAATGGCCCACAGCGCCTCATGGATGCACAGTTTTGAGCTGCTAGACCTCCTACAATCAAACTGCTTGTAAAACCAATTAAAATAGAAAGGACTTGGATTCTGGTTGGCACAGTAACAATAAGTTCACAGTCAAAATATCGCTGTACAATCACAGTGATAAGGTGATCACATTTAAAGTCATTGTACAGTCACAAAATACTGACATTCAAAATCCTTGCACTTTCACAATAACAAGAAAATCAAACTTAAAATCGTTGCACAATCCCAGTGACAAAATGATCATATTTAAAATCATTGTATAGTCATAATAAAAATAAGATCAACAAATTTAAAATATTTGTACAATAAGAGCAACTAGAATTTTGCATTTGAGTCTAGAAATTGCCCGTGATTCATTGGGGATGAAATTGGTCTTGGGGACCAGCGAATCGGCAGCCGTTTTACACCCCGCCCAAGTCAAGGTCACAGAGAACTGGGCAGGCGTCAGGCTGAGCTGCTGCCGCACGGGTTGCACGACCGTCCAATTCCAATTCCAATTCCAGCCCCACTTCTTCTCCTGTTTCTTTAAGTTTCTCCCCCACCACCATTTCTCCTCGTACTCACGGAGGGAGAAACCACCAGCAAAACTTCCGCCAATTGTTCTGAAAATGTGCTAAATAATGAAGAAATTTCAATTGTTGCAATCTGGCAGAGTCTCGCGCACTTCATTGAGTTCCAAGCACTGCTACGGCGATGGACCCAATGCAATGAAATTGCGTGGTGAATTCCCCAGTTTAACAGGTTATCAGTTAAATCAATGTGACACATCCCACTCTGTCTCTCCCCTCTCTCTGTCTGTCTTTGTTTTTATTAGTTTGACCTTCAGTGTCATGTCTGTTTGGTAGATCAGGGTTGTAGTTACGGGTTAACAACAGAAAATGCTGGAAAAACTCAGCAGGCCAGGCAGCATCCGTGGAGAGAGAAACAGAGTTAACGTTTCAGGTCGAAGACCTTTCGTCAGAACTGGAAAAAAGCAGGAAATGGAATAGATTTTAAAGCAGGTTTAAGGCCCCAAACACCCCTTCCAGGTGAAACAGCGATTTACTTGTACTTCTGCAATTTAGTATACTGTATTCGCTGCTCACGATGCGGTCTCCTCTACATTGGGGAGACCAAACGCAGATTGGGTGACCGCTTTGCGGAACACCTCCATTCAGTCCGTAAGGGGGACCCCGAGCTCCCGGTGGCCTGTCACTTTAATTCACCGCTTCACTCCCACTCTGACCTCACCATCCTCGGCCTCTGGCATTGTTCCACGGAAGCTCAGCGTAAGCTCGAGGAACAGCACCTCATCTTTCGATTAGGCACCCTACAGCCCTCTGGACTCAACATAGAGTTCAATAACTGTTTCCAAGACTGTCACTGACCTCATCTCCTCTGGAGATCTTGCTCCCACGGCCGCCAACCTCATAGTTCCCCAACCCCGCACAGCCCGCTTCTACCTCCTTCCCAAGATCCACAAACAGGACTGCCCTGATAGACCCATCGTTTCAGCCTGTTCTTGCCCCACGGAACTTATCTCTTCCTATCTCGACTCTATTTTTTCTCCCCTTGTCCAGTCTCTTCCCACCTACATCCGCGACTCTTCCGATGGCCTCCGCCACTTTAACAGTTTCCAGTTTCCCAGCCCCAACCGTCTCCTTTTCACTATGGACGTACAATCCCTCTACACCTCCATCCCCCACCAGGATGGCCTGAGGGCGCGCCGCTTCTTCCTTGAACAGAGGCCTAACCAGTCACCATCCACCACCACCCTCCTCCGCCTGGCTGAACTTGTTCTCACATTGAACAACTTCTCCTTTGACTCCACTCATTTCCTCCAAATCAAAGGTGTTGCTATGGGTACCCGCATGGGTCCTAGCTATGCCTGCCTTTTCGTGGGATATGTGGAACACTCTTTGTTCCAGTCCTACTCGGATCCCCTCCCTCACCTCTTTTTCTGGTACATTGATGACTGTATCGGTGCCGTCTCCTGCTCTCGCCCTGAACTAGAAAATTTCATTCACTATGCTTCCAATTTCCACCCTTCCCTCACCTTCACATGGTCTATCTCCGACTCTTCCCTTCCCTTCCTCGACTTCTCTGTCTCCATCTCGGGGATAGGTTATTGACAAACATTCACTACAAGCCCACTGACTCCCACAGCTACCTGGACTACACTTCCTCCCACCATGCCTCCTGTAAGGACTCTATTCCATTCTCCCAGTTTCTCCGTCTCCGCCGCATCTGCTCTGACGATGCCACCTTCCATACCAGTGCTTCCGACATGTCTTCCTTTTTCCTCAACCAAGGATTCCCCTCTACCGTGGTTGACACGGCCCTCGACCGTGTCCGTTTTATCTCCCGCACTTCTGCCCTCACCCCTGCCCCTCCCTCCCGGAATCACGATAGAGCTCCCCTTGTCCTCACCTTTCACCCCACCAGCCTCCACATTCAACGGATCATCCTCCGCCATTTCCGCCACCTCCAGCGTGATCCCACCACCAAACGCATCTTCCCCTCACCTCCCCTTTCAGCATTCCGCAGGGACCGCTCCCTCCGCGACACCCTAGTCCACTCCTCAATCACCCCCAACAGCCCCTCCCCTTCGCCCGGCACCTTCCCGTGCAAGCGCAGGAGATGCAACACATGCCCTTAAACCTCCCCCCTTCCCACTGTCCAGGGCCCCAAACAACCCTTCCAGGTGAAACAGCGATTTACTTGTACTTCCTGCAATTTAGTATACTGTATTCACTGCTCACGATGTGGTCTCCTCTACATTGGGGAGACCAAACGCAGATTGGGTGACCGCTTTGCAGAACACCTCCGTTCAGTCCGTAAGGGGGACCCCGAGCTCCCGGTGGCCTGTCACTTTAATTCACCGCTCCACTCCCACTCAGACCTCACCGTCCTTGGCCTCTTGCATTGTTCCACGGAAGCTCAGCGTAAGCTCGAGGAACAGCACCTCATCTTTTGATTAGGCACTCTACAGCCCTCTGAACTCAACATAGAGTTCAACAATTTCAGATCATAACCCGGCCCTATCACATATATATATATATATTTTATTTTTTTATTTTTTTTATCCACACTTTTGTTTGGCCTTTTTTTCTTCCCTCCCACATGGCAGCTGTCCTTCATTCTGCCAGCACAATTCACACTTCATCTAGAGCCATCCTTTGTTCCTTAACCTGTCCCATTACCACCTCCTCTTGCCTTGAATATCTCTTAATGTCTCTCAATGTCTCTTAATCTCTCCTGCTTTCTATCCTATCACTGACCTTCCCTTTTGTTCTTTCATCCCCTCCCCCTTTTCCCAGCCCTAAACTTGCTTTAAAATCTATTCCATTTCCTGCTTTTTTCCAGTTCTGACGAAAGGTCTTCGACCTGAAACGTTAACTCTGTTTCTCTCTCCACGGATGCTGCCTGGCCTGCTGAGTTTTTCCAGTGTTTTCTGTTGTTATTTCGGATTTCCAGCATCCGCAGTATTTTGCTATTGTAGTTACGGGTGTCGGTTTTACCCGGTGTCGGACGATGGACCTGAAACGCCTTTTCTGATTTCAGTTGCCGGGCTTCAGGATGCGATGATTAACCAGCTGGTTGGCAGGTCGCAGGAGGAGCAGCAGTCTGTAGCCAAGCCCTCATGGCCTGGAGCTTCAGAGGACACTGGCCAAGAGCATGTCCAGGGTCCCCAACATGACCCACAGCAGCTCAGCGGAAGCCACTGGGGGGAACACTGGATAGAATTGGTAGAGTGCGTTTAAAAATGACACTATGAACGAGCACTTGGATGATTTAATGATCTGAAGCGACTGTTTTGTGTTTGGATGCACGTTAAATATCTTTATCACTCTTGGCGCTTTGTTCTGCAGCATTTTATAGAGCAGCTGTCTTGTCCAGAAGTCATTGGTGGGGAAACTGGCAGAATGATTCGAGAATGCAGGATTCAGGGTGGGGAGACTGAGCGTCCCAGGACTGTTAGTGCGAGAGGGGCTTTGGTGTTGAGTGTTCAGGACAAGGGGGTTGAGCCGTTCTGCTGGACCGCTGTGCAGTTAATTCGTCCCTTGCGCATCTCCCTGCATAGCCTGGTGCTGCCCCTCCTCCCTGTGCTTCCCCCTCTTCCGGGGCCAGCTACTCCTCCTCCAATGAGGATTCGCCCTGTGCATCCAGGGCTCCGAGGGTTAGATTATGAGGAGCAGTTACGGAAACTAGGTTTACATTCCCTGGAATATAGAAGGTTGAGGTTGAGGTTTTTAGGATTTTGAAAGGAGAGAGAGACTTTTTCCGCTGGTGGGGGCGTCTAGGACAAGGGGACAAAACCTTAAAATCAGAGCCAGGCCATTCAGGGGAGAAGGTGAGAAACACATCTTCACACAAAGGGCGGTAGAAGTGTGGAACTCTCTCACACAAAAAGCAGTAGATGCTAGCTCAATTAATAACTTTAAATCTGAGATTGATAGATGTTTGCTAGCCAAGGGTATTAAGGGATATGGAGCCAAGGCAGGTGGATGGAGTTAAGATACAAATCAGCCATGATCTCATTGAATGGCGGAACAGGCTCGAGGGGCTGACTGGGCTCCTCCTGTTCCGATGTTCTCATGTCTCTCTCTCTCTCCCTGTCTCATGTCTCTCTCATTGAATGGCAGAACAGGCTCGAGGGCCTGAATGGCCTCCTCCTGTTCCGATGTTCTCATGCCTCTCACTCTCCCAGGCTTATGTCTCTTTCTCTCCATCTCATGTCTCTCTCTCATTGAATGGCGGAACAGGCTCGAGGGGCTGACTGGGCTCCTCCTGTTCCGATGTTCTCATGTCTCTCTCTCTCTCTCTCCCTGTCTCATGTCTCTCTCATTGAATGGCAGAACAGGCTCGAGGGCCTGAATGGCCTCCTGTTCCGATGTTCTCATGTCTCTCTCTCTCTCTCTCCCTGTCTCATGTCTCTCTCATTGAATGGCGGAACAGGCTCGAGGGCCTGAATGGCCTCCTCTTCCGATGTTCCTCCGGCTGCAATCCTCTCTAGACAGCTATATTGTGGAGGACGCAGTGGGCCACAATTATGAGGGAGACTCTCTCCAGTGTATATTGTGGAGGACGCAGTGGGCCACAATTATGAGGGAGACTCTCTCCAGTGTATATTGTGGAGGACGCAGTGGGCCACAATTATGAGGGAGACTCTCTCCAGTGTATATTGTGGAGGACGCAGTGGGCCACAATTATGAGGGAGACTCTCTCCAGTGTATATTGCGGGGAACCCTGCTGGACCTCTCAAGGCAGAGAAAGCTTTGCTTTAGGAGCCCTTTAGTGAGCTCGATGAGCCTCCTTGTGCTGGAATGGCTCTGGTTATATCGGAGCTGCTCAGGCGTCGTGAGGTTTCGAAGGGCTGTCATGAGCCAGGTTGGCTGGGGCAAGAGAGGGGGGAACATCGCTTGTTCCCAAGTAGCCATCCTCTCCCCTTCCTGGAAAATTGGCAGGATGTTCGACTGCCGCAGGATAAATGAATCAGGCCGGCTGCCTTGGTATCTGCCACAGATGTGCGTTATTCCCTTGGTGTGTTCGACATTGATGGCCATTGAGCGAATGGAACCCCTTCCAGTTAATACACGCTCCTGGCTATTCCTACAGTGCCCTGATGGCAATGCGAGTGCAGTCACTAGCACCCTGCACTCCAGGGGAAGTCAGCCCTTGCTGTGAACTCTCGTTCTGGCAGTTTTCTTCAATTGGGAAAGAGATGTCGTAGTTCACTCTGGAAAAGCATGCGCTGGTCACCTGCTTGACGCACTTATGGAGCGTTGCCTGCGAGCGATGTCCCCTGGTAGCAGCTTGGAACGATCCTGACGCAAAGACATTCAGGGCGGTGGTCACCATCACAGCCCCTGGCATGGCCTGGCATAGCACGACCCCCTGATACATCAGGCTGCAGGTCTTGTTTCATGAGGGAGCAAAGGTAAGCAACTACTTGCCTCGATAAGCACAGCCTCCTCATACACGGCTCCTCAGAACTGTTGAGCCACAACAACAGCAACCTGTATTTATATAGCACTAAAACGTCCCAAAGAGCATCACAGGGGCGTAATCAGACAAAATTTGACACCAAGCTACACAACAAGATATCAGGACAGGTGACCAAAAGCTTGGTCAGACAGGTAGATTTTAAGGGGCATCTTAAAGGTGGAGGGAAAGGCGGAGAGGTTTAGGGAGGGAATTCCAGAGCTTATGGCCTAGGCAGCTGAAGGCACTGCCACCGATGGTGGGGCGATTAAAATCAGGGACGAGCAAGAGTCCAGAATTCGAGGAACGCAGAGTTCTCAGAGGGTTGTAGGGCTGGAGGAGGTTACAGAGATAGGGAGGGGCGGAAGCCATGGAGGGATTTGAAAACAAGGAGGAGTATTTTAAAATCGAGGCGTTGCCGGACCGGGATCCAATGGAGTTCAATGAGCACAGGAGTGATGGATGAACGGGACTTGGTGCGAGTTAGGATACGGGCCTGGACCATTTTTCTGTATGCTAGCGGGCATAGCCCACTGCGCTTTTGTATAAAGAGGCTCGAAGCACCGTAAACTGGCCCACAGCTGGGAGAAGGCACGTCCTGGTGTTCTTAAGTCTCTGAACTCCATCAGTTTGGAGAGTAATTCGGAACTTTTTGTGGGGGGGGACTTTGGAGTTCCTTTTTTTTGCAATAATTTAGGAGCAGTTTTTTGGCATGTCAGTTTTATTCAGCATTTTGTTCTGAGTTCAAGGTTCACATCGTTGCGTTCAGTAGACAAAGAGGCCTAGACATTTGATGGCCTGTTCCTCGGGCGCTAAACGGGTGCGTAAGCCGAGGACGTGCTCAGTTCCAGCCGGAGGTGTGCCGCCTGTCATTTTGGATCCAGCTTTTCCGTCGGTGTCCAGAGCGCATGCCAGAACTATTTAAAGCAATGAGTAACTTATTAAATTAGGGTCCTGCGTTTCCTTTATCTGGTTATGGTCTGCCCCAGCCACTCGCTGGCCTGACTCGCCACGTGCCGAACTCACTGAGCAACTCGTGGCGCTAACAGGCAGGAAGGAGCCTTCACCAGCGCCATTTAAAGGCATCAAGCAGTACTTCCAGGTTAGTTTCTGGTTTCTTATTGGAGGCTGCTGGTTAAATCCTGGGCTTTTTTGGGTCTGCTTTCTGACTCTGGAGAGTTCAGTTTGACGTCCGAGAAGATTTTGCTGCTGTTGCATTTTTGTTGGCTGCCTTTAGAAGCAATTTGAATGCAGAGATGGGTGGCCTGGTAGAGCTGCCCTCAGGGCTGGAGGAGGAGGTGGAGCAGGAGCAATTCACAGAAGGGGGAAGAGGAGGAGGAGTTGACTGAACAGGAGGTCGTATCCACAGTGGGTCGTCAGGGAGCACTTCTCCTACCTGAAGCTCACTGAGGAGCAATGTGTGAGGCGCCCTCGCTTTACCGAGGAGGCTGTCATCGAGGTCTGTCACCTGCTGGAGCCACAACTCAAGCCTCGCACCAGGGCATGGACAACACTGCCTGTGGCTGTCGAGGTCACCGTGGCCGTCACTTCTTATGCCGCTTTTATGGCTCCTTTCAGACTGCAGGAGGCGATATCAGCGACATCTCTCAATAAGCAGTCCACCGCTGGGTCAGGGAGGTCACCAAGGCTCACTACACCAAGAGCAACACCTACATCTCCTTCCCCATTGACAGTGTGAAGCAGGGCGAGAGAGCACTGGCTTTCGCCCGAATGGCATCTCGCCCATACCTATGTGGAAGTGCGTGAAGCTGGCACTAACCGCATCAACTAGAGAAAAAGATTTTTATTTCAAATCCTGCTCATCGTTCAACATGACATCAGAATGATACCGGGGATGAGGGATGTCAGTTATGTGGAGAGACTAGAGAAGCTGCGATTGTTTTTCTTAGAGTACTGAAGGCTAAAGGGAGATTTAATAGAGGTGAGCAAAATGATGAAGGAGTTTTGATAGAGTAAATAAGGAGAAACTGCTTCCAGCGGCAGGAGGGGGCTGGTAACCAGTGAACACAGATTTAAGATCATTATCAAAAGAACCAGGGGGGCAGATGAGAATTTTTTTTACACAGCGAGTTATGATCTGGATTGCACTGCCTGAAAGGGGGAAAAGAGCAGGGGGAGTGCGACTAATTGGATGGCTTTTTCAAGGAGCCTGCACAGGCACGATGGGCCAAATGGCCTCCTCCTGTGCTGTATGATGCTATGATTCTATGATATCCATTTCTATATCTATTATAATGGGAAAATGCTAGAATCCATTATTAAGGTAGTGGTAACAGGATACTTAGAAAATCATAATATGATTAGGCAGAGCCAACATGGTTTTATGAAAGGGAAATGGTATTTGACAAATTTATTCGAGTTTTTTGAGGATGTAACTAGCAGGGTAGATAAAGGGGAACCAGTGGATGTAGTATATTAGGATTTCCAAAAGGCATTTGATAAGGTGCCACATAAAAGGTTGTTACGCAAGATAACGGCTCATGGGGTTGGGGGTAATATATTAACATGGATCGAGGATTGGTTAACGGACAGAAAACAGAGTAAGGATAAACAGATCATTTTCAGGTTGGCAGGCTGTAACTAGTGGGGTGCCGCAAGGATCAGTGCTGGGGCCTCAGCTGTTTACAATCTATATTAATGACTTAGATGAAGGGACCGAGTGTAATGTATCCAAGTTTGCTGATGATACAAAGCTAGGTGGGAAAGTAAGCTGTGAGGAGAACACAGAGCCTGCAAAGGGACATAGACAGGTTAAGTGAGTGAGCCATAAGGTAGCAGATGGAGTATAATGTGGGGAAATGAGAGGTTATTCAATTTGGTAGACGAATAGAAAAACAATATTTTTTAAATGGTGAGAAACTATTAAATGTTGGTGTTTTTCCTTTCAAATATCCAAGAGCTGCTATCTGCCCAGGCAGTAGAGGAAGACTAAGAAGACAGCGATGATGAAGCCGCATCGTCATTCAATTTCACACTCGCAGCCCCCAGATCAGAAACTGACACTGCGCATATCTTAGTGGAGAGCATCGAGGCGGGGTCTGCACTTGGTGAAACGATGGGCACGAGGGGTCTGCAGCCAGTGCAGGGGAAAGGGACAGCTCCGGTTCCAGCTTGCTGGAGGGCGAGGTCGCACATGAGTTCTGCTGCAGAGGACTCAGATGGGGACTTCGATGGGCCACAGGAACAGGTTGATGGGTCTACACAGCAAAATGCTTGGTGCATTGGCAAGCCTGACAGAAAGCCTGCGTTCAATGTCAAGGAGCATGGAGGAGGAGTCCGACAGCAACTTGGCACAGGACTTTATGCAGAGCTTGGAGCCCATCCTTTCCAGCATGGAACTGGTGGCCAACTCCATCAACACACTTGTGGAACCAACCATGGTGCAGCGTCTGATGGCCGATGTCTCAGCTTCCATTGCAGCACAAGCAGCAATCACTCAACGTCTGAGTGCGGCAGTGGAAGCTCAGACTGCTGCCATCATGGCTCTGGATACCAGTGTTGAAAGGGGCTTCCAGGGTGTCTCAGCAGTCCAGCAATCTGTCCTCCAGCAGATTACTAGGATTGCTGAGGCACTGCCCCGTAGAGTGGCAGTGGCTCCAAGGAGCACGAACCTGCTGTCCTCTCTCAGGATGACAGCACTCGTCCTCCCAACCCTGCCACTCCACCAGTGCCCTTGCTGTTGACAGTCAGCCCAGACTGCTGCCACCCAGGCTGAGATGGTACAGTTTGAAGCCGGGCCTTCTAGGCCCAGAGCTGCTCGAGGTCATCCTCCAAGGCCATCTGCACTCTCCCCCACTGAAAGTCAGCAGCCTTCCGCCAGCCATGCTGCAGCCACTGGGGTAGCACTTCCCGGGGGCACTAGGACAGGCAAAGGCACACGGAAGACAGGCACTAAGGGAATGGATAAGGGTGATAAGTTTAATTTTTATACAATGTAGCATGATTTTATTGATCAGTTTGGTTTGGAATGTGTATTTTGTGTTGGCTTTTATTTTTGTATTGTGGGCAAGAGGACGACATGATGGTCAGTGACAGAGGGAAAGTAAGGAGTGTGGGACTGCTGGTGAATGATGAATTGGAGTTGAAATTACTGGCATTGTACTTGAATTAGTTCTTCACGTACAGCCTGGGCAGAAAGGGGCTGTGTAGGTTGCAGCATTCCTCCTCTTCCGCCTTCTCTTCCTCGTCCTCCTCTTCTTCATCCTCATCCTCCTCAGCTTCTCGCCTTATAGGTGGTGGCAAGGGCTGTTCCCTCATGCTGGCAAGGTTGTGCAGCGTGCAGCATACCACCACAAATCTTGAGACCCGCTCAGCCGAGTACTGCGGGGCTCCTCCAGAGCGGTCCAGGCAGCGGAATCATTGCTTCAGCACGCCAATGGTCTGCTCTATAAGATTTCTTGTGGCAGCATGGCTTTCATTGTATGCATGCTGCGCACATGTGCGTGGGTTGCGAACCTGAACCATGAGCCATGCCATCAGCGGATAGCCCTTGTCGTCCAGGAGCTTCCATCATTTTGCCGTGCTGGCTGAAATACAGCTGGCACTGCGGACTGCTGCGGAATGAACACATCATGACTGCTGCCAAGATACCGGGCATTGACCTACATGATGCACGTTGAGGGAGTGGAATCCCTTTCAGTTCAGGTACATGCCAGAGTTGACATGAGGCACACGCAAAGCAATGTGCACGCAGTCAATGGCAGTCTGCACCACGGGGAAGCCTGCAGTCCATGCAAAGCCTTGTGCTCACTCTGCCTGCTTCTCTCTGGCAAGAGGGAATGAAATGAAGTTATCTCTCCTTGAATAGAGAGCCTCAGTGCAACAGTGGACGGCAAACTGTGAGATGTTGCTAGTATCTCCAGCAGTAGCCTGAAAGGAGGCAGAGGTATGAAAGTTCACAGCCACGGTCACCTTCACAGCCACTGGCAATGCGGTCCTTGCCCTGCTCTGAGGTTGGAGGTGTGGCTGTAGCATTTGGCAGATTTCAGCGACGCCCACCTTAGTAAACATAGAAACATAGAAGATAGGAGCAGGAGTAGGCCATTCGGCCCCTCGAGCCTGCTCCGCCATTCAATGCGATCATGGCTGATCATCCAAATTCAGTACCCTGTCCCTGCTTTCTCCCCATATCCCTTGATCCCTTTAGCCTTAAGAAATATATCCAACTCCTTCTTGAATATATTTAATGAATTGGCCTCTACTGCCTTCTGTGGTAGAGAATTCCACAGGTTCACCACTCTCTGGGTGAAGAAATTCCTCCTCATCTCAGTCCTAAATGGCTTACCCCTTATCCTTAGACTGTGACCCCTGGTTCTGGACTCCCCGACCATCGGGAACATCCTTCCTGCATCTAGTCTGTCCAGTCCTTTCAGAATTTTATAAGTTTCAATGAGATCCCCTCTCATTCTTCTATACTCCAGCGAGTATAAGCCCAATCGACCCAATCTCTCCTCATATGTCATTCCTGCCATCCCAGGTATCAGCCTGCTGAATCTTCGCTGAACTCCTTCCATGGCAAGAACCTCCTTCCTCAGATAAGGCGACCAAAACTGCACACAGTACTCAAGATGTGGTCTTACCAAGGCCCTGTACAACTGCAGCAAGACATCCTTGTTCCTGTACTCAAACCCTCTCGCTACGAAGGCCAACATACCATTTGCCTTCTTAACCGCCTGCTGCACCTGCATGCTTACCTTCAGCGACTGGTGCACAAGGACACCCAGGTCTCGTTGCACTTCCCCTTCTCCCAATCTACTGCCATTCAGATAATAATCTGCCTTCCTGTTTTTGACACCAAAGTGGATAACCTCGCATTTATCCACGTTATATTGCATCTGCCATGCATCTGCCCAATCACCCAACCTGTCCAAATCATCCTGATTTAAAGCGCAGACGTCTCAAACATTGGTTGTCGCTGAAGTTCAGGTAGGAAAATTGCTCCCTGAAAACCCCGGGCGGATATGGCCTCCTGCTGAGAGCCTTCTCCCCATCCTCCTCCTCCCTCTTCTAGCAGCTTGTCCTGCTCTGCGTGGCCTCTGCTCATTTTCCCAGTCATTTATGATTCCAAGAGGAAGGCCTACTAGTGCACCCATGTCTGGGAGCAAGCTGAGCAGAAGCTTTGAAGTCAGCAAAAAGTACTTATAGAATCATAGAATAGATACAGCACAGAAGGAGGCCATTCAGCCCGTCGAGCCCGTGCCAGCTCTCTGCAAGAGCACTTCAGCTATTCCCACTCCCCCGTCCTTTCCCCGTAGCCCTGCAAATTTTTTCCTTCAGGTACTTATCCAATTCCCTTTTGAAAACCACGATTGAGTCTGCCTCCACCACCCTTTCAGGCAGTGCATTCCAGATCCTAACCACTCGCTGCGTAAAAAAGTTTTTCCTCATGTCACCTTTGGATCTTTTGCCAGTCACCTTAAATCTGTGTCCTCTGGTTCTCGACCCTTCCGTCAATGGGAACAGTTTCTCTCTTTCTACTCTGTCCAGACCCATCATGATTTTGAGCACCTCTATCAAATCTCCTCTCAACCTTCTCTGCTCTGAGAACAACACCAGCCTCTCCAGTCTAACCATGTAACTGAAGTCCCTCATCGCTGGAATCATTCTCGTAAATCTTTTCTGCACCCTCTCTCAGGCCTTCACATCCGTCCTAAAGTGCGGTGCCCAGAATTGGACACAATATTCCAGTTGAGGCCGAACCAGTGGTTTATAAAGGTTCATCATAACTTCCTTGTTTTTGTACTCTATGGGCTGGATTTTGTCAATGGGGAAGTGATGGAGGCGGGACTCCCACTTTTTGGGTTGTAGTCCCGCCTCCATCGACTTGTGGCCAACCCACTGTATTTTCCCTTGATTGACCTTGTTAAGCCCGCCCAGCGGGCTCAGCAGGCCAATCAAGAGTCCCTTGGATACAGGTGACGTCAGCCATTGAAATTTCATCTGTCAAGAGCTGTTGACAGATGAAATTTCAGCGTTTGACAGCTCTGTGAAGCTGTCAATCACTGACAATATGATTTCTAACTTGAGTCCCTGTACTTAGACTCAGTTAGAAATCAATCCAGCACAGAAAGCAGAGACTGCAGCTTTTGACAGCTCCGCGGCCATTCTGCTTTCTGTGCCGGTGAGCTGAGGGACTCCCGAGAACTGAAGGAAGGAAGCCTGCAAGACAAAGTTAAGGTAAGTACAAGTTCTTAAAACACTTTACACACACCAAACACACTTACCTCTGCACTCATGCACCCATCACTCACCTGCACATCTCGACCCCTCCAAGCCCTCCAGACCCACGGTCCGCCTCGCTAAATCGGCGTGGTTCGGACCTGTCGGGAAGCCCACACTTCAGGGCTAAAAATAGGGATTAGGCAAAAAACTGCCTGTTAACTACCTGTTAACAGGCAGTTAATTGGCACTAATCCCCTTCCCGCCTCAGGGAGGCGGGTCCCAGCACAGGTCGGGTACCCGCCTCCAGCGAAACTGGCATGGAGGCGGGTTGGGGGCGGGATGGGTTCGGGACCCCCGAATCTGCAACTTTAACCCCCCACATGCCTCCAAACCCGCCTCCACGGGTCAATGAAAATTCTGCCCTATGCCTCTATTCATGAAGGCCAGTATCCTGTATGCTTTTTAAACCGCTTTCTCAACCTGCCCTGCCAGCTTCAACGATTTGTGAACATATACCCCTAGTTCTCTCTGTTCATGCACTCACTTTAGGATTGTACCCTTTAGTTTATATTGGCTCCCCTCGTTCTTCTGACCAAAATGTATCACTTCGCACTTTTCTGCATTAAATTTCATCTGCCACGTGCCCACCCATTCCACCAGCCTGTCTATGTCTTTTTGAAGTTGATCACTATCCTCCTCGCTGTTCACTATACTTCCAAGTTTTGTGTTATCTGCAAATTTTGAAATTGTGCCCTGTATTCCCAAGTCTAAGTCATTAATATATATCAAGAAAAGTAGTGGTCCTAGTACCGACCCCCTGGGGAACACCACTTTGTACCTTCCTCCAGTCCGAAAAACAACCGTTCACTACTCTCTGTTTCCTGTCACTTAGCCAATTCCGTATCCATGCTGCCACTGTCCCTGTTACTCCATGGGATTCAACTTTGCTGGCAAGCCTATTATGTGACACTTTATCGAACGCCTTTTGGAAGTCCATGTACACCACGTCAACCGCATTGCCCTCATCAACCCCCTCTGTTACCTCATCAAAAAACTCAATCAAGTTAGTTAAACACGATTTGCCTTGAACAAATCCATGCTGGCTTTCCTTAATTAATCCAAACTTGTCCAAGTGACTGTTAACTTTGTAATAACAACAGAAAATGCTGGAAACACCCAGCAGGCCAGGCAGCATCCGTGGAGAGAGAAACAGAGTTAACGTTTCAGGTCTGTGACCCTTCATCAGAACTGGAAAAAGTTAGGGATGTAACAGGTTTTAAGCAGGTGCAGAGACAGGGAAAGGGGGGGAGGGGAGGAAGGAATTAAAGGGACGGTCTGTGCTAGAATGGACAGCAGGAGAAATTAAATGTTGCAAAGTATACTGTATTCACTGCTCACGATGCGGTCTCTTCTACATTGGGGAGACCAAACGCAGATTGGGTGAGCGTTTTGCGGAACACCTCCGTTCAGTCCGTAAGGGGGACCCCGAGCTTCCGGTCGCCTGTCACTTTAATTCTCCGCTTCACTCCCACTCTGATCTCTCTGTCCTCGGCCTATTACACTGTTCCAATGAAGCTCAACGTAAGCTCGAGGAACAGCACCTCATCTTTCGATTAGACACTTTACAGCCTTCTGGGCTCAACATCGAGTTCAACAATTTCAGATTATAACCCTGGCCCCCATTTTTTCAGGCGGCTGTTGATGATTCTGCCATCCCCATTTGCAACATTTAATTTCTCCTGCCTTCCACCCGATCACAGACCGTCCCGTTAGTTCCTTGCAAACTGTGAGATGTTGCCTCCCCCCCTCCTTTTCCTGTCTCTGCACCTGCTTAAAACCTGTTACATCCCCTAACTTTTTCCAGTTCTGACGAAGGGTCACAGACCTGAAATGTTAACTCTGTTTCTCTCTCCATGGATGCTGCCTGGCCTGCTGAGTGTTTCCAGCATTTTCTGTTGTTATTTCAGATTTCCAGCATCTGCAGTATTTTGCTATTGTATTACTGTTAACTTTGTCCCTGATCAGCGTTTCTAAAAGTCTCCCCACTACCGAGGTTAAACTGACTGGTCTGTAGTTGCTGGGTTTATCCTTACACAATTTTTTGAACAAGTGTGTAATATTTGCAATTCTCCAGTCCTCTGACACCACCGCCGTATCTAAAGGGGATTGGAAGATTATGGCCAGTACCTCCACGATTTCCATCCTTAACCTCCCTCAGCATCCTAGGATGCATCCCATCCGGTCCTGGTGACTTATCAACTTTAAGTACAGGCAGCCTTTCTAGTACCTCCTCTTAATCAATTTTTATCTCATCCAGTATCTCCACTACCTCCTCTTTCACTATGACCTCAGCACCTGCCACACCACTTCCTGTAGACTTTTGAAACTTGAAACAACTATGGAAAGCACCAAAACCATGGAGCAACAGCCAAAAGAAATAAACCAGCAACTAACCTGTAAGTAGTTGATGATCCCTTTAAATATCGCAGGTGGGGGGGTCCTTCATGCTGCTCAGCACGTGTTCTGCTGTGCGAGGTTAAGAGAGGGTATCGGCTGGGTGTGGAGCTCCAAATTGGCAGCGCTGGTGTCAAATCAACATTGCACGCTGATTGACGTCATGATCTGCCTGCTCTGCACACTTCCGGCGGACGTTAAGTGCGTGCCGCTGACCCTTTTAGCAATAAGGCGTCTGGTGCACTTCCCGTCAGAAGTGTGCACGTGCTGCGGACGCTATTTGGGACTCGAAGGAGCCTTGTAGTCCCCAAAAAACAGACTCTACTGAGCCCAATTTCTCCCCCTAAGGCTCTGAGAGACACGGAGGATTTGACGAGAGGGCTGGATTTAACGCGGTTCAAGGTGAGGATTTTGAATACAGGGCAAATGGAATATTTACCCACTATTTGTACTCAGCGTCAGCTTGAGGGACTCCCAGGGCAGGTAAAGCACGGGTTAGATACAGAGTAAAGCTCCCTCTACACTGTCCCATCAAACACTCCCAGGGCAGGTACAGCACGGGTTAGATACAGAGTAAAGCTCCCTCTACACTGTCCCATCAAACACTCCCAGGGCAGGTACAGCACGGGTTAGATACAGAGTAAAGCTCCCTCTACACTGTCCCATCAAACACTCCCAGGGCAGGTACAGCACGGGTTAGATACAGAGTAAAGCTCCCTCTACACTGTCCCATCAAACACTCCCAGGGCAGGTACAGCACGGGTTAGATACAGAGTAAAGCTCCCTCTACACTGTCCCATCAAACACTCCCAGGGCAGGTAGAGCACAGGTTAGATACAGAGTGAAGCTCCATCTACACTGTCCCATCAAACACTCCCAGGGCAGGTACAGCACGGGTTAGATACAGAGTAAAGCTCCCTCTACACTGTCCCATCAAACACTCCCAGGGCAGGTAGAGCACAGGTTAGATACAGAGTAAAGCTCCCTCTACACTGTCCCATCAAACACTCCCAGGGCAGGTACAGCACGGGTTATATACAGAGTAAAACTCCCTCTACACTGTCCCCATCAAACACTCCCAGGGCAGGTACAGCACGGGGTTAGATACAGAGTAAAGCTCCCTCTACACTGTCCCATCAAACACTCCCAGGGCAGGTACAGCACGGGTAAGATACAGAGTAAAGCTCCCTCTACACTGTCCCATCAAACACTCCCAGGGCAGGTACAGCACGGGTAAGATACAGAGTAAAGCTCCCTCTGCACTGTCCCATCAAACACTCCCAGGGCAGGTACAGCACGGGTTAGATACAGAGTAAAGCTCCCTCTACACTGCCCTATCAAACACTCCCAGGGCAGGTACAGCACGGGTTAGATACAGAGTAAAGCTCCCTCTACACTGTCCCATCAAACACTCCCAGGGCAGGTACAACACGGGTTAGATACAGAGTAAAGCTCCCTCTACACTGTCCCATCAAACACACCCAGGGCAGGTACAGCACGGGTTAGATACAGAGTAAAGCTCCCTCTACACTGTCCCATCACACACTCCCAGGGCAGGTACAGCACGGGTTAGATACAGAGTAAAGCTCCCTCTACACTGTCCCATCAAACACTCCCAGGGCAGGTACAGCACGGGGTTAGATACAGAGTAAAGCTCCCTCTACACTGCCCCATCAAACACTCCAAGGACAGGTACAGCACGGGTTAAATACAGAGTAAAGCTCCCTCTACACTGTCCCATCAAACACTCCCAGGGCAGGTACAGCACGGGTTAGATACAGAGTAAAGCTCCCTCTACACTGTCCCATCAAACACTCCCAGTTCAGGTGGTGCACATGTTACTTGGTCCTTGTGAGGGGTTGATATGAGGGCGCTGCGGGGAGTGCCCAGAGAGCAGTGTTGCCACCCTGGTGTTTCTAATTTCCGTTAATAATTCAGAACCTCAATGCAACCTGGTCATGTTTACAAACAATACCAAATAATTTAGATCCAAGAAAGTCAAATCGGAATATTTTCTTACTGGTGAGAGACTCGGAGCTGTGGAAGAGTAAAGGGATTTCGGTGTCCATGTACATTAATCACTAACCGCTAGCGTACAGGTACTAAAAGCAATCAAAAAGGCCAATGCGTTGTTGGCCATTCTCTGAAGATGGCTGGATTACAAAGAGGAGGAAGTGAAGCTTCAGTTGCACAGAGCCTTGATCAGACCTCATCTGGAGTACCGTGGAATTCAGTTTTGGGCCCTGAACCTCAGAAAGCACATATTGGTCCTGGAGGGAGTACAGTGCAGATTTACCAGAATGATAGCAGGGCTTTCAGTGTTAAATGCTGAGGACAGGTTGCATAAACTTGGTTTTGGTTCACTTGAGTTTAGAGGGTTGAGGGGTGATCTAATTAAGGTGTTTAAAATGACAAAGGAATTCGATAGGCTAGATACAGAGAAACTAATTCCTCTGTTGTGGGAATCCAGAACATGGGAAATAAACTTAAAAATAGAGCTAGGCGATTCAGGAGTGAATTCAGAAAACTCTTTTGCACATAAAGAATAGTGGCAATCTGGAACTGTCTTCTCTCAAAAGGCTGTAGATGCTGGGTTGATTGAAATTTTCAAGACTGAGATCGATAGATTTGTTTTGGGTAAGTGTATCAATGGATAAGGAGGAAAGGTGAGTCAATGGGAATTGGGGGAAACTCTCCACTGGCTGGAGTCATACCTAGCACAAAGGAAGATGGTTGAAGTGGTTGGAGGCAAATCATCTCAGCCCCAGGACATCGCTGCAGGAATTCCTCAGGGCAGTGTCCCAGGCCCAACCATCTTCAGCTGCTTCATCAATGACCTTCCCTCCATCATAAGGTCAGAAGTGGGGATGTTTGCTGATGATTGCACAGTGTTCAGTGCCATTCACAACTCCTCATATAATGAAGCCATTTGTGCCCACATGCAGCAAGACCTGGACAACATTCAGGCTTGGGCTGATAAGTGTCAGGTAACATTCGTGCCACATAAGTGCCAGGCAATGACCTTCTCCAAGAATAGAAAGTCTAACAACCTTCCCTTGACATTCAATGGCATTACCATCGCCGAATCCCCCACCATCAATATCCTGGGGTCACCTTTGACCAGAAACTTAACTGGACCAGCCACATAAATACTGTGGCTACAAGAGCAGGTCAGAGGCTGGGTATTCTGCAGTGAGTGTCTCACCTCCTGACTCCCCAAAGCCTTTCCACCATCTACAAGGCACAAATGAGGAGTGTGATGGAATACTCTCCACTTGCCTGGATGAGTGCAGGTCCAACAACACTCAAAAGGCTCGACACCATCCAAGACAAAGCAGCCCGCTTGATTGGTCCCCCATTCACCACCTTAAACATTCACTCCCTCCACCACCGGTGCACCGTGTCTGCACTGTGCACCAACTATAAGATGCTCTGCAGCAACTCGCCAAGGCTTCTTTGACAGCATCTCCAAAATCTACACCCTCTACCACCCAGAGTTGCCCGTATCCTAACTCGCACTAAGTCCTATTCACCCATCGCCCCGTGCTCGCTGACCTACTTTGGCTCCTGGTCCGAGGTCAAAATAGCGGCCACCATGTGCTCAGCTCACTGACACATTAAACTAACTGGAAGATGTAATTTGTAAATGTAGCCACTTTAAAACATTTATAACACCAGGGTTGGGCTCTCAGTTCTGCAGACCAGAGTCGTCAGATAGTCAAAACAGTTTTTCTTGCAGGTAAAGTGGTCAAGGTGTGAAACACAAGATGTACGAGCCACAAAACAGCAACTCGCCAAGGCTTCTTCGACAGCACCTCCCAAACCCGCGACCTTTACCATCTAGCAGAACAAGGGTATCGAGCGCATGGGAACACCACCCCTCCAAGTCACACACCACCCTGACTTGAATAACCACGCTATTGTGACTTTTGTGCATATATATAATTATCTCCTTCCAGCGACATACATTAATCAAAAATACAATGTTCTAGTAACTTTATTATTAAACATTATCACCTCCATGTTGCCCTCCAAGTCGCACACCACTCTGACTTAAACATATGGGGGGAGAAATTCAGTATCGCCCCATTTGGGGCGCAATTATCGGCCGGGTGCAAAGATTAGCGCCTGGCGCTAATTATCGCCTCCGACTGCAAACTTGGCTTTTATCGCCCCTGGAGGTGATTGGAGCGCTACATCAGGCGCTACACACCTGTCTTAAGGCGCAAAGGCCGAGGAGCGAGGCGCTAACTCAGAGCGCTGGCGAAGCTCATGTGATGTCAGTCAGCAATGGAACACAAACACAATGGCGCCGGCCAGTTCTTAAAGGGGAGATTTGATTTTGCTCTCCATCCACATCCTGCTCATTGCAGCCTTGAATCTCGGCCTGGAGAGACCTGTACATCAAATCTGCTGGAAAGAACAATGGAGAGGCCATGGGAAAGAGCTCAGAGTGCAGCCCCCACAGTCTCTTCTAAATCGATACAAGGAAGGGCCAATCAAAATGAACCTGCAAAGTGCCGCTCAGTACCCAAAACTCCTTCACACATCGTTGAATCTCTCCAGAAGTCTCTCTCTCCCTTTCTCAGAATGCGTGGTGCAAAAATGTCACCAACAAAAAAAGGCAGGAAGCGGTCGCCTTTAAATAGTGCTCCCCCAGTCCCTTCCTGACTGCAAAACGCTCCCCTCAACCTGTCGTTGCTAGCGGCAGGCGGTAAGACAGGGGGCGCCACTCAATATCCGGTCCGGGGCGCTACCGGGGCATTGCGCACTCGACTGACGTCACGATCTGCGGGCGCAGGAGATCATGGCAGTAGTGTTTAGTGCCGCCGCAAAATGTCCAGTTAATTTCGTGAGCGGCGCAAACATCGCCGCGCCCGGGCGCTAGATGCTTTGCGCCCCATTAGCGCCCTCTTAAGGCACTAATGGGGGGCACAAACCAACTGAATTTTTCCCCATGATCCTATAATCGGCCGTTCCTTCATCGCCACTGGGTCAAAATCCTGGAACTCCCTTCCTAACAGAACTATGGGTGTAACTTTACCACATGGACTGCAGCGGTTCAAGAAGGCAGCTCACAAGCACCTTCTTAAGGGCAATTAGGGATGGTCAATAAATGCTGGCCTTGTGAGCGACGCCCACATCCCATGAATGAAAAAAAAATGGAGTTGAGTTTCAGATCAGCCATGATCTGATTCACTGGCGGAACAGGATCAAGAGGCTGAATCGAATGCTTCCTTCTAGTAACTATTACATTGTCTTGTTCCAGGTAATATAACAAATCTGTAGATTGCATTGTAGGAGCTGTTGTGAGATAAAGACTATTGATTGCTTTGATACTGTTTACAAGATGTGTGTAATGTAACATCTGTTCATGTTGTGTGAGTGGTTTATCTGTTAGACCTGCCCTATTATTTGCAGGCTATTCCACTTCTAATTCAATACCCATGCCTACTGAACACATACAAAGCTCCTTTACTGTGTTTCTACAGTTCAGCTGTTCATTGATCCACTGTCAGCCTGGGTTCAGTGGTAGCTCTCTTACCCTTGAGTTCATGGTGTTGTAGCTTCAAGTCCTGCTCCAGATCTTGAGCATGTCATCTAGGCTGATACTCGAGTGCACTACTGAGGGAGTGCTGCATTGTCAGTCCTACTGTTTTTCAGATGGGATCTAAAAGATCCCATGGCACTATGTGAAGAAGAGCAGAGGAGTTCTCCAAGTGAGTCAGACCCAACCAACACCAGCAAAAAACAGATTAACTGATCAGTTATCTCATTGCTGTTTGTGGGATCTTGCTGTATGTAAGTTGCCCACATAACAGCAGTGACTACACTTCAAAAAGTAATTCATTGGCTACAAAGTGATTTGGGCCAGCGTGAGGACATGAAAGGCACTGTATAAATGCAAATTCTTTCCTTTTTTCTTTTCAATATATCTCACTGAGCTCTGTGGCTATGACCACATAAGGAAAGGGTTAATTCTTTATATTAACTTGTGGCTTTTGCCTGTTAGGTAAATTTCTGTTCGAAGGCCGGAAATGTAATTTTCAGTTTCATTTCCAGTGAAATGTAAAGCAAAGACAGGAACAAGCAACTGATACCAGTTCAGCAGAGGCAAAAACAGACTCCCTTTCTTCGACGGCTGCACCGACCGCAACAGGTCTTGCAGCTGTGATATAATTGACAGGTTAATGGTGCTATCCATTCAAGAAGCTGTAGCTAGGATGGCCAACTCCTCCGAGAACATTGTTGAGGAATATGGTGTAGGCTTCGCAAAATCCCCCAGAAACTCGAACAGAACCCTAAAGGGAGTGAGTTTTGGACCTTTCATACAAACTTGGGATGATGGGACCTAAGTGAAGTGATTTGAGGTAAAAACCTCAGTTTTGGACATTTTAAAGATCAGGGAAGAAAGAACCCTGAGGAAAATGACCGTTGAATCTTACTGTTGGGAAAGACACCTTTCACAGACACCGACAGGCTGCGGAGGGGCGTGGCCAGGCAGTGGACAGCTTTGGGTATTGGGGCCCAATCAAGCTGTCTGGGAATTTGTTTACACTGCATTCCTACCAAGGAGGAAGAGAGAAACCCAAAGCCTCACACACACATCGAAATATGAATAATCCAAGACCTCTTTTGAAATTCCCAGGCCCAAACAGGATACCAGAAGCCTGAAATCAATAAAACATTTAGTACCCCGATTACTTCATCAAAAACCAATCAACCAGGTATCCACAGGGACAGTTTTACAAGCCCACCAAAAAACCTAGGACAATAGGGACAAGATTTGGCGCGCAGATAAAGGCCCTGCCCAAATGGAAACATCGGAAGCCATCAGGACATGTTTAACACCAAGTTAAAGCCATCGAAACTAACAAGCCTGCCAAAACTAAGACAATGGAATAAACAGGGCTCATTTGAAACCTAAAGGAAACCAATTTAGTAAGGGGTTTTGGGCACGAAAAGGACAAAGGGGCTGAACGGTATAATTGGCGGCCTAATCCCACAAGACTCGCTCTCTCTCTGGACTCTCTGACAACGCTCTCAATGCTCGCACAGCTCTCTCTCAGCTCTGTTCCAGCAAGACACCACAAGCCACGAGGAGGAGGAGGAAAGAAGGCCAACAACTTCACAAGCAGACCAACACGCAAGAAGATACCAGAGCGACTGCCTCAGTGACCATCGGACACCTCGTGGCAACAAGGGCCTTATGAAACCTTTTACTCAAAAGACTCTAAACCCTAACTCTGAACTGTTAAGGATTCGTTTGGTGAGCATTATCCCTGATCTTCTGAATCCAAAAACCTAGCTAGATAGTGGGATTTTTGGGAGGGATAAGGTTTTTTTGTATATTGTCATTCTCCCTCGCCTGTACCGGGTGTTCCCCAACCTGTGTTTAAGTACTAAGTGTGTTTTAAGTTTGTTACCATTTTCTTTTAATAAAGTCAAAATTCTTTCATCAGAACCTGTTGTCTACTGCATCTTTGTTCACAACCCCTAAATAAGTCCAAAGTCTAGAACCAGGGGCGTGGGAGCGATTCGAACCGCTCACTGAGTCAGAGGTGAAGGCTGACCCCACTACCACCCCCTACAATGGTCAAGTGACAATTAAAGTATTGAGCCTCTGGACATGTCCTCAGTTGAATGATTTGAGTGACTGCTCAGTCAAGGTGAAGCCATGATAAAGTGTGGGGAGTGGTTGTTGTTAAAACTGGAGTTCTGGCAGCAAATTGGATGAGGTAATGTGAAAAGCTGCAGATTCTCAGGCAGGCAGAGCGAGTGAAAGGTTTGAAAGGTGGGTGTTAGAATAGATACTTCAGAACTCAATTAAGGTCTAATTGGATTAATTTGACCGACCAACTACACCGATCTCGGAACAGCACTGTGGGTGAATTCTCTGGTGAACTTGCAAGGTATCGCCGTAACTGAGCTGTTAAATGTCTGAGTAATTATTGTCAAATAATAATTTTCACTCTATATTTAATACTCTGTAAACATCTACAAGAAATGCTTTTGAACCCTATTAATTTGAGGAGTAACTTATAGGGGGGGAAATTTGTCTTCGCCAGCAAAGTTGTCGGTGTCACCGCTGGAAATGGCCGCAATGCTAACCGAGTGAAATTGGTCTGGGGGCATGGAGATAGGTGGCGCAGCGCTCACCTTCCGTGCAATGCCGTCCTGGTGTTGTTGCTGGTGGGATCCGGGACGAAGTTTCTGTCCAGTTCCGCCGTTGCAGCTTCCCGCAGCCAATGGGAGCGAAGCTGTGGAGCTCGCAGGGAATTGTGGGCAATGAAGAGGTCTGAGAATTAAAGGGGCCACGCACACTGCAGCGATACAAAATAAAATGCAGTGAATCACAACATTTTTCAGCCCTTTCTGCCTTTTAAGAAATATTCAATATTTAAAACAAGTTCCAAATGTGAATATTCAGCTGTTAAAGCTGAATTACCTTCCTAACCTCAACAACTGGGAAAACTGCCTCAGCACTAACACAAATGGCTCAGCAAACCAGTGAAGGGACACCGCGGGTCTCACACGCAGCACTCCAGGTCAGAGGCTGGGTATTCTGCAGCAAGTGACTCACTTCCTGATTCCCTGAAGCCTTTCCACCATCTACAAGGCACAAATGAGGACTGTGATGGAATACTCTCCACTTGCCTGGATGAGTGCAGGTCCAACAACACTCAAGAAGCTCGACACCATCCAAGACAAAGCAGCCCGCTTGATTGGTTCCCCATCCACCACCTTAAACATTCACTCCCTCCACCACCGGTGCACCGTGTCTGCAGTGTGCACCAACTATAAGATGCTCTGCAGCAACTCGCCAAGGCTTCTTTGACAGCATCTCCGAAATCCACACCCTCGACCACCCGGAGTTGCCCGTATCCTAACTCGCACTAAGTCCTATTCACCCATCGCCCCGTGCTCGCTGACCTACTTTGGCTCCTGGTCCGAGGTCAAAATAGCGGCCACCATGTGCTCAGCTCACTGACACATTAAACTAACTGGAAGATGTAATTTGTAAATGTAGCCACTTTAAAACATTTATAACACCAGGGTTGGGCTCTCAGTTCTGCAGACCAGTGTCGTCAGATAGTCAAAACGGCCTTTCTTGCAGGTAAAGTGTTCAAGGTGTGAAACACAAGATGGACGAGCCACAAAACAGCAACTCGCCAAGGCTTCTTCGACAGCACCTCCCAAACCCGCGACCTTTACCATCTAGCAGGACAAGTGTATCGAGCGCATGGGAACACCACCCCTCCAAGTCACACACCACCCTGACTTGAATAACCACGCTATTGTGACTTTTGTGTATATATATAATTATCTCCTTCCAGTGACGTACATTAATCAAAAATACAATGTTCCAGTAACTTTATTTTTAAACATTATCACCTCCATGTTGCCCTCCAAGTCGACACCACTCTGACTTAAACATATGATCCTATAATCGTCCATTCCTTCATCGCCACTGGGTCACAATCCTGGAACTCCCTCCCGAACAGAACTGTGGGAGTAACTTTACCACATGGACTGCAGCGGTTCAAGGAGCAGCTCACCAGCACCTTCTTAAGGGCAACTAGGGATGGGCAATAAATGCTGGCCTTGCCAGCGATGCCCACATCCCATCATTGAATTAAAAAAATGGAGTTGAGCTTCAGATCAGCCATGATCTGATTCAATGACAGAACAGGATCAAGAGGCTGAATCGAATGCTTCCTTCTAGTAACTATTACATTGTCTTGTTCCTGGTAATATAACAAATCTGTAGATTGCATTGTAGGAACTGTTGTGAGATAAAGACTATCGATTGCTTTGATACTGTTGACAAGATGTGTGTAGTGTAACGTCTGTTCATGTTGTGTGAGTGGTTTATCTGTTAGACCTGCCCTATTATTTGCAGGATATTCCACTTCTAATTCAATACCCATGCCCACTGAACACATACAAAGCTCCTTTACTGTGTGTAAGCTCATGTGTTTCTACAGTTCAGCTGTTCATTGATCCACTGTCAGCCTGGGTTCAGTGGTAGCTCTCTTACCCTTGAGTTCATGGTGTTGTAGCTTCAAGTCTGCTCCAGATCTTGAGCATGTCATCTAGGCTGATACTCGAGTGCACTACTGAGGGAGTGCTGCATTGTCAGACCTACTGTCTTTCAGATGGGATCTAAAAGAAGAGCAGATTAATTCTCCAATTGTGTCAGACCCAACCAACACCAGCAAAAAACAGATTAACTGGTCAGTTATCTCATTGCTGTTTGTGGGATCTTGCTGTATGTAAGTTGCCCACATAACAGCAGTGGCTACACTTCAAAAAGTAATTCATTGGCTACAAAGTGATTTGGGCCAGCGTGAGGACATGAAAGGCACTGTATAAATGCAAATTCTTTCCTTTTTTCTTTTCAATTTATCTCACTGAGCTCTGTGGTTTTGACCACTGTAAGGAAAGGGTTAATTCTTTATATTAACTTGTGGCTTTTGCCTGTTAGGTAAGTTTCTGTTAGAAGGCTGGAAATGTCATTTTCAGTTTCATTTCCAGTGAAATGTAAAGCAAAGACAGGAACAAGCAACTGATACCAGTTCAGCAGAGGCAAAAACAGACTTCCTTTCTTCGACGGCTGCACCGACCGCAACAGGTCTTGCAGCTGTGACACCATTGATAGGTTAATGGTGCTATCCAATCAAGAAGCTGTAGCTGGGATGGCCAACTCCTCCGAGAACATTGTTGAGGAATATGGTCAAGTGACAATTAAAGTATTTAGCCTCTGTAACTGTCCTCAGTTGAATGATTTGAGTGACTGCTCAGTCAAGGTGAAGCCATGATAAAGTGTGGGGAGTGGTTGTTGTTAAAACTGGAGATCTGGCAGTGAATTGGATGAGGTAATGTGAAAAGCTGCAGATTCTCAGGCAGGCAGAGCGAAAGAAAGGTTTGAAAGGTGGGTGTTAGAATAGATACTTCAGAACTCAATTAAGGTCTAATTGGATTAATTTGACCGACCAACTACACCGATCTCGGAACAGCACTGTGGGTGAATTCTCTGGTGAACTTGCAA
Organism: Squalus acanthias; assembly: GCA_030390025.1. Taxonomy (NCBI): domain Eukaryota; kingdom Metazoa; phylum Chordata; class Chondrichthyes; order Squaliformes; family Squalidae; genus Squalus; species Squalus acanthias. Next base: position 131,855,536 of record CM059434.1, read on the forward strand.
GGCATCGCCGTAACTGAGCTGTTAAATGTCTGAGTAATTATTGTCAAATAATAATTTTCACTTTATATTTAATACTCTGTAAACATCTACAAGTAATGCTTTTGAACCCTATTAATTTGAGGAGTAACTTATAGGGGGGAAAATTTGTCTTCGTCAGCAAAGTTGTCGGTGTCACCGCTGGAAATGGCCGCAACACTAACCGAGTGAAATTCGTCTGGGGGGGCATGGAGATAGGTGGCGCAGCGCTCACCTTCCGTGCAATGCCGTCCTGGTGGTGATGCTGGTGGGATCCGGGACGAAGTTTCTGTCCAGGTCCGGCGTTGCAGCTTCCCGCAGCCAATGGGAGCGAAGCTGTGGAGCTCGCAGGGAATTGTGGGCAATGAAGAGGTCTGAGAATTAAAGGGGCCAGGCACACTGCAGCAATACAAAATAAAATGCAGTGAATCAAAACATTTTTCAGCCCTTTCTGCCTTTTAAGAAATATTCAATATTTCAAAGAAGTTCCAAATGTGAATATTCAGCTGTTAAAGCTGAATTAGCTTCCTAACCTCAACAAATGGGAAAACTGCCTCAGCACTAACACAAATGGCTCAGCAAGCCAGGGAAGGGGCACCGAGGGTCTCACATGCAACACTCCAGCTTTGTGCAGGGGGTCAACACTGCAAGAGCGTCCCTCTACCCACAGGGGCCAGGAGGCCCTCCAGAAAGAACGATGTGGGACCACAACACTAAGGCTATCACTGCCAGCAGTGTCGCCCCCATCACCTGGCTCCAGTGCCCAAAGAAGCTTCATGACCTCAGACCACTGGTCAAGGTCAGTGAATGCATCTTCAAAAGCCATCTCCTACCAACAGCATCACTAGCTTCACACACTGCTCAATGCACAATCCCCAATCACTCACCTACCAACAATCTGCACCAATGATGAGGCACATCTTCCATTCCTAGCCTCACCTCACCTATTCTCGTATGTTATCCTCCTTCTGGCATGCACCTCTTGCTTTCCCACTCCCCCATCAGCACAACTCCACCCTTGTGCCTTCCTCATTTCACACACCCAAGAAATGCAGCCTGCCCAGCCAGTGGGTCAACAAGAAGAGGCAGCCTGCCCAGCCAGTGGGTCAACAAGAAGAGGCAGCCTGCCCAGCCAGTGGGTCAACAAGAAGAGGCAGCCTGCCCAGCCAGTGGGACCGCAGGTGGATGATTGCATCCCGGATATCCCGGCCACAAAGGGGCTGTCTGGGACGCATGCTTCCATCTGATTCCTCCTCTTCGGCTTCCTCCTCTTCTGTGTCTTCCACTTCCCTCTGCATCGAATGCTCTAAATGTGAAATGACAGCATAAAGCTGGAAATACTCAATTGGTCAGGCAGTATGTTGACCTTGGACGTGAACTCTGTTTTTCTCTTCAGCTGCTGAGTATTCGCAGCATGTTCTGTCTTCTCAAAGGCCTTCATTTAACATCCGAGCCCTTGCAAGCGTCCAGCAGCACTCTCTACACACATAAACATTTTTCACATCTATTGCAGCAAGCCACCACTTCAATAAAATCAAAAAAACCGAGTCCAAACCCTTAAATTCAAACTTTTCTGACGGATGTGTGTGTCCCTTTAAGAGCTGCAGACATCGCCATTGTCAGCCTTCTTGCGCGCCAGGTTAACCTGGTGTGCTTAGGACCCAGCGCTGAATTCAGCGCTAGGGTCGAAGTTCGCGTTGCTGACGTTAAGTCGGCATTGCATGCTGATTGACGCCACCACGATGCCATTTTTTTCCCAGGGTGCTGCCAATTACCAACAGCGCAAAGGGGGAGAGGAATATGGCGGCAGCCGCGGGAACCATCAGCGGCGGCCGCCATTTTATCGCCATTTCATGGCGCTACGGAGTGGCGGTAAGTAGATGAATTTCTAGCCCATAAACTCCCGAACACCACAGCACAAACCTCCTACCATTAAGCACTTATTGACCAGTAAATTGGCCATCTCATTCCAGGAGACCAGAGCAATGCTGGTAGCAGAAACAGGAAGGTCTCAGTGGTGCAGTGGAGTAGCAGTGTAACAGTAACAGCACGAAAGAGGCGGGATTACAATGACCAAGATTGCCAAACAGACAGAGAGATATTTGAATGGTATGAATGGAAGTGGACAAAGTACTGTGAATAAAATTGGTGAGCCAGATGCTCATATTGCAATGGGGGGGTTATGTTATAAAAGCATTAACAGAGACTTGGGCTGGAATTTTCTCTTCTGAGTCGGGTTGGGCGCGTGCGGGCCGCGTGGCGGGTCGGAACCGCGCTGTTCTGATCATCCCGCTCCTCAGAGTGACTTTCTGTTAATAGCGCCTATTAAGGCAGGCCTGTGCGTTTCCCGGCCCTATCAAATGGTGCGGGTCTGATGATGTCATCGATGACTCATTTGCAGCGGGGATATTGAAAGCAGCCTTGGCCACATCGCATTTAAAGGTTCATCTAGGAGTGTGCAGGGAGGATATTGCACGATCTGCTTATTGCTCAGACTTGAAAACATGGCTTCACAAAGACAGAGGGCTGCACCCAGGTTTTCAGGTGACTCCCTACACATTCTTGTGGAGGGAGTCAGAGCACGCAGGGCGGTCCTCTTCCCTGTGGATGAGCGGAAGAGACCTCCCCAGGAGACAAAAGAGCCTGGCTCCAAATTGCAGAGGAGGTGAACAGCAGGGATGTGATGAGGCGGACCTGGGTGCAGTGCCGGAAGCGCTTCAATGATCTCATGACGTCCACCGAAAGCGTCCAAGCAGTCGCAGCAGGGAAGTGAGCAGCCTGCCTCTACCTCTGCTGAAGCCACAGGGGTTGCACCTCGTAGAAGCACGCGTAAACGAAAAATGATGCAGAAGTAGATGCGCAAGGTTTAAAGAAGTGTTCTTGTTAAGGTTCCGTTACTGTTATGACACATATAAAATTATTTATTTTCACCACTTTCCGGTCATGCCCATTTTTGTACGCTACTTTGGCAGTGGCTTAGTGAGTTGGAGTGAATGGTGAGACATAACATTACCTTCAGCAATGGGGGTCAGTGTGAAAGGAATATCTTGGTCATTGTAGGGATGCTATATGGTATTTTTGAGCGGGGGTGGGGGGGGAGGGGGGAATCTGGCACAGTATGTGGCAGCCATATGGATGTAATGCAGGAAGTTAAGTAAATCTGGCCATGATGAGGCCATCCCTGGCCTCCCGGGCAGCAATGTGCATCGGTGCTGCTGGCATCTGGACCTCAGGTTCCTCCTGTTCCTGCTCCTCATCTTCCAGCTGATGCTCCTCCTCTTCCTCCTCCTCCTCCTTTGAAGAGGCTATGTGCTCTGCGCCTTGCTCCTCATGCAGCACTAATCCTCGTTGCTGCGCTATGTTGTGCAGCGCGTAGCAGACGACGCCAAATCTGGATACCCTGGCTGGTGCGTACTGAAGGGCTCCTCCAGATCTGTCAAGGCATCTGAAGCGCATCTTCAGCATGCCTACTGTTTGCTCTATGACACATCTGGTGGACATGTGACTTTCATTATAGCACTCCTCTGTCTCAGTACTTGGCCGCCTCAAGGGTGTCATGAGCCACGACTTCAGTGGATAGCCCTTGTCTCCAAGCAGCCAGCCGGTAAGTGTGGTTGGCAGTGTGAAGAGCTGAGGGATGGTGGACAGGCACAGGATGAAAGAGTCATTACAGCTGCCAGGGAATTTGGCACACACATGCATGATGATCTTCCTATGGTTGCAGACGAGCTGCAGATTGAGGGAGTGGAAGCCCTTGTGGTTCACAAACATTTCTGGGTGATGTGGGGGTGCCCTGATGGCCAGATGTGTGCAGTCGATGATGCCCTGCGCCCGTGGGAAGCCAGCCAGAGTGGCAAAGCCAAGCGCCCACTCAGTAACACTGGCTTCATCAGTGGCAAAGTTGATAAAATTGGCTGACATGTCAAAAATGGCATCGGTGACCTGTGTGATGCATTTGTGGGCGGCCGACTGCGAGTTGCTGCACATGTCTGCTGCAGATCCCTGGAAGGAGCCTGAGGCGAAGAAGTTGAGGGCGGTGGTGACTTTGACAGCCACGGGTAAGGCGTGTCCACCAAGTCCGCTGAGCTGCAGGTCTTGCTCCAGCAAGCTGCGAATGTCTGCGATGACCTGGCGCGATTGCCGGAGCCTCCTTTGGCACTGCTGCTCAGTCATGTTGAGGAAGCTCATCCTCTGCCTGTATACCCTGTGTTGGGGGTATCGCCTCCAGCGTGGTGAAGCCCTGCGCTGGTGCCATCTGTCCTGTGGAGCATAAAGGTTGTTGAAGAGAAGGCTGCTGTTGTTGTTGCTGTGGCTGTTGCTGGTGTGCCTGCTGCTGCTGGTGTCGGGGCTCATCCTGGTCCGATTCTGAGGACCAAGGTGAGACAGTATAAGCGGCACCCATGCTGATGTAATAGATAGCAAGTCAAGTAGAGATCAGAGAAGCAATCTGTCAATGTTGTGATAGTAGCAATGAGGTGAGAGTGGTTTCCGAGGTTGCAGAAAAGACTTGCAAACTCTAGACACCTAAATCTGTGCTCAAAATGGAGTCAGCAAGAACCTTTCCCTTAGGCAAGTAATGAGGTGTAATGTGGGAGTATTTATTTGGATTTCGATGCTCTGCATTAATGACCTCGCACAATGGCCACTGAGCTTCCGCCTCAGGTTGACAGACGTGGTTCCTGAGCTGCGTGATTCCCGTGGTCATCCAATGAAATTCAAAAGGTCTGGTTCAAAACACTGTTAAGGGTCTGGCAACAAGGTTTTAATGAGCTTAATTAGGTCTCCCGCCTCTGCTGTTCGGGTCCATGCCGCGCTGGCAAACGCGCCCGAGTTAAAGGTGTGAGGAGGCGGGATGACGGTGGGTTCCCGACGTGCTCCCTTTTAATACGACTTTTACTGCCGATCCGCCTCCAAACCTGCACGCACGGCAGTCGGAAAATTGCGGCCATGGTTTGGGCTCGGGCAGGACAGGGAGCTGGTCATTGCTGGTTACAACATATTCAGGAGGGATACAGTAGGAAAAACGGTCGGATGGGTGGCAGAGTTAATCAACAATTCCATTACAGCACGAGAGCATAGAGATAATATGGAGGGTGGTGCAAAAGCTGAATCTATTTGGTTAGAGTTAAGCAATAACCAGGGAACCGTTACTGTATTAGGAGTATATTGTAGACCGCCAAACAGTGGAAAGGACAGGGAAGATGGGATGTGTAGGAAAATTAGAGAAAAGTGCAGAATCAACAGGGCCGCAATAATGGGCGAGTTCAATTCTCCAAAGCCAGATTGGGGTGAATATAATCTGAGTGGCAAAGGAGGAGAGAGGTTTCTGCAATGTGTCCAGGACAGCCCTCTACAGCAGTAAGTTGTTAGACCAAAGAAAGGAAGCATAGAGTCATAGGGTCATCGAGTCATAACGGCACAGAAGGAGGCCATTCGGCCCATCGAGTCCATGCTGGCTCTCTGTAGAGCAATCCAGTCAGTCCCATTCCCCCGCTCTATCCCCGTAGCCCTGCACGTTTATTTCCCTCAAGTGCCTATCCAGCCTCCCGTTGAAAACATTGAGTGTCTCCGCTTCCACCACTTCCGTCGGCAGCGAGTTCCAGGTCCTCACCACTCGCTGTGTAAAAAAGTTTTTCCTCACATCCCCCCTGTATCTCTTGCCCAAAACCTTAAATCTGTGTCCCCTAGTCCTTGTACCATCAACTAGTGGGAACAACCGTTCCCCGTCTAGAGCGGTGCTCGATCTAGTTCTACAAGGTGAAGTGAGGCAAATAGGTGCAGTAAGGATAGGGGAGCACACAGGGAACAGCGTCCAAAACATAATTAGGTTGATAAACTGGAAATAAAACTGACCGATAAGACAGTGGATGAACAACGTGAAACATTCAAACAGGAGAGGTTTAGGGTCCAAAAAAGACACAGTCGCTTCCTGAAACATTCATGACATTCTGCTCCATCATTTACATCGAGCCACGTTTCACAAATACCTTTAATATCTACGTTTTCCAATTATGTGTCAGACTGAGGTTGGGTGTCCCATTCTCCAGAGGAGCCAGGTGCAGACTTGTCTTATCTAACCCCCCAGCTCGCTTAGTTTAAATTCACCCCAAAGGCTGTGTCAAAATTCCCAGCTAACCTCTGAGCTCCCGAAAAATGAAGAACGAGGCTGTTCCACCTGGACAGGCTCACACTTTCCTCGGAAGGTTGGCCAGTTTTCAGTGAAGGTCAGTCTCTCCCTCTTGCACAGATCCTCTAGCCACATATCGAATCCGATGATGTGACCATGTCTTTCTGGAGTGCCACTGCTCACCAGGAGTCGCCCTGAGATTAAAAGGCACGGTATATGTGCAAGTTGTTGCTGTAAGGACTCCGTCAGTGCCCCCAACTTAAACGCTGCCATCTCTGGCTCACAAGACCCCATTTAAATGGGGGCAAGCAGCACCCGCCCTGCAGCCGGTGGGTGTACATAGCAACACCTCCCCGAGGGTCAGCGGTCTGCTAGCCATGAGGGTTTGAGGAGATAGACAGAAGAAGCGCTGTGAGAGCACAAGACAATCGTAGCATCCAATGTTTCTAATTTGTTGCATCCCAGACATTGCTGCTAAACCCAGGAAAATCAGCTCCTGAACCTTTGGAGTGCTTGTCTTTACGTGATTTGTAAAAAGAATGAGATGCCACCTTTCTTTCATTAAGATGTGTGTGTGCTGGTTTATAACTATTGACTCTGGATGCATAAAACGTTATCTGTTTAGTGAGGGAGCTACCTTGTCCTCGAGCTCTCTTCTGGCTTAAATTACAGACACATGGTGGACGGTTCCCCCTGAAAGCAAGCTGTGCTTTTATTGCATGTTATCTTAATTTCAGTGTTCCTTCAGTTTGTCCACTTTCTATTTATGGTTCCTCCCGATTACCTCAGTCCCCTTAGAGCATAGTATATAAGAATCTGAATGGGATTGTTCTCACATCCAAACTACCAGAAGGAAGTACAGAGTGAGCTTCCTTCAGAGAAGAGTCACCCACTGTCTAGAAACAGGTGTTAACAGTAAGGGCTAGAAATTCGGCTCCGTAGTGCCCGATTTTTCAGCGCTACAGGTGCATTTTGTGACAAAAATGGCGTCCGGGGTGCGCACGCACACTTCTGGTGTGTGTGGTGCTGGACGCCATCTTTGGAATGGCGTGCGTTAGGAGCATGCAATGCTGATTTGACGCCAGCACTGCCATTTTTATCCTCAACTTTGGAACAAATGCTCGGTCTTAACCTCGCACAGCTGAACATGCGTTCTTCCTGCACTGCGTCCAGGTCCTCGGGGCTATACTGCTGGCCTTCACCAAGGCGGCTATCTGCTCCCATTGGATTTTACACGTTTGCCTGGAGGGCCTCCTGGCCCCCTGTGGAAATGGCACCTCTTTGCTCATGTTGACCTCCTGTACCAAGGCCTCCAGTGCTACATCGGAGAACCTTGGAGCCTGCTCACTCCCCTGTTGTGACATCATAGTTTGTTTTTCCTCCTCTCACTCTCTTCCCCAGCCAGTTCAATGAGCTGCTGCAGGCAGAATGTACCTCCCCTTTAAGAGGTGCAGACTGACTTTAAGTAGTGTAGGCTAGCTTTAATTGGTGCTGACCTCGCAAAAACTTGGCTCCCTGCTGTGTGTTGAGCGACTCAGCAGCGCATTCAGTGCTGAGCTGAACGCCACAATCAGGCTAATCAGCTGGCAGCACAAAGTTAGCGTGCTGCCTGCATTCCTTTGAACGGGTGACTGCACATCGTCATCACCGCGCCCATTTTCGGGGTCAAACTAATTTTTAGCCCTTAGTGTCTGATGTAATTTTAGATTCCTTCACAGTTTTATTGACTTGTTGTGTACCACGGTGTGCGTAAGGTTGGCCGACGAGCGACTATTTTGCTGGGCTGCGATGGTATAATGTTGATCCAAGGTGGAATAATTGCCGGTGGAAGACTGCAACTCAGTCAACTCTTGTGGCAGGCTCGGTAACCGATAGCTGAACCAGCAAAAGCAGAAAAACACCAATCACTATAGTCTCAATTTAATACAAGACAAAGGGGAAGAAGTTCAACCTCCTTCACGCCCGTTTACCAGGTGCAAAACAAGGGAGAAACTTACCAAAATCAGACCAGGATCTCCGGTGCCTGATTTACTCCCGGGGTTTGAGGGCCGCCGTTTTGGCTCGGGCGACTTAGTCGCCCAAGGCACCCACCTGAACTCACAAATCACACAAAATGTTTCCTGTGACTTTTTTCACTCGTCATTTTTTTCTTCAGTAACTGAAACTTCTAATGTCCAAAATATGGGTTTAAACAAAATAAAATCAATCAGAAAGTTACATGTTTCACAAATGTATCCATTAAACATAAGAACATAAGAAATAGGAGCAGAAGCAGGTCATTCGGCCCCTGGTGCCTGCTCTGCCTTTCAATAAGATCATGGCTGACCTTCGACCGCAACTCCACTTTCCCACCCGATCCCCATATCCCTTTAGAGTCCAAAAATCTATCGATCGCAGCCTTGAATATACTCATTGACTGAGCATCCACAGCCCTCTGAGGTAGTGAATTCCAAAGATTCACAACCCTTTGAGTGAATACATTTCTCCTCATTTCAGTCCTAAATGGCCGACCCCTTATCCTGAGACTATGCCCCCTAGTTCTAGACTCTCCAGCCAGCGGAAACAACCTCACAGCATTTACCCTGTCAATCCCCCTCAGAATTTTACATGTTTCAATGAGATCATCTCTCATTCTTCTAAACTCCAGAGAGTATAGACCCATTCTACTCAATCTCTCCTCCTAGGACAACCCTCTCATCCCAGGAATTTAGTGAACATTCGTTGCACTCCTTCTAAGGCAAGTATATCCTTTCTTAGGTAATGGAGACCAAAACTATACACAGTACTCCAGGTGTGGTCTCACCAAAGCCCTGTATAATTGCAGCAAGACTTCCTTATTCTTGTACTTCAAACCCCTTGCAATAAAGGCCAACATATCAATTGCTTTCCTAATTGCTTGCTGTGCCTGCATATTAACTTTCTGTGTTTTGTGTACAAGGACACCCACTTCTTTACCCAAAGAGTGGTGAGAATGTGGAACTCGCTACCACAGGACGTGGTTGAGGCGAATAGTATAGATGCATTTGAGGGGAGGCTATATGAGGGAGAAGGGAATAGAGGGTTATGCTGATCGAGTTAGATGAGGAAAGATGGGAGGAGGCTCGAATGGAGCATAAACGCCGGCATGGACTGGTTGGGTCAAATGGCCTGTTTCTGTGCTGTATATTCTATGTAAATCGCTCCCATGCCAAAGACACCGATTTTATTTTTTCACGTAATCACTCCATTGGCGTTACTCAATCTTATAACCAAAGGTGTAGCCATGGCAGCAAAGGGGTAGCCATGGCAGCAAAGGGGTAGCCATGGCAGCAAGGGGGTAGTCATGGCAGCAAGGGGGTAGCAATGGCAGCAAAGGTGTAGCCATGGCAGCAAGGGGGTAGTCATGGCAGCAAGGGGGTAGTCATGGCAGCAAGGGGGTAGCAATGGCAGCAAAGCTGTAGCCATGGCAGCAAAGGGGTAGCCATGGCAGCAAAGGGGTAGCCATGGCAGCAAGGGTGTAAAGTTTCTTTTTACCTCTTTATGTTAATTATAGTGATTGTCGACAGATGTCATTAAAAGGTAGCAAGTGCCCCCTTCTTAAAGGGGCACAACTAATAAACTGTAAATGAAGCAAAAAAAATTTGAATGAAACTTAACAAATTAAATTAAAATTTGCTTCCGGGGGGTGATGAAGTACTCCAGTCCCTCTGGTGCCCACTGGTCGTGTTAGGTCTCAAGCGTATTGGTGGACACCGCGTACTCCATCTCTAGGGGTACCCGGGCGCAAATGTAGCCACGGAAGAGAGGCAGGCAGTCGAACCGAACCACCCCCTCGACTGCGGGTTGCCTGGACCAGGCCCAGGAGCAGTCGACGAGGAGGTCCTCCGACCTGCCCGCCCCCGCTCTGCACCGGGTGGCCAAAGATCAGGGGCATGGGAATCAAATGTGGCCAAAAATTGAGGAGCACCTCCTTCAAATAGTGGAAGAGGGGCTACGACCTCTCGCACTACATGAAACAGAAATTGCAGGTGGCCTGGGAGTCCGTAAACCTGCTTAAAAAATTATTGCACGGGACGGCTCTGTGCAACACCCTCCACGCCAAATCCCCGATGGGAAAGGGGCAACCAGGGTGTTCCCACTGTCTCACTGGGTCACACAAAGGTGACCTCACTTCAGCAGCAACACGGTAAAGAGACTGCTAACAATGGGGTAACAATCTTTCACAGCAGAAAGGCATGGAGCAGTCAGTCAACAACAAGGGCAACGCGCATTCATATAGCGCCTTTAATGTAGCAAAATGTCCCAAGGCGCTTCACAGCAGTGTTATCAAACAAAATCTGGCAGATATTAGGACAGGTGACCAAAGTGGTAGGTTTTAAGCAGCAACTTAAAGGAGAGAGAGGTGAGAGGTGTTGGGTCGGGAGAGGTTTAGGGAGGGAATTCCAGAGCTTAGGGCCCAGGCAGCTGAAGGCGCGGCCGCCAATAGTGCAGCGATGGAAATTGGAGGGATACAAAAATGGAGTTGCAGGAAAGATGGGCATGGATTTGGAGAGGAAAGGGAGGTTGGAGATGTGGGTGGTAGTTTGCAAGGACCGAGGGGTCAAGTGTGTTTTTTTTTGAAGAGTGGGGTGATGACGGCAGATTTGATGGGGAGGGGGACAGTACCTAAGGGGGAGGGAACCGTTAACAATATCAGCTAACATGGGAGCCAGGAAGGGAAGTTGGGTGGTCAGCAGTTTGGTGGGAATAGGGTCGAGGGAGCAGGAAGTGGGTCTCATGGACAAGATGAGCTCGGAGAGGGCATGAGGGGAGATCGGAGAGAAACCAGAGAAAGATACGAGTGTAGGGCTAGGGCAGGGGGAACCTTGGGGGGAGGTTTGGCTTGGTGGACTAGGGGAAATATAAATCAAGAAATATAAATCTATAAACACGGTGGCATAGTGGTTAGCACTGTTGCCTCACAGCGCCAGGGACCCGGGTTCGAATCCAGCCTCGGGTGACTGTCTGTGTGGAGTTTGCACATTCTCCCCGTGTCTGCGTGGGTTTCCTCCGGGTGCTCCGGTTTCCTCCCACAGTCCAAAGATGTGCGGGTTAGGTTGATTTGGCTATGATAAATTGACCCTTAGTGTTAGGGGGGGGATTAAATATGTGGGGTTACGGGGGATAGGGTGGGATATGTGTCGGTGCAGGCTCGATGGGCCGAAATGGCCTCTATCTGCACTGTGGGGATTCTGTGAAACCTGAACTATACCAACGGGGAACACAGTATTGAAGGAAAAGCAAGATATAAGGGACTTTTTTTCCAATTTGAGGCTGTTTTGAATAAGATCACTGTCTACATTATGTAAATTTACTTTGTAAAAACATTCCACATCCTGTTGCTAGCTCTAATAACTGGACTCTTGTAAACAGACTGATTTGAATTGCTGCTATCAGAATATCTAACATGTGTCACACTGTAATTTGAAACAACAACTTGGATTTATATAGCACCTTTAACATAGCAAATCATCCCAAGGCGTTTCACAGGAGCGTTATCAAACAATATTTGACAACAATCCACATAAGGAGATATTTTAACACATAAGGAGTAGGTTTTAAGGAGTGTCGTAAAGGAGGAGAGAGATACAATGGGTGACCTGTTCCCGCACTATGAGTGCCAAATCTATCAGATTCAACTCAAGTCCAAATCCAGTCCCTAAAATAAATGGGATGAGAGATTGATTCTGTGAATCAGCCAGTTTTTGCACATTGCCCCATAGACAGGTTGGCCGATCAGACTGAGATCACTCACGCTCGTGACCCAATTTTTGGATAGTTCATTGATCAACATTATAATCCTAAAGTGGGTGCATGAACAGAGAGACCTGGGGGTATAAGTGCACAAGTCATTGAAGGTGGCAGGGCAGGTTGAGAAAGCGGTTAAAAAAAACATACGGGATCCTGGGCTTCATAAATAGAAGCATAGAGTACAGAAGCAAGGAAGTTATGATGAACCTGTATAAAACACTGGTTCGGCCTCAACTGGAGTATTGTGTCCAATTCTGGACACCGCACTTTAGGAAGGATGTGAAGGCCTTAGAGAGGGTGCAGAAAAGATTTACGAGAATGATTCCAGGGATGAGGGACTTCAGTTACGTGGATAGACTAGAGAAGCTGGGATTGTTCTCCTTAGAGCAGAGGAGATTTGATAGAGGTGTTCAAAATCATGATGGGTCTGGACAGAGTAGATAGAGAGAAACTGTTCCCATTGGCAGAAGGGTCGAGAACCAGAGGACACAGATTTAAGGTGATTGGCAAAAGAACCAAAGGCGACATGAGGAAAAACTTTTTTACGCAGCGAGTGGTTAGGATCTGGAATGCACTGCCTGAAAGGGTGGTGGAGGCAGATTCAATCGTGGCTTTCAAAAGGGAATTGGATAAGTACCTGAGGGGAAAATATTTGCCGGGCTACGGGGAAAGGGCAGGGGAGTGGGACTAGCTTAAGTGTTCTTGCAGAGAGCCGGCACGGGCTCGACAGGCTGAATGGCCTCCTTCTGTGCTGCAACCATTCTACGATTCTACCCGTTTCACCTTGGACTATCCATTTGCCAAAAAGTGCTTGTAATTGTTTAAAATGGCATTTTGAAAAGTATAAGTTGTTGTTTTCGTCTCTTCACTCTCTCCCCATGGAAAACAGTGTGAAGTAATGGGAGGATTCGCAGGCTCATTAACAGTCTGACGTTAACTCTGTTTTTCTCTCCACTGATGCTGCCTGACCTGCTGAGTGTTTACAATATTTTCTGTTCTTACATAGATACATAGAAGATAGGAGCAGGAGTAGGCCATCCGGCCCTTCGAGCCTGCTCCGCCATTTAATGAGATCATGGCTGATCCTCCAATTCAGTATCCCGTCCCCGCCTTCTCTCCGTAACCCTTAACCCCTTTTGCCTGTAGAAATATAACTAATTCCCTCTTAAATATATTTAATGAGCTGGCGTACACTGCCCTCTGTGGCAATGAGTTCCACAGGTTCACCACCCTCTGAGTGAAGAAATTCCCCCTCATTTCTGTCCTAAATGGTTTAGCCCTTATCCTTAAATTATGTCCTCTAGTTCTGTTCTCACCCGCCAAGGGAAACATTCCTTCTGCATCTAGTCTGTCTAGACCTGTCAGAATTTTATACACTTCTATGAGGTCCCCTCTCAATCTTCTAAACTCCAGTGTGTACATCCCTAAACTACATAGTCTCTCCTCATAGGTCAATCCCGCCATTCCTGGTATCAGCCTGGTGAATCGCCGCTGCACCCTCTCCATGGCAAGAACATCTTTCCTCAGATGAGGCGACCAAAACTGTACACAGTACTCGAGGTGTGGTCTCACCAGTGCCCTGTACAGCTGCAGCAAGGTATCCCTGTTCCTGTATTCCAACCCTTTTGCTATGAAGGCCAGCATACCGTTTGCCTTCTTGACCGCCTGTTGCACCTGCATGCTCGCCTTCAGTGACTGGTGTACAAGAACACCCAGGTCTCTCTGTACTTCCCCCTCTCCCAATTTATTGCCATTTAAATAATAATTTGCCCTCCCGTTTCTGCACCCAAGGTGGATAACTTCGCACTTGTCCACATTATAGTGCATCTGCCATTTATCCGCCCAATCACCCAGTCTGTCCAAATCGCTCTGGAGCTTCCTGGTCTCCTCCTCTGAGCCCACCCCCCCCCTCCTAGTTTAGTGTCGTCTGCAAATTTGGAAATGCTGCATCCGACTCCCTGATCCAGGTCATTAATGTAAATTGTGAACAGCTGGGGACCCAGGACAGATCCCTGTGGTACCCCACTTGTTACTGCCTGCCATTCAGAAAATGAGCCGTTTATTCCAACTCTCTGTTTTCTATCTGACAGCCAGTTCTCTATCCACGTCAATACTTTCCCCTTTATCCCATGAGCTTCAATTTTCCATGCTAATCTTTTATGTGGGACCTTATCGAAGGCCTTTTGGAAGTCCAGGTACACCACATCTACTGGCTCTCCCCCATCTATTTTACCAGTTACTCCCTCAAAAAATTCCAATAGATTAGTCAAGCACGATTTACCCTTTGTAAATCCATGTTGACTCTGTCCTATCCTGTCCCCATTTGCTAAGTGCTCCGCTATTTCATCCTTAATGATGGACTCCAGCATTTTGCCCACAACTGATGTAAGGCTTACAGGTCTGTAATTACCTGCTTTTTCCCTACCCCCCTTTTTGAATAGTGGGGTAACGTTAGCTACCCTCCAATCCATGGGCACTGTTCCCGAGTCTAATGAATTCTGAAAAATTATACTTAGTGCATCCGCTATCTCTAGGGCCACCTCCTTCAGTACCCTAGGATGCATGTTATCAGGCCCTGGGGATTTGTCCGCCTTCAATCCCTTTAGCTTCCTTAACACCATATCCTTAGAGATATTGATTTGCGTCAGTTCCTCCTTTGCCAATGTCCCTATTTTTCCCGATATCCCAGGGAGGTTTTTTGTGTCTTCCTTCGTAAATCTTGTGTCAGATTTCCAGCATTCGCAGTATTTGGCTTTTGATTTAACCTTTTCTACTCACCGACTTCTTACCCGTGAGATTCCGTATGTCGGAATGCTAATCTTTTGTGTCTAAAGTGGAAAACGGTTCCATTCAGTCGCACTGACGCTATAAGGGGAGTCTGCCTGCATTTCTTGCCTTTTGCCGTAGGCTGCAGTCTCTGCTCATTTCTAGTTGCCCAACTTGTCCCTTTGTTTGGACTCTATCCTGCTGGTTATCAGCGGGTTTTATGGGAGGGGCCTCCTCTGCAATGCTGGTCTGGCCTCGGCCGCATGCTTTGGTTTCATGTTTGTCCTGACCTCCCCTCTCTAACCACATTCAGATGGAGCATCAGATACACAATTGTTGTCTAAACAAAACCAGCCTATTGTGCGCTGGGCTTACAGCTCAGGCATACTGCAATTCCCAATAGAACATTCCACATTCCCCAAACAAGTCTCGGCAGGCCCGGCGATTCCTTGTTTGCAGCAGATCATCTGATCAGTTGTTTACTTCATGCACAGTGTATCACACGTTGCATTGCATGTGCTTTACTTTGTTACATAAGCTCTGCCTTGTTTACCCTGTGCTCAACACTCAAACTTTAAGGCGAATCTCAGACCCAGTACGACCGCACCCAGCGAACGTTGGGTACGAATGGGGAGAATTTTAACTGTTATCGTCCGGTGAAAAATGGGTGATAGCGAAGGGGCTGCCTGGCTTACACCTCACTCGATCTTCCTTTCCATTGAAGTCAATCAAATCGGGTGAGGGGTAAAGCAGGCAGCCCATTTGCTATCACCCATTATCCACCCGGCAATAAGAAAAGAAAGACAGAAAGACAGAGACTTGCACCTTTCACAGTATAGCGCCTTTCACAACCTCAGGACGTCCCAAAGCGCTTCACAGCCAATGAAATACTTTTGAAGTGGAGTAGCTGTTGTAATGTAGGAAATGCGGCCGCCAATCTGCGCACAGAAAGCTCACACAAACAGCAGTGTGATAACGACCAGATAATCGGTTTCAGTGATGTTGGTTGAGGTATAAATGTCGGCCAAGACTCCCTTGCTTGACTTTAAACTAGTGCTGTGGGATCTTTTACCTCCACCTGAGAGGCCAGACGTGACCTCGGTTTAACATCTCATCCGAAAGACGGCGCCTCGGAACTGCACTGGAGTGTCAGCCCAGATTCTGAGTTCATGTCTCTGGAATGAACCCACAACTTTCTGACTCAGAGGCGAGAGTGCTACCAACTGAGCCACAGTTGACACCGAGAAAAGGTCATAAAGAGACTGGTGTGAGAGCTTGAACTGTCACACTGATGCAGGAGGGCCCTCCTTTGAGGTTGTAGAGTTAAAGCACATTGTTACGATGCAGATGGGGGGGGTTTACACTATATCTGAGATAGATCCACGTGACAATGAAAGAATATTCCATTCTTCTGATCAGAGATACTTTACTCGATCAGCACAAAAACTCGCCATAAGAATTTTTTTTAAAGACAGCAATTAAGTGGCAGCTGACACCAATCCCGAATGAAGCTAATCTTGTCCTACTTCTCCTTTCTTCTGCATCTGTCTTTAGTTCTGGATTGTCTGCAAACTTCCGCCCATACTGCAGACTCCACTATTCTGTAAACAACTTTTAAAACATTCCGATCAGCAACATCTGCCCTGCTCCGTTCTGGTGAAGGAGTGGGGAACTGGTTGGGTCACATTCTGATCTGCAAGCATCAGCTTCACCCATTTCAAGTCCTGCTCACATCACTTGAACTGACATACTTGTATCCGGAATTTACACACTCAGCACAATTGGCAGCCACTGTTGTGTCCCAGTGGATGTTGTACCGTGCCACCACTGGAAGTATTAATTTTGGCCAATGACCGAAGATAGAGATGGCAAATAATGTAGGCGGCAACCTAGAAAATTGGCACTCCTATGAAAATGGCATATAGTTGGCGCTATTTGCCCGATACTGGCAGCTGCCCATGATAAGTGTGGACGGTGTAAGTGGTGCGGACCGTATCCACATTCCGGCCCGTTCTTTTGCAGGAAGAATTAACATAAGTACAAGGAAGGCTGGTGGGGAAATCCAAATGTTGGCGGTACAAACATGGAGGTGGATTTCTAGCGAGTCTGGGGCATGATCCCCAGACAAACATTGAATTTTTACAGAAAAATTATGCCTGCTGATAATCTTTAAGTACCTTGATATTTCATAGCTTTTTCACTTAAAAAAGGAAAAACAAAGTGACTTTTGGATTTTCAACATTCCATCCACATCATCATTTACCCAACAGTTAACTCTCCCACATCCGACAACATCCCCTTTCACACACACTGTACCCCATCCAACTTCCCACCCTCACACACACTGTACCCCATCCAACTCCCCACCCTCATACACACACACTGTACCCCATCCAACTCCCCACCCTCACACACACACTGTACCCCATCCAACTCCCCACCCTGACACACACTGTACCCCATCCAACTCCCCACCCTTTCACACACACTGTACCCCATCCAACTCCCCACCCTCTCACACACTGTACCCCATCCAACTCCCCACCCTCACACACACTGTACCCCATCCAACTCCCCACCCTCACACACACACTGTACCCCATCCAACTCCCCACCCTCACACACACACTGTACCCCATCCAACTCCCCACCCTCATACACACACACTGTACCCCATCCAACTCCCCACCCTCACACACACACTGTACCCCATCCAACTCCCCACCCTCACACACACACTGTACCCCATCCAACTCCCCACCCTCACACACACACTGTACCCCATCCAACTCCCCACCCTTTCACACACACTGTACCCCATCCAACTCCCCACCCTCTCACACACTGTACCCCATCCAACTCCCCACCCTCACACACACTGTACCCCATCCAACTCCCCACCCTCACACACACACTGTACCCCATCCAACTCCCCACCCTCACACACACTGTACCCCATCCAACTCCCCACCCTCACACACACTGTACCCCATCCAACTCCCCACCCTCACACACACACCGTACCCCATCCAACTCCCCACCCTCACACACACTGTACCCCATCCAACTCCCCACCCTCACACACACTGTACCCCATCCAACTCCCCACCCTCACACACACACACTGTACCCCATCCAACTCCCCACCCTCACACACACTGTACCCCATCCAACTCCCCACCCTCACACACACTGTACCCCATCCAACTCCCCACCCTCACACACACACCGTACCCCATCCAACTCCCCACCCTCACACACACTGTACCCCATCCAACTCCCCACCCTCTCACACACTGTACCCCATCTAAATATTTTTATTCAAATACAATAATACCTGCACTACTTATCAATTACATAGTAAATCCATTACAAAGTAAATCCATTACATTCATCCATCACAGTAAAAAATAAAGCCTTAAAAAACAGCCTTATAGTTAATATAAATGCAATGATTAATTTTACAAATAATCAATAATGTTTACAGTACAAATACTCTTAAACAATACCACACAACTTTTTAACTGTACCCCATCTAACTCCCCCCTTTTACACACACTCTCTTCTCCAACCTCCCAGTTTATATTGCCACTCTGCTCGCCCTCCAAACTGGTTAAGATGGCCACTTCCACTCTGCCCGTTGGAAGCTGGTACTCTTCCACCCCTCCGAGTTCACGATGACTTGCTCCATCTCCTCCCTCTCAGTTAATCCTAGAAGTCTCCTTCCTTCCCAACCTGAAGTACTGCCCCTCTCCCCCAACTTCTGCCCTCTTCCCCAAAGCACTGCACCCAACTATTCCCTGCTTTGACCAAGCTTGTGGTCACCTGTCCTAATATCTCCTTTCTCTTTTTGATAAAACCAATTAAATAACTGTAACTCAGTAAAACTTTAAAGGAAACTTAACAAATCAAATTAAAATTTGGTAGTCCGGGGTGACGATGCACCTAATATCTCATGTGGCTCAGTGTCTGATTTTGTCTGATAATCGCTCCTGTGAAGCGCCCTGGGAGGGGGTCGTTCGGCCCGATTGCCTGCCTCTCTTCCGCGGCCATGTTCGCGCCCGGGTGGCCCTGGAGATGGAGCACGCGGTGTCCGCCGGCACGCTTGAGTTTTTCCGCGACCGGTGGGCGCCGCGGGGGCTGGAGTGCATCGTCACCCCGGACTTCCAAATTTTAATTTGATTTAAGTTTCCTTTAAAGTTTTATTTAGTTACAGATAATTGATTGGTTTACATTAAAAGAGGAAGCGCCTTGGGACATTTTTACTACATTAAAGTTATTTCTTGTTGTCCCATTTTAAGTTACATCAGCTGATTGAGCCCATTGAGCCAGTCGGGAAGTGGAGAGAGAGCAGGGAGTTCCCAGCCCCGGGTGATTGGCTCACAGCGGAGTATAAGAGGCCGCTCTCTGGGCTGGTTCTTCCTTTTACTGCGGGCGTCTCCCCTCAGCGGGGAGATGATTCCTGCTCTTCTCTCTCAGGTAAGCGCACTGATCGAGCGGGTCCTTGTTCCTGGAGCTTCTCCGAGCCTCTCTCTATCTCAGACAGTGCTTTGTTTCTCAGTCTCTTCTTCCATTTCTCGCGCAGACTCTCGGGGGTAGATTTCCGCCTTCTCCCGATCACCCACCACAACTTCGACAGCAACCCCGGAGAAATGGTGTAAACAGGCATTTACGCCATTTGTTTGGAGTTTGTGTTTGTCTCCCTCTCTTTCCTTGTGTCTCTCGCTCGTCTGTTTCTATCTCGTGTATCTCTTCCCTGTGTGTTTGTTTGTGTGTCTGTTGTCTCTCTCTGTTGTCTGTGTCTCCTCTCTCTCTCTGTTTTTTCTCTTGTGTCGAAGTGCTGCTCAATGTTTAAAGCAGCGCAGTTGTCCTGTTAGTTGTTTCCGTGCCATGTTTTGGAGAGCAAACAAAAATGGGGCGGGGTCGTGGTGACACAATCGGCAAATTAATGATTGACCTGAAATTCTACGGAATTTTTGCTGATCTCCCTCCTGGCGGAACCCCCAGGGAAAGGGCTGAAAATGGGGCTCAGTTGGAGTTTGTGTATTCGAACATTAAACTTCTAGAAGTGCCCCCCACAGTCCAAACTGCCACAGATACAGCTTCGGTCTCCGGGCAAGCTCTCCCCAGGGCTCGTCATGGTGGCTCTGGAGTGGGTTTTCTCTTTAGCACAAACTCTTCCAAGAACAAACGCTTGTCTGTAAACAAACTACAACCCACAGTAATCTTTCCTTGACTTCCAGTAGATTAATAAACCACCGAAAATAAATCTCCTTTCACTCCCTGCACGACCCTCACTAACCAGGACCCCAGGTCCTAGAATATATATATATAATATATATATTTGACCTGTGGTCCCATCCAGAGAGGCTGGTAGCATAGCCTCAGGTATCGTCAACTCCCTGAAATAGTGCAGCCTGTAGACCAGTTTGCTGCAGTTCTGTGGTGTATAACTGCAGAACATTTGGGGGCATATCATTGCCAAGATCCATGGTGTCAGACTGCCCGCTGTGTTAGCCTGCGGGCAATCAACTGGGTTCCACTACCTGCCAGTTTGTCCTAGATCTGCTAAAAACTATTTCCTGCTGTGGGCAGTTCCCACCTCCATTCAGATCAGATCATTCAAATAACCTGCCTCTGTTTTTGTTTTAAACTTTTCGTGTGCTGTAGACTAGTTTCCAGTAGCCTGGCTCTGTACAGTTGTTAATTACATAGTATAGAAAGGCATCAAAGATGGCACTGGCTGTACTTTCCATTTGCGCATGTGACTCTTTAGTGTCAGTTGACTGAGAAAAATAATCTTTTAGATACTTACTGAGTGATAGTGTGACCCAGAAGGTAGGAGAGTAACAAATTGAAGCTTTTGGGTTGAGGAATTCGTATAGATTAGGTTAAAGGAGAAATGGCTGAAAATGCGTCCAAGCTGGAATGTGCCGATCTGGGGTCTCAATCACCTTACTAATGCTGGGTGCCCAAACCACTAGGGGTACATCTAGGGCACCCACCTTTCCCCAGAGGCACGTTGTCGATCTGGAGTAGGGTTGTCAATCCTCCACCTGAAACAGATGATCTGGACATTTATCTCATTACTGTTTGTGGGAGCTTGCTGTGCACAAATTGGCTACCACATTTCCTACACTACAACAGTGACTACACTTCAAAAGTACTTCATTGCCTGTAAAGCACTTTGGGACATTGAGGTTGTGCAAGGTGCTATATAAATGCAAGTCTTTCTATCTATTACTGACCAATAAAGTTTCCAGAAGTGATTCATTTTGGTAGGAAGAATGAGGAGAGGCGATATAAACTAAATGGTACAATTTTAAAGGGGGTGCAGGAACACAAATCATTGAAGGGTGCAGAACAAGTTGAGTCCTGTTTAAAAAGGCATATGGGATCCTTGGCTTTTATGTAATTTAGCCTAAAACTCCAAAGGCACTTCATTCATAAGGGGTGAGCGGCAGTGGGATATTTGTTAAACTACACACAAGGAGTTATTGGTAATGAGTTCCATGTCCTGGGGAATCGTATAACTATCTTGATCCTTGAGGATTGTATGTTCCCTATGTTACACTGTCACAACTCCCCATATCCCTCTATTGGCTGTTGCTAATTCAAAGCCCAATCTACTCTGCACGCTTTCTTCCAAGCTGTGCATTAATTCCTATGAAAAGGAACTGCATAAGTATCTGGTAGGAAATGAGATTGGAGATTATAGGAATAGGTGCAGACTAAAATGATCAAACACGCCAGAGGACATTGGTGTCTTTGCTGACTGACCCAGTGGACAGATGTCTGTGGAAGGGAGCTGGCCACTGTTAAGTAGTTCAGATGTAGGGATGGATGAATAGTTGGATCTTCAGGCATCAGCTGGTATTGATGCAGAACTTGCCCTCATGATGTGGTACATTGTGCATGGTCTGTGGCAGGAGTGAGTCTAATGGGCTGAGGCCTTTTCTCATTCCATGATCTTGTGTTTTCTTGTCAGGAGGAGGTGAATTCCTGCTTCCAACGGCAGGGACACTAGTGTCTTGTGCGCTAGTGTGCAGAACGGTGATGAGTGCAGATTGGATACATCTGGAGAGTCGAAGCATTGAAGTTGAGCAATTGAAGGCAATGAAAAGTTACCTGATTGGTCGGCTTAAGTGCAAACAAAGGGGGGAAAAGGACTGGAATAGCAACAACTGAGTACGCAAAAGTAACAAAACTATGCAACCAAAGCAAGAAGCAAAAGCAACAAAACAAACTATGCAACCAAAGCAAGAAGCAAAAGCAACAAAACAAACAACTATGCAACCTAAGCAAGAAGCAAAAAACCAAGAAACTAATGATGAGACAACAGAAGCAACTACAAATGACTGACTAAAGAAAATACAAATGAAACGTTTAAACTTTTTTTTCTGTATATTTTCATTTTTTTAATGTTTTTTTCGCTTCAGGTTGGCTGCTTTGCTTGGTTAACTGGGCCAAGGGGGCCCCAGATGCTGGGGGCCCAGGTGGTAAAACATCCCCTTGCAAACAAGGCTGCATGCATAATTTGTATCTACATAAAACTCCCAATAAAAAAAGCAAAACCTTGAATGAATAACCATTGTTTTGTGCCTTTTGTGTTTCCAATATAATCATCTCCTTGCAGTGATGTACATTAATCAGAAATACAATATTCCAGCAACTTTTTCAACACTTTCATCCCCATTTTGCCCTCCAAGTCACACCACTCTGACTGGAACATGTAATCGGCCGTTCCTTTGTCACTGAGTCAAAATCCTGGCACATCCTACCTAACAGCACTGTGGGAGCACCTTCACCACACGGACTGAAAAGAAGCTAGGCAAGAGATAGCTGAGTCACTGTTGCATATTAAAAATGCATAGAAAAGGGAATAGTGCCAGAGGACTGGCAGACAGCTAATGTGATTCCTATATTTTAAAAAAGTAGCTAGAACAAGTCAAGGGAACTATAGACCAGTTAGTTTAACATCGGTGGTAGGAAAGATAATGGAATCTTTACTCAATGATGTAATTGAAAAACATCTAGAAACTGAAAATATAAGAGTAGCCAGCATAGATTTCAAAGGGAAGGTCAAGCTTGACCAACCTAATTGAATTATTGGAAGAAATAACAGGGTAGACAAGGGTAATGTAGTCGATGTAATATATTTGGATTTTCAAAAGGCCTTTGATAAGGTACCTTTTGAAAACTCATGACTAAGGTCAGAGCATATGGAGTCTGGGGACAGGTAGCAGAATGGTTAACAAGTTGGCTACAAAACAGTAAGGGTTAAGGGTAGCTACTCAGATTGGCAAAAGGTGGGACAGGTGTTCCACAAGATTGGTGCTGGGACCACTGTTATTCACAATTTACATTAACAATTTGAACTCCGGAATTGGAAGTAAATTTCAAAATTTGTGGATGACACAAAATTGGGGGTGCAGTTAACACAAAGGAAAAATGTGACAAAATATAAGAGGATATTAATAAACTTAGAATTGGTGTGTAAATGGCAAATGAATTTCAATGTAGATAAGTGTGGTGCATTTTAAATAAAGATGCCACATACTGCTTGAATAATAAGAGTCTAAATGGGATAGCTGAGCACAGGGATCTAGGGGTACACATTCACAATATACTAAAAGTAGCATCACAGGTTAATAAGGACATAAAAAGCAAGCCAAGCACTTGGATTCGTTTCTAGAAGGTTAGAATTGAAAAGCAGAGATGTTACATTAAACAATAGAAAATGCTGTAAACACTCAGCAGGACAGGCAGCATCGTGGAGAGAGAAACAGAGTTAATGTTTCAGGTCGATGACCCTTCATCAGAGAGGTTATGTTAAACTTGAATCGAACCTTGGTTAGACCACACTTGGAGTACTGTGAGCAGTTCTGGTCTCCATATTATAAAAAGCATATAGAGGCACTGGAGAAGGTACAAAAAAGGTTCACAAGGATGATACCAGAACTGAGAGGATATACTCATCAGGAAAGGCTTAACAATTGGGGCTCTTTTCTCTAGAAAAGAGAAGGCTGAGTGGTGACCTGATAACGATCTTTAAGATTCTGAAAGGGTTTGATAGGGTAGACGTAGAGAAAATGTTTCCACCTGTGGGAGAATCCAAAACTAGATGTCATAAGTATAAGAAAGTCACTAACAAATCCAATAGGGAATTCAGGAGAAACTTCTTTACTCAGAGAATGGTTAGAATGTGGAACGCAGTACCACAGGGAGAAAGGAATAGAAGTATGTGCTGATAGGGTTAAATGAAGAGGGGTGGGAGGAGGCTCATGTGGAACATAAGCACCGGCAAAGACCTGTTGGGTCGAATGGCCTATTTATGTGATGTAGACGCGATGTAATTACAGCGGTTCAAGAAGACCTACCACCACCTTCTCAAGGGCAACTAGGGATGAGCAATAACTACCAGCCTTGCCAGCTAAACTCATATCCTGAGAATTAATTAAAAAATGTAACCCCCCCCCCCACTTTCCTGAAGCTGCTGGGGTCTGGTCACATGGCTGCTGGGATCTGGTCACATGGTTGCTGTGTCCAGCTGGGATCTGGTCACATGGCTGCTGGGGTCTGGTCACATGGCTGCTGGGATCTGGTCACATGGTTGCTGTGTCCAGTTGGGGTCTGGTCAAGTGGGGTCTGGTCACATGGCTGTTGGGGTCAGGTCACATGGTTGCTGGGGTCTGGTCACATGGCTGTTGGTCTGGTCACATGGTTGTTGGGGTCAGGTCACATGGCTGCTGGGGTCTGGTCACATGGTTGCTGGGGTCAGGTCACATGGCTGTTGGGGTCTGGTCACATGGCTGCTGGGGTCTGGTCACATGGTTGCTGGTCTGGTCACATGGCTGTTGGGGTCAGGTCACATGGCTGCTGGGGTCAGGTCACATGGTTGCTGGGGTCAGGTCACATGGCTGCTGGCTGCTTTCCCGTCCCTCAATCCCCAATGGTTGTTCCTAATGTATGAACGGAGACAGTGAGTGTATTCCTCCTCCTC
The DNA here is from genome assembly GCA_030390025.1 of Squalus acanthias. Taxonomy (NCBI): domain Eukaryota; kingdom Metazoa; phylum Chordata; class Chondrichthyes; order Squaliformes; family Squalidae; genus Squalus; species Squalus acanthias. The sequence continues at coordinate 131,880,216 of CM059434.1, forward strand.
CTCCACAACATGTTGCATCGATTATAGTGACTTTTACACAGAAAAATCTTCCAAGGTACTTCAGAGGTGTAATCAGACAAAAATGGACGCCAATCCAAACAAGGGGCTATTATGAGGGAGTGACCAGAAACTTGGTTAGAGTGTGTTTTAAGGAGGGTCTTTAATGAGGAGAGGGAGGTGGAGCGACAAAAGGGTTTTACACAGCGAGTTTTTCTGATCTGTAATGCACTGTCTGAAAGGATGGTGGAAGCAGATTCAATAATAACTTTCAAAAGGGAATTGTATAAATACTTGAAGGGGAAAAAAATTACAGGGCTTTGGGGAAAGAGCAGGGGGAGTGGGACTAATTGGATAGCTCCTTCAAAGAGCCAGCACAGGCACGATGGGCCGAATGGCCTCCTTCTGTGCTGTATCATTCTATGATTCTAGGAACACAGGAGGAGGCCATTTAGCCCCTCGAGCCTGTTCCGCCATTCAATGAAATCATGTCTGATCTGCAACCCAATTCTATATACCCGCCTTTGCCCCATATCCCTTAGTACTGTACGAAAGGCTGATATTTAGTAGACAAGAATCATATATGTATAACTTCAAGTGTAGCCATTGACCAAATAATATTACCCATAATTACTCCTGGGTAACTAAAAAGCTAAGACTTGTTCAAAATGTAGCTGCAAGGACAGTCAAAAGCAGTTTTGACTAAGTTTTGATAACAAACAGCCACAGACTGCGAGTGAAGGTTAAATCATTAAATAACATATTATGATGCTAAGTAGAAATTAGAATTCGCTTAACAAAACTAATTGCAACGATATTTAAAAAATAATTAGTATAAGGACATAAAATGAGAGCGATCATGGAGATAAGGTATTTATCTGGTTGATTAAAGTGAGATAGTCTGGATACCTCAAGACTAGTGAAACAGCGCTGATATGGGCCCTCGGTATAAAGGCCTTGTACCAGGGAGGCTAGAAATGAAAGAGATAAAGTAAATTCCAATGGGGTGAAAAACCACAAACAAGATAACACTGAACATGGCAAAGTTGGTGGAAAAATACAGGAAAGGTGGGATGCTACCTTAGTCTGAGTGACAATGGTATTTTGACCATTAGAACCAATTAAAAAAGGTGATTTTGTTAAAGACCATATATGGACACTGGCCAAACGAACTGTTGATAAGAAAAGGGTTAAAACCTCAATACTCAAAGAACAACTTTACACAGACGTACTGCGAGGACAAAGGAACAGGCTTAAGACGACGTCATCTGTGTCCGAGAGGTTCCAGAGGCCAAGGGCTGTGAGCTACTTGTTAAAACTATCGCCGAATATTAAGTATATTACGCTGTATGCTTAATAAATCTTGATCTATTGCTCAAATATTCTGGCTGCTGCCTATTGGTGTCTTGTCCAAGAACTCAGAGATCGTTAAGATCTTACAATACCTTTGGTTAACAAAAATCTATCAATCTCAGATTTAAAATTAACAATTGACCCAGCATCAATTGCCGTTTGCGGAAGAGTTCCAAACTTCTACCCCGCTTTGTGTATAGAAGTGTTTCCTAACTTCACTCCTGAAAGGCCTGGCTCTAATTTTTAGACTATGCTCCTTCGTCCGAGACTCCCCAACCAGCAGAAATAGTTTCTCTCTACCCTATCAGTTCCCCCTTAATATCTTGAAAACTTTGATCAAATTACCCCTTAAACTTCTAAATTCCAATGAATATAACCCTAGTTTGTGTAATTTCTCCTTGTTATTTAAGCCTTGGAGTCCAGGTGTCATTCTGGTAAATCCACGCTGCACTCCTTCCAAGGCCAATATATCCTTCCTACAGTGTGGTGCCCAGAACATCACACAATACTCCAGGTGTGGTCTAACCAGAGCTTTGTATAGCTGCAGCACAACTTCTACCCCCTTGTATTCTAGTCCTCTAGATATAAAGGCCAGCATTCCATTAACCTTTTTGATTATTTTCTGTACCTGTCCATGACATTTTAATCATCTGTGTACATGGACCCCAAGTCTCTTTGGACCTCCACTGTTTCTAGCTTTTCACCATTTAGAAAGTAATCTGTTCTATCCTTTTTAGGTCCAAAGTGGATGACCTCACAGTTGCCTACATTGAAATCCATTTGCCACTGTTTTGCCCATTTGCTTAATCTATTAATATCTTTTTGTAATTTTATGCTTCAATCTACACTGCTTACAATGCCGCCTCTCTTTGTGTCATCGGCAAACTTGAATATGTGGCTTTCTATCCCATTATCTAAGTTGTTAATAAATATGGTAAATAGTTGAGGCCCCAACACAGATCCTTGCGGGACACCACTAGTCATATCCTGCCAATTAGAGTACCTGCCCATTATCCCTACTCTCTGTCTCCTGCCACTCAGCCAATTTCCTAACCAGGTCAATAATTTGCCTTCCATTCCATGAGCTTCAACTTTAGCTAACAGTCTCTTATGTGGGACTTTATCAAATGCCTTCTGGAAGTCCATATAAAGAACATCCATAGACATTCCCCTGTCCACTACTTCAGTCACCTCTTCAAAAAATTCAATCAGGTTCGTCAGGCATGACCTACCCTTTACAAATCCATGCTGGCTCTCTGATCAGCTGAAAATTTTCAAGGTGTTCAGTAATTCTATCCTTAATTATAGACACTAGTAATTTCCCAACAACAGATGTTAGGCTAATTGGTCTATAATTCGTTGGTTTCCCTTTCCCAAATTTGCACAATTTTCCAATCAATAGAATCAGTTCCCAAATCGAGAGAACTTTGGAAGATTATAGTTAGGGCACCTGTAAAGTTCGAAAGTGACTTCCTTTTAAACCCTGGGATGGAAACCATCTGGTCCTGGGGATTTATTACTCTTTAGTGCCATTAATTTCTTCATTACTGTTATTTTGCTTATGTTAATTTTCGTCAGTCCCCATCCCTGATTCAATATTATTTTCCTTGGAGTGTCCGGCATGCTATCCTCTTCCTCTCCTGTAAATAATGATGCAAAGTAATTATTCAACATGTCCCCCATTTCCTTATTTTCATTTACAATATCACCATTATCAGTTTTCAAGGGGCCCACGTTGCTCCTGACCACCCTCTCTTTCCTAATATAATTGTAAAAAAGTTTTGTGTTGATTTTGATATCCTTTGGAAGTTTCTTTTCATACTCTCTTTTTGTAGCTCTTATTAGCTGTTTTGTGACCTTTTGTTGTTCTTTGACTCTTGGTCTATGATTCTTTCCTCCTTATGGGAATATGCTTGCTTTGTACCCGAACTGGCTCCGCCTATCTCTGCCACTGCTCATTTACTGTTTTCTTGTCAATCTTTGTTTCCATTCCACCTGTGCTAGAACCCTTCTCAAATCACTGAAATCGGCTCTCTTCAAGTTGGGTATTTTCACCGTTGAATTTTCTTTGTCCCTTTCAGTTACTACTTTAAGCCTAATTATATTATGATCACTATTGCCCAATGCAACACACTGCACTTGCCCTACCTCATTCCCCAGAATTAGATGCAACACTGCTTCCTTCCTCATTGGGCTAGAAACACACTGATTAAGAAAGTTCTCCTGTACACATTTTAGGAATTCTCCACCCTTCTTGCCCTTTACTCTGTTTTCCCCCCAGTCTATATTAGGTTAATTGAAGTCCCCTACTATCACAGCTCTACATTTCTCTGATATTTTCCTACAGATTTGCTCCTCTATCTCCTTCTCACTATTTGGGGATCTATAGTAAACAATGTAATGTAACAGCTCCTTTTCTGTTCCTTAAGTCTAACCAAATAGATTCAGTCTTTGAACCCTCGAGTATATCATCCCTCTGTCGAACTGTAATATTATCCTTCATCAATACTACCATGCCCCCATCCTGTCTTTTTTCCTTTCCTATCCCTCCTGAATACCTGTAGCCAGGAATGTTTAGTTCCCATTCCTGCCCATGTTTAAGACAGGTCTCCATTATAGCCATGATATCATAACCCCCTGTGGCCACTTGTGCCTGCAGCTCATCAACCTTATTTGTAACACTCCTTGCATTAACACACTTGCATTACAACAACATGCTAGTCGACTTTGCTTTTTCCTTCCATCTGATTCCTGCTCTTTCTACACTATTCTTTATTCTGTTGCGATTTGTCCCTCCTCGTTTTCTATGAACCTTTTCTCTCCTTTATGCTGCTATGTCCTGGTGCCCCTCTCTGCCAAATTCCTTTAAAACCTCCCCACAACACTAGCACTACTCTGAAATAAATCCATGTGACAATGGAAGATTATTCCATTCTTCTGATCAGACATACTTTACTCGATCAGCACAAAAACTCGCCGTAAGAAAATATATTTTTAAAGAGAGCAATGAAGTGGCAGCTGACACCAATCCCGAATGAAGCTAATCTTGTCCTACTTCTCCTTTCTTCTGCATCTGTCTTTAGTTCTGGATTGTCTGCAAACTTCCGCCCATACTGCAGACTCCACTATTCTGTAAACAACTTTTAAAACATTCCGATCAGCAACATCTGCCCTGCTCCGTTCTGGTGAAGGAGTGGGGAACTGGTTGGGTCACATTCTGATCTGTTGGCTGCTCGTTTTACACCACGCCCAATTTTATTTTCCATTAAAAATAGACGACGTGTAAAATAAGCCAGCCAATGGATCGCGTCGGCTTCCCACTGGGGTGGTGGGGGTTGGGGGGAGGAAAGTTTAAAATTAACCCTCTTAATAGCCCCAGATTTTAATGTTAGAAAATATAAACAAGAGATATAAAAGTGCCGATATTGTTTGTCCACTGCCTCACCCATCCCTATCTCTATAACCTCCTCCAGCCTTACAACTCTCCGAGATCTCTGCGTTCCTCGAATTCTGGCCTCTTGCACAACCCCGATTTTCATCAATCCACCATGGGCGGCCGTGCCTTCAACTGCCTGATCCTAAGCTCTGGAATTCCCTCCTTAAACCTCTCTGCCCCTCGATCCCCCTTTAAGATGCTCCTTAAAACCCGTCGCTTTGAGCAAGTTTTTGGTCACCTGTCCTAATATTGCCTTATGTGGCTCGGTGTCAAATTTTGTCTGATAATCGCTCCTGTGAAACACTTGGGATATTTTTACTACATTAAGGGCGCTACATAAATGCAAGTTATTTCTTGTTGTCCCATTTTAAGTTACATCAGCTGATTATGAGCCAGTCAGGAGGTGGAGAGAGAGCAGGGAGTTTCCCAGCCCCGGGTGATTGGCTCACAGCGGAGTATAAGAGGCCGCTCTCTGGGCTGGTTCTTCCTTTTACTGCGGGCGTCTCCCCTCAGCGGGGAGATGATTCCTGCCCTTCTCTCTTCTCTCTCAGGTAAGAGCGCAGATCGATCGGGTCCTTGTTCCTGGAGCTTCTCCGAGTCTTTCTCGGGCAGACTCTCGGGGGTAGAAGTTCCGCGGGAGGGGAGGGTTCTGCCGATCACCCAGCGCAACTTCGCTAGAAACCCCGGAGAAATGGTGCAAAAGGGTGTGTGTCTCCCTCTCTTCTCTTGTCTCCTCTCTCTCTCTCTCTCTGATTTTTCTCTCGTGTCGAAGTGCTGCTAAATGTTTAAAGCAGCGCAGTTGTCCTGTTAGTTGTTTCCGTGCCATGTTTTGGAGAGCAAACAAAAATGGGGCGGGGTCGTGGTGACACTATCGGCAAATTAAATGATTGACCTGAAATTCTCCGGAGTTTCTCCTGATCTCCCTCCTGGCGGAACCCCCAGGGAAAGGGCTGAAAATGGGGCTCAGTTGGAGTTTGTGTATTTGAACATTAAACCACAAGAAGTGTCCCCCACAGTCCAAACAGCTTCGGTCTCCGGGCAAGCTCTCCCCGGGGCTCGTCATGGTGGCTCTGGAGTGGGTTTTAAACACAAACTGCACCCATGGTAATCTCTTTCATCTTCTAGTAGAATACTAAAGCACCGAAAAATAAATCAAGTGATTTTTGCGATGCTGCACTCCCGGCATGACCCTCGCTAACCAAAAACTCCAGGTCATAGAATCCGCAATGGCTCAGTGGGTAACACTCTCACCTCTAGAGTCAGAAGGTTGTGGGTTCAAGCCCCGCCCCAGAGACTTGGGCACAAAAATCCAGGCTGACTCTCCAGTGCAATACTGAGAGAGTGCCATATAGCAGATGAGAAGTTAGACCAAGACTTGGTCTGCCCTTTCAGGTGGATGTTAAAGATCCCGCAGCACTATTTAAACAAGAGCAAGGGGGGTTCTCCCCAGTGTCCTGGCCAACATTTATCCCTTAACCAACACCTAAAATACATGATCTGGTCATTTATCACAGCTGTTTCTGGGACCTTGCTGTGTGCAAATTGGCTGCTACATTACAACAGTGACTACACTTCAAAAGTATTTCAATGGCTGTAAAACGCTTTGGGATGTCCTGAGGTTGTGAAAGACGTATAAGTATCCATTCCCAACTAATTTTATCTTGCCGTTTCTTTCCTTTACCCAGGGACACTGATTCATTGGTGGCCCAGCTGATCCTGCTTGCAGTAGTTTACTTGTAGTTCTATGGTGAGTACTTTAATTTCGGGCGAGCTGGGTCCGCAGTGAAAATAACCGATTATTCGGAGGGTTGGGGATGTTGCAACCTATATAATAACCTTTCTAATTTGTAAAAGTTTCCAGAAGTGATTCATTTTGATAGATTGAGGTGAGGTGATCTAAACTAAATGGTACCATTTTAAAGGGGGGCAGGAACAGAGAGACCTGGGGGTGTATGTACACAAATCTTTGAAGGTGGCAGGACAAGTTGAGACGGCTGCTTAAAGAGACCTTACGGGAGCCTTGGCTTTTATTTGTCATTTAGCCTAAAACTCAAGGCACTTTGATCATAAGGGGTGAGACAGTGGGATATTTTTGTTAAAACTTAATGAGTTCCATGTCCTGTTGCATTGTATAACTATCTCATCTTTAAGGATTGCATGTTCTGCTGTCTATGCTGCATTGACATATCGCCCCATATCCCACTATGGCTTTTGCTCATTCAAAGCCCAATCTACTCTGCACCATTTCTTCCAGGCTGTGTTAATTCCTATGAAAAGGAGCTGTGTAAGTATCTGGTAGGAAATTGGATTGATGTTTACAGGGATAGGTACAGACTGAAGGCAAAAGATAACACAGGATATTGTAGTTTGGGAAGGGGGGGGGGGGGGGGGAGGGCAGTGTTGCCTGGAGGGGAGTAATGTTGAGTTGACAAGTGGACATGTTTGTCATATTTGACCCTGAAATGAGCTTCTGACCACATGTCCATGGCACAGCCAAGACAGCCAATTTCCACATCCATAACATCGCCCATCTCTGCCCTTGCCTCAGCTCATCTGCTGAAACCCTCATCCATGCCTTTGTCACCTCTAGACTTGATTCCAATGCTCTCCTGGCTGGCCTCCCACATTCTACCCTATGTAAACTTGAGGTCATCCAAAATTCAGCTCCCTAACTCGCACCAAGTCCTGTTCACCAATCACCCCTGTGCTCGCTGAACTACATTGGCTCCCAGTTAAGCAATGCTTTGATTTCAAAATTCTCATCCTTGTTTTCAAATCCCTCCATGGCCTCCCCCCTCCCATCTCCACCAGCCTCAACCTCCTGAGATAGCTGCACTCCTAATTCTGCCCTCTTGAGCATCCCTGATTATAATTGCTCAACCATTGGTGGCTGTGCCTTCTGTTGCCTAGGCCCTAAGCTCTGAAAGTCCCTCCTGAAACCTCCTTTTTAAGACTTTCAACCTGCTTTGACCAAACTTTTTTGGTCATTTGCCCATAATTGCTCCTGTGAAGTGCCTTGGGATGTTTTACTACATTAAAGGTGCTATATAAATTGTTGTCTAAATTCTCCAATGGTGTAGAAATGTCTGGTTGGGAAATGAAATTAGTGATAGGAATGGGTGCAGATTAAATGATCAAACACTCCAGAGGACACAATGGTGTCTTTACTGATGGGATCGGTGGAAGGGAGCTGGTGAAGATGTAGGGATGGATGTACAGTTGCAGAACTCTGCCTCTGGAAATAAAATGGGTGGGAGTTCATGATGATGAGGTAGATTGTCTGACCAAGGTCTGTGGAAGGAGCAAGTCGAATAGGCTGATTGACCTTTTTCTCATTCCATTATGTTCTGTTTTTGTCTCTGCAGGACAAGACAAGATGGTCCTGCTTCCACAGCGGCAGGAACACTAGCGTCTTGGGCGCTAGTGCGCAAAACGGATAGTCCAGTGATGAGCATGTAGAATGGATACATCTGGCGTCGAGCGTTCAAGCCGACCAGTTGAAGGCAATGAAGTTGTCTGATTGGTCGGCTTCACTGGCAAAGCACTCAAAGCAACTAAACAAATGACCACACAACCAAAGCAAAACAAACAAAAACTACAAAACTTTTTTATTTTTTATTTTAGTTTATTATTTTAGTTTATTTTTTTCGCTTCAGGTTGTTTGCGTTGCTTGGTTAGCTGGGACGAGGGGCCCCAGCCGGTAAAGACAAATGGCTCCTATTTACAAGGCTGTACGCATAATTTCTGTCTACATAAAACTCCCAATAAAAAGAGCAAAACCTTGAATAACCATTGTCTTGTGCCTTTTGTGTTTCCAATATAATCCTCTCCTTGCAGTGCTGCACATTAATCAAAAATACAATATTCCAGTAAGTTTCTTTTTTATCATCACCCCCATGTCATCCTCCCAAGTCACACACCACTCTGCCTTGAACATATAATTGGCTGTTCCTTCATCGTCGCTGGGTCAAAATCTTGGCACACCCTACCTAACAGCACGAAGTACCTACACCACGCAGACTGAAGCTGTTCAAGAAGTCCCACCACCTTCTGAAGGGCAACTAGGGTGGGCAATAAATGCTGGCCTTGCCAGCAACAGCCAAAGCCTGAGAATGAATTTTTAAAAATCTCTCAGCTGCTGGGGTCTGGTCACATGGCTGCTATGCCCTAATGGGGTCTGATTACATGGCTACTGTGCCCTAATGGGGTCTGATTACATAGCTACTGTGCCCTAATGGGCTCTGGTCACGTGACTGCTGTGCCCTAATGGGCTCTGATCACATGGCTACTGTGCCCAACTGGGGTCTGGTCACATGACTGCTGTGCCCAATTGGGGTCTGGTCACATGGCTACTGTGCCCTAATGGGCTCTGGTCACATGGCTGCTGTGTCATCTACTAGGGTCTGGTCACATGACTCCTGTCGCCTGCTGGGGTCTGGTCACATGGCTGCTGCCTGCTATCCAGTACCTCACTCGCCAATGGTTGTTAATGTACGATCGGAGACAGTGAGTGTAGTCCTCCACCACCACACGTTGCATCCATTATAGTGACTTTAACATAGAAAAACCTTCCAAGGTGGTTCAGAAGTGTAATCAGACAAAAATGGACAGCAAGCCAAAGAAGGAGATATTACATAGTGTTTACAGCCAGTGTTAATGCTCCACTCCCACCCTACTTCATCTCACTCTCTCAAGAAGGCGGCTCACCATCTCAAGGGCAACTAGGGTGGCCTTGCCAGCGACGCCCATATATGGGGAATTAATTTAAAAAATAATTTCCCCTCTCCTGAATCTGCTGGGGTCTGGTCACAAGGCTGCTGTATCCTGCTGGGGTCAGGTCACATGGCTGCTGTATCCTGCTGGGGTCAGGTCACATGGCTGCCGTGCCCTGCTGGGGTCTGGTCACATGGCTGCTGTATCCTGCTGGGGTCAGGTCACATGGCTGCTGTGCCCTGCTGGGGTCTGGTCACATGGCTGCTGGGGTCAGGTCACATGGCTGCTGTGCCCTGCTGGGGTCTGGTCACATGGCTGCTGTATCCTGCTGGGGTCAGGTCACATGGCTGCTGGGGTCAGGTCACATGGCTGCTGTGCCCTGCTGGGGTCAGGTCACATGGCTGCTGTATCCTGCTGGGGTCTGGTCACATGGCTGCTGTGCCCTGCTGGGGTCAGGTCACATGGCTGCTGTGCCCTGCTGGGGTCAGGTCACATGGCTGCTGTGCCCTGCTGGGGTCAGGTCACATGGCTGCTGTGCCCTGCTGGGGTCAGGTCACATGGCTGCTGTGCCCTGCTGGGGTCAGGTCACATGGCTGCTGTGCCCTGCTGGGGTCAGGTCACATGGCTGCTGTGCCCTGCTGGGGTCAGGTCACATGGCTGCTGTATCCTGCTGGGGTCAGGTCACATGGCTGCTGTGCCCTGCTGGGGTCAGGTCACATGGCTGCTGTATCCTGCTGGGGTCAGGTCACATGGCTCCTGTGCCCTGCTGGGGTCAGGTCACATGGCTGCTGTGCCCTGCTGGGGTCAGGTCACATGGCTCCTGTGCCCTGCTGGGGTCAGGTCACATGGCTGCTGTGCCCTGCTGGGGTCAGGTCACATGGCTGCTGTGCCCTGCTGGGGTCAGGTCACATGGCTGCTGTGCCCTGCTGGGGTCAGGTCACATGGCTGCTGTGCCCTGCTGGGGTCAGGTCACATGGCTGTTGTGACCTGCTGGGGTCGTCACATGGCTGCTGGGGTCAGGTCACATGGCTGCTGGGGTCAGGTCACATGGCTGCTGGGGTCTGGTCACATGGCTGCTGGCTGCTTTTCCGTCCCTCACTCCCAATGGGTGTTCCTAATGTATGAACGGAGAAGTGAGTGTATTCCTCCTCCAACACAACAACTTGCATCGATTATAGTGATCTTAACGCAGAAAAACCTCCCAAGGTACTTCAGAAGTGTACTCAAGACAAAAATGGATGTCAATTCTACGTCTACATCTTTGGAAATCTCTACCCCAGAGAGCTGTGGAGGCTCAGTCATTGGGTATATTCAAAACAGAAGTCGATAGATTTCTGACTAGTAAAGGCATCAAGGGATATGGCGATAGGGCCGGTGAATGGAGTTGAGGCAGAAGATCAGCCATGATCTCATTGAATGGTGGAGCAGGCTCGAAGGGCCGAATGGCCGACTCCTGCTCCTATTTCTTATGTTCTAATTCAAAGATGGGGATATTAGGAGGGAGTGATCAAAAACTTGGTCAGGGGTGGGTTTTAAGGAGGGTCTTCAATGAGGAGAGGGTGGTGGAGAGACAAAGGGTTATGGGGAGGGAATTCCAGAGCATGGGGCAAAGGTGGCTGAAGGCACGGCCGCCAATGGTGGGGCGAAGGTATGAGAAGGATGCACAAGAGGACAGAGTCGGAGGTATGGAGAATTCTGGGATGGACTGTAGGAGGTTACAGAGATAGGGAGGGGTGAGGCCACGAAGGGATTTAAACACAATTATGAGAATTTGGGACTGGAGGTGTTGAAGGACTGGGGTTCAATGTAAGTCAGCAAGGCCAGGGGTGATGGGTGAGTGGGACTTGGTGTGGAATAGGATACCAGCAAAGCTTTGGATGAGCTGAAGTTTACGTAGAGTGGAGGATGGGAGGCAAACCAGGAAAGTATTGGAATAGCCGAGTGTGGAGGTGAAAAAGGCATGATGGGATCAGTCATCTCTCTCTGTCTTGAAATGGGTTTGGGCCTGGAATTCTAAGATGTCTTTGGTGCAAATGTCCTGGTGTATGGGGACCAGAATTTGGGGCATAAGTCACATACCCAAGTGGGGTTCAATATGGGCACTGTAATGAGGCAACAACAAAAACAACTAGCAATTAGTTTTTTTTTAATTCGTTTATGGGATGTGGGCGTCTCTGGCAAGGCCAGCATTTATTGCCCATCCCTAGTTGTCCTTGAGAAGGTGGTGGTGAGCCGCCTTCTTGAACCGCTGCAGTCCGTGTGGTGAAGGTACTCCCACAGTGCTGTTAGGGAGGGAGTTCCAGGATTTTGACCCAGCGACTATGAAGGATCGGCGATATACTTCTAAGTCAGGATGGTGTGTGAGTTGGAGGGGAACTTGGAGGTGGTGGTGTTCCCATGCGCCTGCTGCCCTTGTCCTTCTAGGTGGAAGAGGTCGCGGGTTTGGGAGGTGATGCCGAAGAAGCCTTGGCGAGTTGCTGCAGTGCATCTTGTAGATGGTACACACTGCAGCCACGGTACGCCGGTGGTGGAGGGAGTTAATGCCTTTAATGTAGGAAAATGCTCCACGGTGTTTCACAGAGGCCAGAGGGAAACAGATGTCAAACCACAGAAAGAGAGATTTGGATGAATGACCAAAAGCTTGGTCAAAGAAGGGTGTTTTAAGGAGGGTCTTAAAGGGACCAGAGAGAGGTGTAGAGGGGAATTCCAGTGACTGGGACTTTAGTGTTTGAAGGCATGGTACCAACGGTAGGGTAAAGAGAAGGGGCTTGTGATGAGGTCAGAATCAGAGAGTTTGGGGGGTGGGGTTTATTGGGCTGGAGGGGGTACAAAGATAGGAAGGCATGAATCATCAGATGAATTTAAAAACAAGAATTTTAAATTTGCGACACTGGGATACCTGGAGCAAAAGTAGGTCAGCGAGGACAGGGGTGATGGGTGAGGAGTATTCTGGGGTCCCAGAAGTGACGCACGCTCCCTTTTCCCAGGACCTCCTGGGCAGGGAAGCACTTGCTGCCCCCATCATACCACAGTGGCACGAATACAAAATAGGGAAGCACGGTAAGATCCGAAATTAGGGAGAGCAGCTTGTAATCAACACCCAAAATCCCAAACCTGCCACTGGGCTCTTTGGGTTACAAAAGTCAGCTTGGGCTGCAGCACAAATCAGGTGATAGTGACTCAGCAACCCGTTTCGCATTCGCCAGATTTTCTTTTCCGTGGATTTTCTTGGGCGGTTGCGCCCGTTTTGCAAATTTCTATCCCCATCATCTCCCTGGTCTGACTTTGTCCTCGTGGTTATGAGAGCGCCCAATGTGCCGATGCCCTGAGCGAGTTAGGTCACCCACATACTGCAGAGTGGGACTGAGCCCAAATACAATGTTCACTCACAGCCTATCATTAGACAGGGAACGGGGGGGAATTTCAGATCAAAATGCTCTTTTATGCCCCTGTCTGTCTGTCTCGTGGTGCAAGAGCCTCTTTTTATCTTCAAAAGGTCGTAACATGCTGTGTTAACTGAATAAATCCTGTAGACGGAGAGGTACAGTTTATAAGCCAGTGCTCCCAGTACACAGCCTCGAGTGAAGGGAATGCCAAGCAGGAACTCGGGCGCGGAGGTCGGTATATGTTGGTGACAAGAGTGGACAGACACTTAATGTGTTGGAATGACAATCCTCTGCCAATTTAAGGCAGGCCTTTAAAATAACAAGCAGAGGACTGCTGCCTGTATTAAGTGTTCTCCCAACACCAGTGCCAGCAGTGGTTTCCAGCCAATCTCACTCTACCACCTTGTCAAGAAGGAGTATTTCCTCCAGCAGGAAGTAAAACATTTTTTCCGCAGCAATCACTTAAAAAAAAACCCTAAATGCATTAAAACTGTTTTTACAGGAACAGGCACGGGGGGGTTGAATGCAGCGCTCTCGGCTGGACCTGACTGAGGTTCACAATCTACTAGGTAGACTGCTCCAAGGCCCACAAAAATGATTCAACACTTACCTTGAGTAAATAGAGTAATTAAAGAGAAACTGTTTCCAATGGCTGAAGGGTCGGTAACCAAAGGGCTCAGATTTAAGGTAACTGGCGAAAGAACCAGGGGTGACGTGAGGAAAAAGCTTTTTTACGCAACAGGTGGTTGGGATTTGGAATACACCACCTGATAGGGCGGTGGATACAGAGTCAATAGTAGCCTTCTAAAGGGAATTGGATAAATACCTGAAGGAGAAAAAATTGCAGGGATGTGGGGAAAGAGCCGGAGAGCGGGACTAACTGGATTGCTCTTTGAAGGAGCCGCACGGACTCGATGGGCCGAATGGCCTCCTTCTGTGCTGCACTATTCTAGGATTCTTTGGCCAGGCCGCTCTGGCTCCATCGCCCGTGGAACTGGTCGGAGTGAACACGGCGCAGACTCCGACCATAAATGGCAATCAGGGACCTCTTTACATCGCAGCACTCCCATTTCCATATTAAAAGGGGCCTATCACCCGAAACAGGCGGGTGCTTTGGACACCAAACGGGAGGTCACATTCATAATGGCACCGGCCACATCGCCAGTGTTAATGGGACGTAAGGCCTCCGACCCCATTGTGAGGAAATTACCGGCCCCTAACGCCAGGCGAAGGGAGTCAAAACTGGCCTCAGGGTCTGAACGATAATGAAATACATGCATCTCCCTAATATGCTTCCCTCGCCACTCACTGAGAACCCGTGCTTTCATTGGTTAAGTGTGGTTGCCTTCATTTGTAGACCATTTAATTCATTTGAAGTGGCATATCATATTTGGCTCAAGTTGTGCAGATAGCAGGATATTTATATAGCAAACAACTTGCCATATATGGCCTTATAATTCATTCCTCTACCTCTGCCCTTCCACATAAAGCTAATCACTTACCTTTGTACTTTTGCACAGGTCATTAAACTTCTTCCTGACCTAGTCTGTGGTCCAGGAACATAACGCTCAGCCTATCATTATCAGATCCTGGGTATTCGACAGTAACAACATTCAGTGACTGGCTTGTCTAAACTGGTTTAAACAGTCTGTAGCAGCTTTAGACGTGCATATGGGCACATATTAAAAGAAGTTTAAACATTTACGAGGTACCATACAATGTGCAATGCGCAGTAACAGATTAAAACATTCACTGCATATTTTCAACGCACAGTAACACAACTCTCCAATCAATACAGTCATTTATCTTGAGCTTGTTTTGTGCCAATCATCCTGACATGTTTGCTCGTTCTTTGCACAATCTGTTGTATGCTGAAGCACATTTGCATCGTCATCATTTAATCTTAAAGGGCATCCCGAGGCCAAGGGCCTCGTCATCTTTGCCATTTGAGTTGATGATCAGTTCAGCCATATTTTCACCCTTCCTCTTCAACTCCTCCTGCAGTGACAGTAGATTTGGGGGTTGGAGGTGGGGGGGGGGTGGGAAGAGTAGAAATTTGTCTGGGCTCCTTTTTCAATTTTTTTCCAGTTTAATTTTTTTTTAATATACATAGAATGACATGGAATTTTACAGCACAGAAACAGGCCATTCGGCCCAACTAGTCTGTGCCGGTGTTTATGCTCCACACGAGCCTCCTCCCACCCTACTTCATCTCAACCTATCAACATAACCTTCTATTTGGAGGATTCTTTCAACAGACTGGTTTACAATAATAATAAACGCACAGTCCTTCGGGCTCAAGGTACAAAGACTAACTCCTTCTTCTCCCTTATCGAGCTGGGAGGGAACAGGAAGATTCTCCCTGGAATGAAATGGGAGCTGACTTTTTTTTCCTGTTGAAACTCGATTATTTTTGAACTTTGCTTCTCTTTCAAGGCTATTCACCTTCCCACATTCCGACACTTCAGCTTCACGGAGCTGAACGCCTCCCGTAGCTCGTTCTCCAGTGGGATCAGGCCCTCCGTGCCCTGGTTCCCGGCGACGCTGCTCCCGGTGGCTATTCCCAGCGATTCTACCCTCAACCACGAACTCTCTCGCTCCCACTGGTCGCTGGAGGTCACGTGATTCAAGCTCCCAGAATACAACCAACCAGAGTTGCCAACCCTAAGCGACAGATTTTTGTTGGGCAAGGGTATTAAGGGATATGGAACCAAGGAGGGTAAATGGATCAGCAGTGAGCTAATGGAATGGCGGAACAGGCTAGATGGGCGAATGGCCTCCTCCTGTTCCTATGTTCCTACCGGGTACCCCTCCGTCAATAATGATGCATCCCAGAGGACCAGCTGCAAATATTGACCCTCACTCTGAGAACTAACTTTCCAAAGAAAGTGTCAGCTACCATTAGTATCAGTGCATAAATCTTGTTCTTTATTAGTTATAGAGGTGTTCAAAATTATGAGGGAGTTTTGATAGAGTAAAATAAGGAGAAACTGTTCCCACTGGCGGGAGGGTCGGTAACCACAGATTTAAGATCAAAGGGAAAAGTGATCCAACCATGGCTAACAAAAGAAATTAAAGCTAGTATTAAGTCAAAGGAGGAAGCTTATAAAGTTGCCAGAAAAAGCGGTCAGCCTGAGGATTGGGATCTTTTTAGAAATCTGCAAAGGGGGGACCAAGAAATTGATAAAGAAAGGGAAAATGGAATATGAGCACAAACTAGCGAAAAATATAAAAACGGATTATAAAAGCTTCTATAGGTATGTGAAAAGGAAAAGACTGGCGAAGGTACATGTAGGTCCTTTACAGTCAGAGACGGGAGAATTTATAATGGGGAATGAGGAAATGGCAGAGAAATTAAATAAATACTTTGTTTCTGTCTTCACGGAGGAAGACACAAAAAACCTCCCAGAAATACGAGAAAACCAAGGGTGTGGCGAGAATGAGGAACTTAAAGAAATTATTAGTAGTAAAAAAACAGTACTAGCAAAATTTATGGGACTAAAAGTCGATAAATCCCAAGGACCAGATGACCTACATCCTAGGGTTTTGTAAGAGGTGGCCATTGGGATAGTGGACGCATTGGTTGTCATCTTCCAAAATTCTATAGATTCTGGAATGGTTCCTGCAGATTGGAGGATAGCAAATGTAACCCCGCTATTTAAGAAAGGAGGGAGAGAGAAAACGGGGAACAACAGACCTGTTAGCCTCACATCAGTAGTTGGGAAAATGCTGGAATCTATTATATAGGATGCAATAACTGGGCACTTAGAAACTAATAGTAAGATTGGGCAGAGTCAACATGGATTTATGAAAGGGAAATCCTGTTTGACAAACCTATTGGAGTTCTTTGAGGATATAACTAGTGGAGTAAACAAAGGGGAACCGGTAGATGTGGTGTATCTGGATTTTCAGAAGGCCTTCGATAAGGTCCCACACAAGAGGTTGGTGAACAAAATTAGGGCACATGGAATTGGGGGTAATATACTAGCATGGATTGAGAATTGGTTAACAGACAGAAAACAAAGTAGGGATAAACGGGTCTTTTTCAGGATGGCAGGCTGTGACTAGTGGGGTACCGCAAGGATCAGTGCTTGGGCCCCAGCTATTCACAATCTATATCAATGATTTGGATGAGGGGACTAAATGTAACATTTCCAAATTTGCTGATGATACAAAGCTAAGTGGCAGTGTCAGTTGTGAAGAGGATGTGAAGAGGCTTCAAGGGGATCGCGACAGGCTCAGTAAGTGGGCGAGAACATGGCAGATGGAATATAATATGGATAAATGTGAAGTTATCCACTTTGGTAGAAAAAACATAAAGGCAGAGTATTTCCTAAATGGTGAAAGATTGGGGAATGCAGATGCTCAAAGGGACCTGGGTGTCCTTGTACATGAATCACTGAAAGTGAATGTGCAGGTGCAGCAAGCCATTAGGAAGGCAAATGGTATGCTGGCCTTCATTACAACAGGATTTGAGTACAGGAGTGAAGAAGTCTTACTCCAGTTATATAGGGCCTTGGTGAGACCACACCTGGAGTACTGTGTACAATTTTGGTCTCCTTACCTAAGGAAGGATATACTTGCCATAGAGGGAGTGCAATGAAGGTTCACGAGATTGATTCCTGGGATGGCGGGACTGTCGTATGAGAAGAGATTGAGTAAACTAGGCCTGTATTCTCTTGAATTCAGAAGAATGAGAGGGGATCTCATTGAAGCATACAAAATTATTACAGGGCTTGATAGGGTGGATGCTGGGAGAATGTTTCCCTTGGCTGGGGAGTCTAGAACCAGGGGCCACAGCCTCAGGATAAAGGGTAGGCCATTCAGGACTGAGATGAGGAGAAATTTCTTCACTCAGAGGGTGGTGAATCTTTGGAATTCTCTACCCCAGAGGGCTGTGGAGGCTCAGTCATTGGGTATATTCAAAACAGAAGTCGATAGATTTCTGACTAGTAAGGGCATCAAGGGATATGGCGATAGGGCCGGTGAATGGAGTTGAGGCAGCGGATCAGCCACGATCTCATTGAATGGCGGAGCAGGCTCGAAGGGCCGAATGGCCGACTCCTGCTCCTATTTCTTATGTTCTTAAGATCATTTCAGAAGAACCAGAAGGGAGAGGAGAAGAATTTTTTGGACGCAGCGAGCGGTTATGATCTGGAACGCGCTGCCTGAAAGGGCAGTGGGAACAGGTTCAATAGTAACTCGGACCTTTCTGGCACGCGATTCTCGTTAACATGTTGCGGGCGAGCTGTGGGCACCAAACAGGAACCCCGCTACAACTCACCGGTGCTGAGAGGGTAGAGACCTGGCCAGCTACCACACCTGAAGGGGCCGGGGGAAGGAAAACCCATAGGCGACCTCAGACAGCCCAGGAACAGACTCTGGAGGGTGGACCCTTTGTGGATCCTGGAGGGCGACGACTCCCACTCCTCTTGGCCCCACCAAAAAGAAAATATATGTAACTCATCCTGGGCCGTTTAGTGAGCAGTCTCCAGCAGCCCCTTTAAGGACCAGCCTGTGATTCTGCACACCGCCCAGTACAAATGGGACCATAGGATCCCCCCCTTCCCGATTTGCTCATTACAAGTGGCCCCCACCTTGAAACAGGCAGGCTCTCCAGCTGCCCATTACAGGACCCTACCAACAGATGCCAGAGCCACCAGCGTAAAGGGGGCGGTGAGTGACCGGACATCTTTTCTCCAGCTGCTATCTCACCGTTTGTGTCGGGTGCGAGGAGTTAAATTCCAGTCTATGATGCCATCCCACCAGATCGGCCTCTTCCAATGATTGCCCTTTCCTCCTGCAGAATTTTTGATGGCTGTAAACATAAGTGGAGACTCAGGGGATTCAGGCTCCAGCCCAAATTCCTCAAAATTTCACCCTTTCGCACTATATATTCAAAGTAATTTCCGGGCTCTGATTTACAGGAACGTTGCAGCAAAGGCAGGAGAGTGGCACATCTGCAGCACGATGCTGCCACCTGGTGGTGGCAGCTCCCCAGACCTTGGTGTAAACGTGGAAGTTCCAGGTTTCCATTCAGCCAGCTGCATCCCGCCACAATCTCTCATCTGCAACAGGAATTCTGTTGGGATTTTTTTTTTTTAAAGATATTTACTCCTGGGATCTGGGCCTCGTTGATGAGGCCAGCATTTATTGCCCATCCCTAGTTGCCCTCGAGAAGGTGGTGGTGGGCCGCTTTCTTGAACCGCAGCAGTCCGTGTGGTGAAGTTGCTCCGACAGTGTTATTAGGTAGGGAGTTCCTAATAACACTCTGCTTCGATCCAGCGACGATGAAGGAACAGTGATATATTTCCAAGTCAGGATGGTGTGTGTCTTGGAGGTGGTGCTGTGGTAGAGGTCGCGGGTTTGGGAGGTGCTGTTGAAGGTGGGTCTCTTGCCCGCCAGTTATCCCCTGCTCTGACCTCTGAATTTCCTGGCCGGAGTGGCGGGGGGGGGGGGGGGGTTCAGGGTGATTAAAATATTCACGGTGGGCTCAGCCAGAGGAAACTGACTGCAGCTGATGTATTGGGTGTCTATGCTGCCTGAAGATAATTTTAAAAAATCCATTTCAAATCTGCACGAGACAAACTGGATCTTTCATTCCAATACTGCTGTCCCCATCTCCCGAGCAATGCTAGGCATCAGAAACACAATAACCAGCATTGCCAAGGTGATTATGATGGGAAATTATGGGATGACGTCGTCCTATTACCAACCTACACAGTCAACTCTTCATTCAGTTGCTTAATTCAAACTGTTATGATTCTTTTCAGTACTACATTCTCATTTTGCTGTGTTACTCATAAGAAATAGGAGCAGGAGTCGGCCATACGGCCCCTCGAGCCTGCTCCGCCATTCAATAAGATCATGGCTGATCTTCGACCTCAACTCCACTTGCCTGCCCAATCCCCATATCCCTCGATTCCCCATGAGTTCAAAGATCTATCTCTGGTTGAATATACTCAACGACTCAGCATCCACAGCCCTTTCGGGCAGAGAATTCCAAAGATTCACAACCCTCTGAGTGAAGAAATTCCTCCTCCTCTCAGTCTTAAATGGCCGACCCCTTATCCTGAGACTGTGACCCCTAGTCCTAGACTCTCCAGCCAGGGGAAACAACCTCTCAGCATCTACCCTGTCAATTCTCCTCAGAATCTTATATGTCTCAATGAGATCACCTCTCATTCTTCTAAACTCTAGAGGGTATAGGCTCAATATACTCAATCTCTCCTCATAGGACAATCTCAGCCCAGGGATCAATCTAGTGAACCTTTGTTGCACCGCCTCTACTCACGCTGCTTAATTTGAAATATTGGAGAAGTTTTTATTAAATCGCCAAAAAAACTAATTGCCAGGAATAGACTGCAATTTTCACACTTCTGCTCTGCCAACTCTCTGCCTCCACTTCTGGGATATTGCACCGAAGTGACTTGGGATGCAGAACGATGTCCATCCACATTGCCTGACTGGTGCCCAGCATCACAAGGGACTGCGGGAAGTTGAACTGGTTGCAAGGCCATCGATTCCCTGTCTCCCCGCAGAGATCAATTTTCCTTTTAAAATTCAAATCCACCTCTTCAGCTGCCCCACAGTCGGTCTCAATACACCCCCTGCTCTCCAGCTGCCCCACAGTCAGTCAGTCTCAATACACCCCCTGCTCTCCAGCTGCCAGTATCCTTCCTCCCGGAGGCGGAATCCCCAATGCAAGGTGGGAATGCAGCCGGGAGATTGCTGGAGATTATTTAGCCCCCGGAAAACCGACCAGGGTCGGGGCAAGATGTTGGGCTGGGCGAAACTCCCGCCTGCCAAAGCTGGACCAGGATTCCACCAGATCCGTTGTACTGGACACCCTGCGCCCACAGCAGGGGAAGAAAAATCCTCTCCTGTTCCCTCACTTCTTGAAGTAAAAATGTCTGTGCTTTCCTTCTCGAGGCACAGGACCTTGCTTCCCCCGCGTTGCTTATGGGTGCAGGAGGAAGAGAGTAAAAAGAGCACTCAGGGCGGGGCTGGCCAGGGGCAGGAGGTGGGAGCAGTTAGTGGGGAGAAGCCTCTGGCACTCCGTGATGGGAGGCCGGAGAACGAATGAGGCGTAGAATTCTTTGAGCAGGTATCAAGCCCTGGTGGGTGGGGGAAATGCAGTGCACCTTCTTTTGTGAGTTAGTTAATTCATCAAAAAAGCTGCTGCCAAATCCTGAAGAGGTTAACCCCACAGATACCAGTCTGAAATTTTTAATAAAAAAAGGTATTCAGCACATACACACTTCACAGCCGTGACATTGAACAGATACAGCTTAGTTCAAAATACTCCTCCATCTTTCTAACTACAAAATGATATCAAAAATACTTCAAATAAAAATAAAAATAAAGTGTCATCAAGGTTCCTTGGGTCATCTCCAGCTCATTAATGACACTCCTGCTAGCGAGTGCGCGTGCATGCGGACGGAACCAGACCGGACCAGCCGCGCAGACACCCCGGTTGCATAGCCCGCCAACACTCTCAGCCTCGCCTGCGGTTAGGTGAGGTACCGGGGAACTGCCAGTGCCCGTGGGACTGTTACGGCAGCAACTGTCAGCACCTTCGGGAAAGGGGGATCACCAATGGAAACGGTTGGGACAGAGAACAAAGTGGCTGCTCACTTCACATCAATCTCCTCGGAGCTCCGCTCCCCGAGTGCCATCACATCATCCTCAGCACCAGCCGTGATCCCGTGGCCCGCACCAGGATGTTCGTCGGTGAAGCTCTCCGGCTCTCGGCTTAGGTCTGCGTTCTCCCGGTCGCTGGCCTCGCCCTCGCCCTCCGAGCCCGAGCTGGCGTCAGACAGCTCCTTTTCCTGCAGCGCCATTGGATCGAAGGCCCCATCGGAAGTCACTCCGCCCCCGGTGTCCTCCGAGCTGCTGCGGTTCGGGAGGAAGCTGCAGATCAGACCAGCTCTCCGCGTGAAATCGTTTTCTTTGATCTTCAAATACTCCACCCCTCCTGGGTAGAAAAGACCGATTCACGTTCATTACTAACCAATCCAGGTCCCACTGCAGAACACAATGCGCTACTGATAGAAACTAACAAGGAAGGTCACTTGGCTCATCCGAACTAAACCATCCAGAATAAAAACCCACAGTCCCCACAGAAGGTTGTGTGTTCAAGCCCCACTCCAGAGACTTGAGCAGGTAATCTAGGCTGCCACTCCCAGTGCAGCACTGCGGGAGTGCAGCACTGTCAGAGGTGCCGTATTTCAGATGAGATGTTAAATCGAGGCCCTGTCTGCTCTCTCAGTTGGACATAGAAACATAGAAACTAGGAGCAGGAGTAGGCCATTCGGCCCGTCAAGCCTGCTCCACCATTCAATACAATCATGGCTGATCATCCAAATCCAGTACCCTGTCCCTGCTCTCTCACACAGAATCCCCACAGTACAGATAGAGGCTATCTCGGCCCATCGAGCCTGCACCTATCCCACCCTATCCCCGTAACCCCACGTATTTAATTCCCCCTAACATATCCCATCCTATCCCCATAACCCCGCATATTTAATCCCCCCCTAACACTAAGGGTCAATTTATCATAGCCAAATCAACCTAACCCGCACATTTTTGGACTGTGGGAGGAAACCGGAGCACCCGGAGGAAACCCACGCAGACACGGGGAGAATGTGCAAACTCCACACAGACAGTCACCCGAGACCAGATTCGAACCCGGGTCCAATGGTATAAAAGATACCATGGCACTATTTCGAAGAAGAGATGGGGAATTCTCCCCGGTGTCCTGGCCAATATTTAACCCTCATTCAACACCTAAAAAAAGGATCATCTGATCATTATCACATTGCTGTTTGTGGGACCTTGCTGTGTGCAAATTAGTTGCTGCGTTTTCTACATTACAACAGTGACTACACTTCAAAAGTACTTCATTGGCCATAAAGCGCTTTGGAAATCCAAGTCTTTCTTTCATCGTCACTGGCCCATGTACCCATGCTCAAAAGAAAAGGGTACATTCATTTACCAGTGACAGGTGCCCCCTGTGGTATCCTGGGCCTAACACTCACTGAGAGAAGGTTCCAGTTCGCAGCGTTCAAGACAGATAATTACAGATGAAGAAATGCATTTGGCCCATCTATATTCATTCAATCAAACTGAACCAACAGTCCCCCACTGCCGCATTTCATTGTTTCTTAAATGATTCCAGAGTTTGCGCCACCATCTGGAAAACCATTCCCAAGTGATGGATCAGTCTTTGTGTAAAAAAGAACTTCCCGATACAATTCCAAAAACTGTCCGACTCTCAGATTGATTTAAAAGTAGTATTTTGGATTTACCTGATCTATTCCCTCAACTATCTTGTATACAACACATTGCATTTATATAGCGCCTTTAACATAGTAAAATGTCCCAGGGTGCTTCACAGGAGCGATTATCAGACAAAATTTGACACCGAGCCACATAAGGAGATATTAGGACCGGTGACCAAAAGCTTGGTCAAAGTAGTAGGTTTTAAGGAGGAGAGAGAGGCGGACAGGTTTAGGGGGGGAATTCCAGAGCTTAGGGCCTAGGCAGCTGAAGACACGGCTGCCAGTGGTGGAGCAAAGGAAATCGGGGATGTACAAGAGGCCAGAATTGGAGGAGCGCAGAGATCTGAGAAGGTTGTAGGGCTGGAGGAGGTTACAGTGAAAGCGAGGGACGAGCCCATGGAGGGACCATAAGGTCACACCTGCACAGTGTCCTGCTTAGTCCCACGTCTGCAGTACACCCTGCATTTCTATGTCTGTAATACTTCAAATTACGACAGAACTGTTGACACAGGAAAAGCCAGGGATGTAGAAGACAGGAAGAAAAACTAATTTTGAAATATGCAGGAAATATTTAGGAGACTGGGGAAACGGTCTATGGTATTTGTGCATTTTTAAAGAAGGATTGTCTCTCGAATTTCAGCACTGGGGCAGAATTTGTCTCGGCTCCCCCCTGGGCTAAGGGCCATGGGGGAGATGGGAGAGGAAATGAGCCAGAGTTGCTGCTCCTGCTCCTGCCCCAACAGCCACCGCTGGAAGTACATATGCAGGTGTGAAGGAGGATAGGACAGAGCTTAGCTGCGATAAGCACTGCGGTCCAAACAGGATGCTGACACTCATCGTAATGGCTCACACATGGGAGGACAGGCACGGGCGAGGGGTCAGAGGGCTGCTGCACACATTCAATCTTTGAGCAGTTGCCTGCAAGGCAGGATCGTTAGGAAAGAAAGAAAGAAAACAGAAAGAAAACAGAATCAATCAAACCTGTGCTCTCTTCTCCCTCCTTCTTCTCACTCAGGAAAGTCCGCTTCATCAGCAACTTCTTTGCCGTGTGGCACTTGTACTTGAGCGATGGTTTATCCTCCAGCTCAGGATCTGCAACAAAAGCCAGACCGTGAAGCATTTCAGCCTTGCCTACATTCCCAACTCTCAATCAGACCCCCACCCCCGGAGGATGGGGCAGGAGAAATACCGCAGATATAACCACCTGCAGTACCACCTGGCACCTGCTAGCTGGCGCCGCAGCGACACCAGATGCACCAGTGAGAACAGATATGCCAATTCGATTGGTGTTTTTTAATTGTCTCCTCATATTGTCTGGTCACTGAAAGTGACCCGGCTACTATTACTCCCAGAATCTTTTGGGTCTTTCTGTGCTAACTCAGTTTGATTTATGGTATCATTATGTCCAATACTTCCCGGGTCGGCCTTGGCTCAGAGCGTAGCACTCTTGCCTTGGAGTCAGAAGGCGGTTGGGTTCATGCCCCACTCCAGAGACTTGAGCACAAAATCTAGGCGGACTCTCCAGTGCTGCAGTGAGGGAGTGCTGCACTGTCAAAGGTGCCCTCTTTCGGGTGAGACGTTAAACCAATGCCCCTTCTGCATTCTCTGGTGGGTGTAAAAGATCTCATGGCACTCTTTGAAGAAGGGCAGGAGAGTTCTCCTAGGGAGTTCTGGTGAACATATATCCCTCAACCAGCACCTAAATTTATCTAAAATGTTTTTTGTGGGATCTTACTGTGTGCAAACTGGCTGCCGTGTTTCCTACATTAAAAAGAAAAAACTCAAGAGTGAGCAACGTTGGATTAATTTACAAGGCAGGGTAAGTGCGGCAAAAACATTGGGTGTATTCAAAATACCATAAATGTACTAGAGGGATGAGGTTCAATGAGCCGAATACATAGAATTTACAGCACAGAAACAGGCCATTCGGCCCAACCAGTCCATGCCAGCGTTCATGCTCCACTCGATCCTCCTCCCATCCTTCCTCATCTAACTATCAGCAAAACCCTCTATTGCCTTCTCTCTCATATGCTTATCTAGCTGCCCCTTAATGCATCTAAACTATTCGCCTCAACCAATCTCTGTGGTAGCGAGTTCCACATTCTCACCACTCTCGGGGTAAAGAAGTTTCTTCTGAATTCCCTATTGGATTTCTTGGTGACCATCTTTTCAAGAGAAAAGAGACCCGGGGTGGGGGGGGGGGGGGAATACTTACCTCGGCCACTTGGCCTTTAATCATCACCCCCGAGCGGCGGGCCGCCCGATGCATGCCTCCTGCAGCTGTCGGTGATTGCCACCGGCGCTGCAGCAGGGGGCAGAAGTCAATTTCGGGTCTGGGGCGCAGCTTTTGTCATCCTGATTGCTATTATGCATCTAGGGTCTTCTGTAAAGCTCCCTCTACACTGCCCCATCAAACACACCCAGGGCAGGTACAGCACGGTTAGATACAGAGTAAAGCTCCCTCTACACTGCCCCATCAAACACTCCCAGGGCAGGTACAGCACGGGTTAGGTACAGAGTAAAGCTCCCTCTACACTGTCCCCATCAAACACTCCCAGGGCAGGTACAGCACGGGATTAGATACAGAGTAAAGCTCCCTCTACACTGTCCCATCAAACACTCCCAGGGCAGGTACAGCACGGGTTAGAAACAGAGTAAAGCTCCCTCTACACTGTCCCATCAAACAGTCCCAGGGCAGGTACAGCATGGGTTTGATACAGAGTAAAGCTGTTCTCTGCATTGTCTCATGGTGCCTTCAGCCAATCATCAGAACAGCGCCCTCTACTGCACCTGTGTGGTATTTCCATTAGCTCACAGCCACTGGAAACCAGCTTTAAACTGCTCCACTGGTTTTGTTGCCACTGCGAGAGGGTGAAGACTTTCCTCCTGTTGCCTAAGTTGGATTCAAAAGGTAGGACCAGAGATGGAAAGAGGTGCAGTGCCCTGTGATGCCGTGCCATGGTGAGACAGAACGTGAGCTTGCCACATCCCTCACCAGTGAGGAGCGACCGAGTAGAGTCCAGGCAGAGGGACAGAGGGGGGAAAAGAAACTTTAAAAAGTGAGAGGGAGCAGCTTTCGTCAATGCAGTGCGCCTCGCTCCGACTTATTCAGAACAGTAGGGTAGGGAGATAGAGTTGTGCATTAAGAAAGAAAGACTTGCATTTAAAAACAGAAGAAATAGGAGCAGTAGGCCATATGGCCCCTCAAAACTGCTGATCTTCTACCTCAACTCCACTTTCCCGCCTTATCCCCATATTTATATAGCACCTTTCATGACCTCAGGACGTCCCAAAGCGCTTTACAGCCAATGAGATACTTTTTGACGTGTTGTCACTGTTGTAATGTAGGAAACGCGGCAGCCAATTTGCGCACAGCAAGCTCCCACAAACAGCAATGTGATAATGACCAGATAATCTGTTTTAGTGATGTTGATTGAGACATAAATATTGGCCCAGGACACCGGGGAGAACTCCCCATCTCTTCTTCTAATAGTGCCATGGGATCTTTTACGTCCACCTGAGGGGGCAGACGGGGTCTCAGTTTAACGTCTCATCCGAAATACGGCACCTCCAACAGTGCAGCACTCCCTCAGCACTGCACTGGAGTGTCAGCCTAGATTTTTGTGCTCAAGTCTCTGGAGTGGGTCTTGAGCACAAGTCATTCTCAGTACATTCACTGTTGTTTTTCCAAAACAGGCCACTCACCTGGCTCCGAGATCTCTTCAAATATCACACACGTTCCCAGGACATCTAGTATTGAACATACAGTACAAGTTAGTAGAGACTCAATTTATTTAAACACCTGCACACCCCCACCCACACTGCGTTTCACTCAGTTCTTTTCTGGTGTATAATTTCCCAGGCAGTGTTATCACGAATGGGAAGTCCTCTCAATAGCCCATAGCTCCAATACAGAGGATAAATGAAGCAGAAACACAGGGTCAGTGCAATCTCTATGGGGGCTTAAAAGTGTAAGAATACAGAACAAGGGAGGACTGAGACACACCTGTCAGACACAAGCTTCTTAGCCTGAGTAACATGAGTAATGTGCTAAAATTGATGATGGCACTTCCTTTAGCTCCCTCCAATTGTTCGCTATTCATGCATGGGAGTCCTCATAGCTGATCCTCTCCTCACCTCAGCCTCTCCAGCAGGAGCTGGATGACGGTAAGGAAAGCCCTTGTTCCTCTCCAGCCCATGACACCCCACCTGTGGCCGCAGCTAACGCCAATGATCGTATCCAGGACCTTCCTGGTATTCAGGGCCTGGTACCAGCCCACGCGGTGCATTCGCCCGCATCCATCCCCTACAATAATCACTGCACAAAAACACTTGATGAAGTAAAACACTGGCCTTCATACTCTCCGGCAAACACGCATCTGTCCACCTGCATAATCGGCTGCTCGGTGTCTATTCCCTGGGGAGAGAAAGGAAAGTCCAAATGTTTCAGGTGAATTCGAAGCGGTTCAAGTAAACCCACAGTAAACAGACGGCATTAAAAATGGAGCCTGCTCCCTAGTCATAGGAACATAGGAATTGCTGGACGAAGAAGGACCGAGGTCCATCTAGTTCGCCTTCTACCATCATGGTAGTCGCATGATACAACGATAATGGAATTGTTGACTAATCACAGCAATCAATCTCTATCAATTAGTCTACAACAGACCCAGACGTGAGTCAAGGAAAGCCGCAGTAAGTGGAGAACTCTGGGAACCATAGGTCCAACGTCACCTGTTCCTCCCAAGCAATGCTACACTGACCACATCATGTCTCAAATTACTCATATACTGTATCCCAAAAACATTATTTTCTAAAAGAAATCTCTCTAATTTGCACTTGAATTAATCAATACTGACTGCTTCCACCGTCTCATGTCCTGACTCCATGATTTTATGGAGTCAGGGGTGGATTATCCGGGACAATCCCGAATCAAACGCAGCAGTTCCCACAAATGGGGGACTGATTCAATGCCTGTGCGGTTGCTCCAAATGAGGAAGCGTGCCGCACATTTTCCCCAACTGGCTCAATGGCCTGCGTGGATATCAGCTCGTGACGGGATCTCCCCTCCCAGTCAAAAGAACCTTCCAGTGTGCTGCTCACAAGCTCCCACAAACAGCAATGAGAAAAAAACAGATGATCTGTTCATTTATAAGTGTTGGTTGAAGGATAAATATTGGCCATAACACCAGGGAGAACTCCCCTGCTTTCCTTCGAATAGTGTCGTGGGATTTTTTATGTCTACCTGAGAGGGTTAACGTCTCATCCGAAAGATGGCACATCCGACAGTGCAGCGCTCCTTCAGTACTGCATTAGAGTGTCAGCCGAGATTTTGTGTTCAAGTCTCTCGATGGGGACTTGAATCCACAACCTCCTGACTCAGAGGTAAGAGTGCTACCCACTGAGCCACACCTGACGTTATCACCCTGGGATTTCAACCACGAGTCCGTCCCACTGGGAAACCCCTCCTAATAGCTGAGAGATGACCAAATGTTGCCAGCCAGGGGCATAAGGCCACTTCCCCACAAAGTACATCGTAGAATGCAGAACGACGAGATACCCATTGCAGAGAACAGTAACCACAGAAACAGGGTCCAGGTGCCAACCCTACAATTATGTAGCACGGCTCTCTTGCTGCCAGTTACGGCTCCTTGCGCTCACTTACCACAATCTTGCACTCGTTCCTACACCTCAACAGGAAGTCCGGGTCGATAATCCCCGACAGCTCCACCACAACCAGCTGCTCCTGTGGAGTTTAAAAAGAGGGGATAATCAGCCAGGCAGCCCAGTGGAGAGAGTAAGCAAGCACCCATCACCCAATAAAAGCAGGTCCAGGAAGGGAGCAGTTATTGAGACCGTATCAGCATCAGGTTTATTTAGCATATCCTGGCACCTATAGGCAGTAGGTCTTCCTCATTGCCTGGTTGGTTGGAAGAAAGAGAGGAAAGGGAGAAAAACCACCTTTTTTTTTTATTCGTTCCTGGGATGTGGGCGTCGCTGGCGAGGCCAGCATTTATTGCCCATCCCTAGTTGCCCTTGAGAAGGTGGTGGTGAGCCGCCGCCTTCTGGAACCGCTGCAGTCCGTGTGAAGGCATTTCCACAGTGCTGTTAGGGAGGGAGTTCCAGGATTTTGACCCAGCAAAGATATATTGCCAAGCCAGGATGGTGTGTGACTTGGAGGTGAATTTGGAGGGGATGGTGTTCCCATGCGCCTGCTGCCCTTGTCCTTTGAGGTGGTAGAGGTCGCGGGTTTGGGAGGTGCGGTCAAAACATAGAAACATAGAAGATAGGAGCAGGAGTAGGCCATTCAGCCCCTCGAGCCTGCTCCGCCATTCGATGAGATCATGGCTGATCATCCAAACTCAGTACCCTGTCCCTGCTTTCTCCCATATCCCTTGATACCTTTAGCTTTAAGAAATATATCTAACTCATTCTTGAATATATTTAATGACTTGGCCTCTACAGGTTCACCACTCTCTGGGTGAAGAAATTCCTCCTCATTTCTGTCCCAAAGCGCTTTACAGCCAATGAAGTCATTTTTTAAGTGTAAACACGGCAGCCAAATTGCGCACAGCAAGCTCCCACAAACAGCAATGTGATCATGACCAGATAATCTGAATTGGTGCTGCTGGTTGAGAGAGGGACACTGGGAGAACTCCCGGCTCTTCTTCAAATAGTGTCAGGACATCTTTGGCAGCCACCTGAGCCCCGGAAACAGGCAGGTGGGGCCAGTACCGGCCCTGCGGCAGTACCGTGGAGTGTGGCCCGGGACTATGCGCTCTGGCCCCGGGGACCTGAACCTTCTGGCCCAGGGGGGTTGGGAGCTCCCGCCGGGCTCGGCCACAGAGAGTGAAGGTACTTTCCCCCCTTTAATCTCCACCGCCAACAGCATCTCCCGCCCGGGATCAACATCAAAGGCCCGGGGATCAGAGCCGCAGACAGCGACCGGCCTCACCTCCTCCTCCTCCCAATCCCCATCCCCATCGTCCGGGACCGGGACCGGGACCGGGACCTTCCTCCCAGCCCCATCCGCCATCTTGCAGACACTCCTCCAGCGCCTCCAATCAAACCCCGATCGCCTCCTCCAGTACAGTCAGTGGATCGTCGAACTCCTCCTCCAGTACAGTCAGTCGATCGTCGAACTCCTCCTCCAGAACCTCACAATCAAACCCCGATCGCCTCCTCCAGTACAGTCAGTCGATCGTCGAACTCCTCCTCCAGCGCCTCCAATCAAACCCCGATCGCCTCCTGGAGGGGATGCAAATCAAACCCGAGACATCGATCACCCAACACTATGAGAACAATGCACAAAGAGCACTTGCTGACTGGGCTGAGGTTCTGTTTGATAGGAATTATTTTCCATATTTAAGGACCACACCCAAACCCAACATTTCCATCTGGCTGGAAAAGGGCAGGATTGGGTTTTACATATTCCTGGATGTAAGGTGTTCAGGAAAGATAGGGAAGGAAAGAAAGGAGGTGGGGTGGCAGTATTGGTTAAGGAGAATGTTACAGTGCTGGAGAGAGAGGATGTCCTGGAGGGGTCAAGGACAGGATCTATTTGGTTAGAGTTAAGAAATAATAGAGGTGCCATTACACTACTAAGTGTATTCTGTAGGCCACCAACTAGTGGGAAGGATAGAGAGGAGCAAATTTACAGGGAGATTAAAGAGAGGTGCAAGAACTATAGAGTAGTGATAATGGGGGACTTCAATGATCCTAATATAGACTGGGATTGTAATAGTGTTAAGGGCAGAGAGGGGGCAGAATTTCTGAAGTGTGTTCAGGAGAACTTTCTGCATCAGTATGTTTCCGGCCCGATGAGGAAGGAGGCATTGCTAGATCTGGTTCTGGGGAATGAGGTAGGTCAAGTGGAGCAAGTGTCAGTAGGGGAGCATTTAGGGAACAGTGATCATAGTATCATAAGGTTTAGATTAGCTATGGAAAAGGACAGGGAGCAATCTAGAGTCAAAATACTTAATTGGAGGAAGGCAAATTTCAGTGGGTTGAGAACGGATTTGGCCTGGGTAAATTGGAATCAAAGATTGGCAGGCAAAACTGTAATCGAACAATGGGCTGCTTTTAAAGAGAAGATGGTTCGGGTACAGTCGAGGTACATTCCCACGAGGGGGAAAGGTAGGGCAACAAAAGCCAGAGCTCCCTGGATGATGAAAGAGATAGAGAGTAAGATGAAACAGAAAAAGAGAGAGTATGACAGATGTTAGGTTGTGAATACAAGTGAGAATCAGGCTGAATATAGAAAGTTCAGAGGGGAAGTGAAAAAGAAATTAAAAGGGGCAAAGAGAGAATATGACACTAGATTGGCAGCTAACATAAAAGGGAATTCAAAAGTCTTCTATAGGCATATAAATAATAAACGAGCAGTAAGAGGAGGGTGGGGCCGATTAGGGACTAAAAGTAGACCTACGCATGGAGGCAGAGGACATAGCTGAGGTACTAAATGAGTACTTTGCATCTGTCTTTACGAAGAAAGAAGTCATAGTGGAAGAGGAGGTGGTTGAGATACTGGATGGGATAAAAATCGATAAAGCATAGGTACTAGAAAGGCCGTCTGTACTTAAAGTTGATAAGTCACCAGGACCGGATTGGATGCATCCTAGGATGCTGGGGGAGGTTCAGGAGGAAATTGCGGAGGTACTGGCCATAATCATCCAATCCTCCTTAGATACGGGGGTGGTGCCAGAGGACTGAAGAATTGCAAATGTTACACCCTTGTTCAAAAAAGGGTGTAAGGATAAACTCAGCAAATACAGGCCAGTCAGTTTAACCTCGGCAGTGGGGAAGCTTTTAGAAACGATAATCCGGGACAAAATTAACAGTCACTTGGACAAGTATGGATTAATTAAGGAAAGCCAGCACGGATTTGTTAAAGGCAAATCGTGTTGAACTAACTTGATCAAGTTTTTTGATGAGGTAACAGAGAGGGTTGAGGGCAATGTGGTTGACGTGTATATGGATTTCCAAAAGGCGTTTGATAAAGTACCACATAATAGGCTTGCCAGCAAAGTTGAAGCCCATGGAATAAAAGGGACAGTGGCAGCATGGATATGAAATTGGCTAAGTGACAGGAAACAGAGGGTAGTGGTGAATGGTTGTTTTTCGGACTGGAGGAAGGTATACAGTGGTGTTCCCCAGGGGTCGGTTCTAGGACTACTGCTTTTCTTGATATATATTAATGACTCGGACTTGGGTGTACAGGGCACAATTTCAAAATTTGCAGATGACACAAAACTTCGAAGTATAGTGAACAGTGAGGAGGACAGTGCTAGACTTCAAGAAGACATAGTTATGCTGGTGAAATGGGCGGACACGTGGCAGATGAAATTTACCGCAGAAAAGTGCGAAGTGATACATTTTGGTAGGAAGAATGAGGAGAGGCAATATAAACTGAGGGGTACAATCCAAAAGGGAGTGCATGATCAGAGAGACCTGGGGGTATGTGTGCACAAATCATTGAAGGTGGCAGGGCAGGTTGAGAAAGCGGTTAAAAAATCTTATGGGACAGACTAGATGCAGGAAGGATGTTCCCGATGGTGGGGGAGTCCAGAACCAGGGGTCACAGTCTAAGGATAAGGGGTAAGCCATTTAGGACAGAAATGAGGAGGAATTTCTTCACCCAGAGAGTGGTGAACCTGTGGAATTCTCTACCACAGAAGGCAGTTGAGGCCAATTCATTAAATATATTCAAGAAGTAGATATATTTCTTAAGGCTAAAGGGATCAAGGGATATGGGGAGAAAGCAGGGACAGGGTACTGAATTTGGATGATCAGCCATGATCACATTGAATGGCGGAGCTGGCTCGAGGGGCCGAATGGCCTACTCCTGCTCCTATCTTCTATGCTTCTATGGGACACTGGGCTTCATAAAGAGAGGCATAGAATACAAGGCAAGGAAGTTATGATGAACCTTTATAAAACACTGGTTCGGCCTCAACTTGAGTGTTGTTTCCAATTCTGGGCACCGCACTTTAGGAAGGATGTGAAGGCCTTAGAGAAGGTGCAGAAAAGATTTTCGAGAATGATTCCAGGGATGAGGGACTTCAGTTACGTGGATAGACTAGAGAATCGGGGGTTGTTCTCCTTAGAGCAGAGAAGGTTGAGAGGAGATTTGATAGAGGAGATTCAAAATCATGAGGGATCAGAACAGAGTAGATAGAGAGAAACTGTTCCCATTGGTGGAAGGGTCGAGAACCAGACGACACAGATTTAAGGTGATTGGCAGAAGAACCAAAGGCAACATGAGGAAAAACATTTTTACACAGCGAGTGGTTAGGATCTGGAATGCACTGCCTGAAAGGGTGGTGGAGGCAGATTCAACCGTGGCTTTCAAAAGGGAACTGGATAAGTACCTGAAGGAAAAAAATTTGCAGGGCTACGGGGAAAGGGCGGGGGAGTGGGACTAGCTGAAGTGCTCTTGCAGAGAGCCGGCACAGGCCGAAGGGCCTCCTTCTGTGCTGTAACCATTCTATGATTCTATGATTTTATGATCTAAATTCTAATTGAATCTAATTGCGCCTTGGGATGTTTTACTATGTTAAAGATGCTATATAAGTACAAGTTGTTGCTGTTGTTGTTGAGTGGTGGAACAGGCTCAAGGGGCTGAATGGCCTACTCCTGTTGCTATGTTCCTATGTGTTATAAATTCGGTTTGACCGTAGATACTTTCTCAGAATCCGTGGCGTGATTCGCTCCCGCACACAGGCAGAGAAAGCACTTTGGTAATAGGAGGTCAGAAACATATCTAAGCTGTTTTATTTTACAGCAAGTAAACATACAGAGAAACAGTTCTAATCAGACTCACTGAATTCAATCAGTACAAGATGTCTTCATATAATAATTCAAAAATATTGAACAGGCTACACTTCCTACATCAGTGCGTCATCTTGCTCAACTGAAAATAACTACTAAGTAGCCACTTAGATTCTCCTTTTGGGCCTGGTCAAAGCTTGCACTCATAACTTGACAATCTGACTGTCTGTGTCTCTATTTTTATCTCAGTGTTCGCACTTCACAGCCAGAAGGGTAGGGCTGCCAGAAACACCTGCTGACGACCCAGGATCAAAGACTTCCCAACAAAATGAGTATGAGGTGGTTATCGATTACCAAGACAAGACAACAAATTATATTGTGTACAGGTATACAGTGGTGTTCCCCAGGGGTCGGTTCTAGGACCACTGCTTTTCTTGATGTATATTAATGACTTAGACGTGGGTGTACAGGGCACAATTTCAAAATCTGCAGATGACATAAAGCTTGGAAGTATAGTGAACAGTGAGGAGGATAGTGATAAACTTCAAGAGGACATAGACAGGCTGGTGAAATGGGTGGACACATGGCAGATGAAATTTAATGCCGAAAAGTGCGAAGTGATACATTTTGGTAGGAAGAATGAGGAGAGGCAATATAAACTAAATGGTACAATCCTGAAGGGGTGCATGAACAGAGAGACCTGGGGGTATATGTGCACAAATCATTGAAGGTGGCAGGGCAGGTTGAGAAAGCAGTTAAAAAAGCATACAGGATCCTGGGCTTCATAAATAGAAGCATAGAGTACAGAAGCAAGGAAGTTATGATGAACCTGTATAAAACACTGGTTCGGCCTCAACTAGAGTATTGTGTCCAATTCTGGGCACCGCACTTTAGGAAGGATGTGAAGTCCTTAGAGAGGGTGCAGAAAAGATTTACGAGAATGGTTCCAGGGATGAGGGACTTCAGTTATGTGGATAGACTAGAGAGGCTGGGGTTGTTCTCCTTGGAGCAGAGAAGGTTGAGAGGAGATTTGATAGAGGTGTTCAAAATCATGATGGGTCTGGACAGAGTAGATCGAGAGAAACTGTTCCCATTGGCAGAAGGGTCGAGAACCAGAGGACACAGATTTAAGGCGATTGGCAGAAGAACCAAAGGCGACATGAGGAAAAACTTTTTTTATGCAGCGAGTGGTTAGGATCTGGAATGTACTGCCTGAAAGGGTGGTGGAGGCAGATTCAATCAGGGCTTTCAAAAGGGAATTGGATAAGTACCTGAAGGAAAAAAAATTTGCCAGGCTACGGGGAAAGGGTGGGGGGGAGTGGGACTAGCTGAAGTGCTCTTGCAGAGAGCCGGCACGGGCTCGACGGGCCGAATGGCCTCCTCCTGTGCTGTAACCATTCTAGGATTCTATGAGGATTAAGCTACAGAAATCGGGGTTATTTTCATCAGAAACACAGACTAAAAGGAGATTTTTAAACTGATGAGAATATATTTTGTCCAGTTGCATAGGTTATTCCAAATGGATAGTGATGGGAGGACTAGTAGACATGATTATAAATTACGTAAATAAAGAGTAAGGTTAGATAATAGGCAGTATCCCCCTCCCTCCCCAACCCCCACAGAGAGTCATCGCACTCTGGAACAGATTACCACAGCGTGCACAGAGGGTGAATTCTCTGCAGTCCTTCAAACGGGAACTGGACAAGTTCTTGAGAGGGCCTCAATTCAAGTTTGAATGGGTCGATTGCAGAGTAACTGGAAATAGGGTGTCTCATGAGTTATCACCGTGTCCTGGAGCCCACTTACAATTTACTGTTCAATAAGTTTATCTATTGGTTTATAGCCTGACCTTGGTCTGATAGTGTATATTCCTCCACCTACCGAACTCGATGGTATCATGTGATATATTCCAGTACAATGACAAGGATTCCGTTTGACTTCTGGGTGTCATTGTGTTTACCTAGACATTGGGCAGGTAAAGGCACACTCCGGTCCATAGGGTGCGCAAGGTCCACTTACGGGAATGGCCAGTGATGTTGAGCACAATGGCAATGTCTAGCATATACCTTAAATATTTAAAACTGCTTTACCCAAATACAACTCTGCAACCAACACACCAGCATTTCATTGGCGCTGAGGATCAGGGGTAAGAGTTTTGATAGTACAGTTGCCACTAGACTGGAGAAGGGATCAATCAGCCAGGATTCTTGCTTCTGATTGCTAACTCCTGCTAGAAAATCTGTGCATGTGGATGTTGGTTTAGGGTTTGATCTGACTTGGCTCTGATGCCCCTCCCCCACATTCCAAGAGCCTGGCAGCACTTACTGTGTCAACATCTCCAGGACAGGGGAACAGATTATCTTGAGGAACATACAGCACAAGTAAAAGTAACAGCACCTGTCTAACTGGACATAGTTGCCAACGGTGCTCTCTTCAGGTCTCAAAGACTTAGTGATCCTCCATCAGAGTCAAATTGCCTTGTTGTCCTTTGTATGTTATCTCAAACGTCGCACATACCCAGAAGAGATAACAACAAGGAATTATAGAGGGAAAAAAAGTACTTTCATTTATATAGCCTCAGGGTGTACCAACATGCTTCATAGCCAATGATGTGCTTTTGAAGTACAGTCACTGTTGTAATATAGGGACAAGGTGGCAGCCAATTTTTACAACAGCCATGAGGTAAATGGCCAGATAATGTGTTTTATTTAGTGATGCTAATTGAGGGATGGATGTTGGTCAGGACAGGTGGAGAACTCGCCTGCTTTTCTTGGAAATAGTGCCATGAGATAGTTTATGTCCAGCTGGAGAGGGCAGACGGGGCCTCGGTTTAACGTCTCATTCAAAAGACAGCACCTCCGACAATGCAGCACTTCCTCAGCACTGCACTGGAGTGGCAGTCCTAGCTTTATGTGCTCAAGTCCCTGGAGTGGGGTTTGAACCCACAACCTTCTGACTCAGAGGCAAGAGTGCTGCCCACTGAGCCACGGCTGGCACACGATGGAGCAATTTCATTGGTCTGTGTGGTTCCCCGTGCGAGCAGGGATGGGGAATATTGGTTGCTGTGCAATCCTAATAGTGGGCAGGCAGGTCAGTCAATGAACTTGGGGAAATTAATTCCCAAAGTAATATATTGCATACAGCGCTCTGAGCACTGAGATATGCTTGAGAGTTGTCACTTCATTGGGAGATCTGATGGGTGGGGGAGGAAGGAGAAGAGGTCTGGAACTTGCACTTTATATAGCGTTTTCATCACTTTAGGATGTCCAAAAACACTTCACAGCTAATGAAATGCTTTTGAAGTACAGATACCGTTGTAATGTAGGGAAGGGGAGGGAGATCAGTGCTGGATGACCATCTAGTTTCTGGTGTACACACACACACAGGAAGAGGGAGAGAGAGAGAATTGGAAACAAATGAGATTGCCTTACATTTTGCAAAGCATATTAAACTCGGTGGCCATGGCGATAACAAATAACTGGTAACGTGTAACTTATGACTGGGATTGATGTGGTAGTTTGCAATCATATCCGGTGCTGTTTTAATAATACTCTGGGTACAGCGCAGGTACAATTACACACATCTGTCTGGGACCGTAGTCACTGCTGAATTATCTTGAATCATAATAAATTAGACAACAACTAATGCCAGCATATTCATATCGATAAATACATTTATATTTAATCTGTCTAGTTACCATTTCTTGTATTAGACGGCTAGTCAGTTGTTCATATAACCTTGTAGGGCTATCAGACAAACATTCAGGTACGTTCCCTGGCCCCTAGTATTGGAGGGGCACAGTTTAGTATGTAATGAGGCAGGAAAAGGAAATGGATCTTGAAAGACAAGTTACAGGGACTAAACTATGAGAATACTCTGGTATAGTGGCACAGATAGCAAGCAGGAGCAGCGTAAGGTGACTACCTTTTATTCCCATTTTCACTGGAGTCCAAGCGCTAAAAACCATTCTGTTGGAGGTGCTAACTTGACGCCAACCCTCATCCACCCCCAGTTTATGGTACCACAGCTGAACTGGTTTCAGAGCCAGAGCTCAGACTTATTATCGCAGCCTTTGGGCTGCGAAGACCACAATCAGTCGGCAACAGCTCGCGTGTTGCGTGAGCAGACAGCTTTGTGGACTCATGTCCGTGCGACTGGCGCAGTCCTCTTCCTACCCGCTGATTTCCCCGACCACTTGCGAGAAACAACGTGGCAAAGGGGCTGGAGAAGCTGATGTCCGTGCGAAGAGCAGGCGCCTGGCAGCCGGGTGCCTCGCTTCAAATGCCAGCCTGCTCTGATTGATCGACTCGCTTTAAATCCATAGAAATCCGTGTGCTGAGGGCAGGGGGGGATGGGGGCGGGATTTAGCTGATACTGTGTAATGGTGGGGTGAGTGAAGGATAGTTCGGGGTGGGGGGGATGAATGATAAAGAAAATTCACACAAAAATCAATTGAGTTGTGGAATGTGATCCGAAAACACGCATTAAAAATCCTGCATCAAAAAGGAATTGAACTTGTTCAATCACCTTGAAGCAGTGGCCGTGGTCAAAGACCTTTATTCAGGGCTGTTTTATCTGTTCTATGTTGTACTTTGTGTTGTCAGCACGTTTAGGTCTGGGCCAGCTCTTTTCAAGGTAATCGTCAACTTTTCCAAGTTGGCATGTGTGAACAAGATACTACTCGGGGTGCCTGGCTTAGTACTGGGCCCGGTGAGGTATTGGGCACTGTGCTTGATCAAGTGAGATAGTGAACCCTGTACCCAAATGAATGACGTATTATCCAGTAAGTACCTGATCCTGTATCCAAGCCAACCAATTAGGTATTAGATGTTGGGAGGTGGCAAGAAACTGAAGGGGTAATTCTGCAACCCTGTGCTGCACTCATAGGGCGCGCGCATCGGAGAACTGGGGCTACTTTGGGAGCACGGGATCGTGGAATTACCCCTTAGAACTTCAGTCATCGATGACACTGAACTCATTAGCCTTTCAGTTTAATGAGGGTAAAAAAAGTTTTAAGCTATTTAAATGGAGATAGGGAGGCCTGTCATCAATAACAGTACATCAGTAGACTCCCAATTGCTCCGGGAGTAAAGTGCTGGGACTTCTACCCTCAAGAATCCAGTATCCATGACATCAGAGCATTCGACTTCCACTCATAATGAGCTGGCAGTTCCGGCAGCAAAGTATCTCTATTCAGTGCCCCGTTTTCCCCAACTAATTCTTGGTCAGATTACCATAATCTGGGGAAAGCAGTCGGATGAATCCCAGGACCATAAAAATTGCACCAACTTGTCAGCTGGCCTGTTAGTATCACGGCCTACAGGGAGGTTCAGAGTCCAGACCATTCGTGAAGAAACAAACTGGTACAGAGGTACAGAATCCAATGTATCGTTGGACGAGTATCCAGTGCCTCGTTGGATCAGAATTCAATTGTACACGGTCAGTACCCTTGTTGGACTGGATACAATCTCTTCATCGACGCTGGGTCAAAATCCTGGAACTCCCTGCCTAACAGCACTGTGGGAGTACCTTCACCACACGGACTGCAGCGGTTCAAGAAGGCGGCTCACCACCACCTTCTCAAGGGGCAATGAGGGATGGGCATTAAATGCTGGCCTTGCCAGCGACGCCCACATCCCATAAACAAATTAAAAAATACCTCACCGAGTCAGCTACAGGGTTCAATAACTCATTGGGTCAGTTACACCTGATACCTGGTTGGATTAGATACAGGAATGAGTATCTGACTCGATACTTCACTTGATTAAGTGCACTCGATCAGACATAGGTGTTATTCTACGAGTCCGCACTGCAGGTGAGGAGCATCGCCCATCAGCAGCGCTGATCAGAAATCCGGCCACGCACTACCCACAATCTTTCTGGTCAGAAACCATTCGCAGCTTGCACTGAAGTTCCCCATAGACAGCACTAGTAAGAATACCCTGGGTAAAATCCAGTACTGACCCAGCCACCCAGGTACAGTGTGTATTACCTCATTTGACAAGTAGAGGGTCCAATACCTGTTGGATCAGGTACAAGGTAAGGCATAGTGTTTAAGGGATGGTTATCTGGATCAATATGTCGAGGAACCAACTCGGGAACAGGCTATATTGGACTGGGTACTGTGCAATGAGAAGGGACTAATTAGTAATCTTGTTGTACGGGGACCCTTGGGTCAGAGCGATCATAACATGATCGATTTCTCACTCGAAATGGAGAGCGAAGAAATTGACTCAGAGACTAAGGTCCTGAATTTAAACAAGGGGAATTATGATGCCATTAGACGGGAACTGAGTAGGTCTGATTGGACAACGTTCCTGGGAGGACTGGAGGTAGATAAACAATGGCAAGCATTTAAAGATAGAATGACAAAATTGCAAAAATTGTTTATACCAATCTGGCATAAAAGGAAATCTAAAAAGGTGACTCAACCGTGGATAACAGGGGAAATTAGAGACAGCATAAAATCCAAAGATAGGGCGTATAAAATAGCCAAAAAAAGCGCCAGAGCGGAAGATTGGGAACAGTTTAAGATAGAGCAAAGGAGGACAAAGGGCTTAATCAAGAGGGGCAAAATAGCTTACGAAAGCAAGCTGGCGGAAAATATAAAAACTAACTCCAAAAGCTTTTATAAGTATATCAAGAGGAAAAGACTGGTGAAAACCAAAGTTGGTCCATTGCAGTCAGATACGGGGGAATATATAACGGGAAATAAGGAAATGGCAGACCAACTAAATGCATACTTTGGGTCAGTCTTTACGAAGGAAGACACAAAAAACCTCCCTGGGATATCGGGAAAAATAGGGACATTGGCAAAGGAGGAACTGACGCAAATCAATATCTCTAAGGATATGGTGTTAAGGAAGCTAAAGGGATTGAAGGCGGACAAATCCCCAGGGCCTGATAACATGCATCCTAGGGTACTGAAGGAGGTGGCCCTAGAGATAGCGGATGCACTAAGTATGATTTTTCAGAATTCATTAGACTCGGGAACAGTGCCCATGGATTGGAGGGTAGCTAACGTTACCCCACTATTCAAAAAGGGGGGTAGGGAAAAAGCAGGTAATTACAGACCTGTAAGCCTTACATCAGTTGTGGGCAAAATGCTGGAGTCCATCATTAAGGATGAAATAGCGGAGCACTTAGCAAATGGGGACAGGATAGGACAGAGTCAACATGGATTTACAAAGGGTAAATCGTGCTTGACTAATCTATTGGAATTTTTTGAGGGAGTAACTGGTAAAATAGATGGGGGAGAGCCAGTAGATGTGGTGTACCTGGACTTCCAAAAGGCCTTCGACAAGGTCCCACATAAAAGATTAGCAGGGAAAATTGAAGCTCATGGGATAAAGGGGAAAGTATTGACGTGGATAGAGAACTGGCTGTCAGATAGAAAACAGAGAGTTGGAATAAACGGCTCATTTTCTGAATGGCAGGCAGTAACAAGTGGGGTACCACAGGGATCTGTCCTGGGTCCCCAGCTGTTCACAATTTACATTAATGACCTGGATCAGGGAGTCGGATGCAGCATTTCCAAATTTGCAGACGACACTAAACTAGGAGGGGGGGTGGGCTCAGAGGAGGAGACCAGGAAGCTCCAGAGCGATTTGGACAGACTGGGTGATTGGGCGGATAAATGGCAGATGCACTATAATGTGGACAAGTGCGAAGTTATCCACCTTGGGTGCAGGAACGGGAGGGCAAATTATTATTTAAATGGCAATAAATTGGGAGAGGGGGAAGTACAGAGAGACCTGGGTGTTCTTGTACACCAGTCACTGAAGGCGAGCATGCAGGTGCAACAGGCGGTCAAGAAGGCAAACGGTATGCTGGCCTTCATAGCAAAAGGGTTGGAATACAGGAACAGGGATACCTTGCTGCAGCTGTACAGGGCACTGGTGAGACCACACCTCGAGTACTGTGTACAGTTTTGGTCGCCTCATCTGAGGAAAGATGTTCTTGCCATGGAGGGGGTGCAGCGGCGATTCACCAGGCTGATACCAGGAATGGCGGGATTGACCTATGAGGAGAGACTATGTAGT
This sequence comes from Squalus acanthias, assembly GCA_030390025.1. NCBI lineage: Eukaryota > Metazoa > Chordata > Chondrichthyes > Squaliformes > Squalidae > Squalus > Squalus acanthias. Next base: position 131,922,193 of record CM059434.1, read on the forward strand.
TTAGGGACCTAATGCCATGATGGCTCATACAGTACCAGGTACCATATCGATCCGTTCTTATACCCTGGCTCCTTGTTGGATGTTGAACAAAGCAACGGTCTGAATTTAACAACAAAACACATGGGATTTATCCTTGCTGCTCTTCGCGGCTCAATGGGGATAATTTTCCGATAGCAGATCAGCCGCCCGTTATACACCCCGCCTGATTTTCCTTTCTATTGATGGGTCAGCCGATCCACTGCTGCTTGCTTTCCGCCGCCACTGAAAGTGAAAATGAACCCCAGGGTCACTAGCCTAGGCTAAATTTTGAAACAGGGAGAATAACGGAGAACAGAAGGCATCTTCCTCAGCCGATTTTGGAGACATCACTGGTTATAAGTTCAATTTCCAGCACTGTCGCCTTCTCCCCTCAATCAGGAATCTGCTGCAGAAAAATAAAGGGCTCAGGCTTCTACCATTGTGAATATATACTGACAATGTTCACCACTGTAACAAGTGCTGGGTCAAAGGGACACATAGTCTGATCTTCTCCCCTTCTATCGCTCGCTCCAGGGTACAATTCTACAGGTGGTCCACTGGTACCTTCACGTGTGAGCCCACACAATGAGTGTCGTCAGGATATTCACCAGAGAGAAGGGACACGTCACAGCGGAGCCCAATCTTGCCCTCACCCGAGATCCACACACAAGCACAAGCTCACTGCATGGCTGATCTTTTTTTTGTTCCCTCCCCTAAATTGAGGCCAATTCGTTCGCCCCCAACTGATCTCAGCTAACTGAGCACAGAGCAGGAATGGAGGCCGAAGACCTTCCTGTTTAATGAAATATCCTTTTGGCTGATTCGGAAGCCCGCAGTTTCTCAGCATACTGTGAGCACTTGACCCAGCCTTGTTACTAACACCGAACCGTATATACACATTTACATTTGTAGAATTTCTGTGCAGGCAAAATTAGTCTTGGATGGTAGCGCAAAATGGGTGGTAGTGAATCGGCTGCACGTTTTACACCCCGCCCGATTTTCTTATTAATTGAAGCCAGCGGAGGGTGAAACGCGATTCCGACGCACTATCTCACATTTTACGCTACCACCCAACACCAATTTCACCCCCTATGTGTCTTGGGCCCAGCAATCGTTGGCCTTTTGAACACAAGCACTGCACTTCTCTTCACTTGTGGCAGTGCACATCCCCCAATAAGCATTTCCAAATATTAAATAAGACGCAGTGTAGAAATAGTTCTGGTTGGACAACAGTCACAGTGGCGAGTCTCACAATTCTATCGTGTCACTGCTAATACTCAGCTGGTCAATTTGCCTGCAGATCTTCATGAACTCAGCTTGTGTTGCTGAATCTGAGGGATCGTTATTGTCCATGGTCTCTGGAGAAGAAAGAGCCTGATACTGCCTCGGTATCTGGGGAATACCGTGAAGACTTGTTTGAGAGGAGTTCCTGAAAGATTTATGCTCGAAGCTGATGGTTGAGAAGCCCCACCTCTCCGGGCTGGAGCAAAGCACCAACGATGATCCATCTTGCGATGCTCTGCAGACGGAACTCGCAGAGCTGTCCTCCCATCTTTCTGAAGACAAAGCTTGTGTCATGTTGAGCTTCTTGAAGGTGCTGGTGATACCCCTGCCAACCTCTGTTCTCTCCATCCCAGCACAAGAAGATGTCCGATACAACCCTCTGTCTGCTGCCTTCTCCTTGAAGACTTCACTGCTGCTCGGCATAGACCTGTTCCCACAGAGGGACATATTGCTGGAACTGTGTAGTCTTGACCAATGGAAGAGACTTTCAGGAATGAGGGCCTCGCTGAAAAGAGCCTCATCTATACTACGTCTTAGGTTAATGGGTGAAGGGGGTCTTAGGTCAACAGTGGAATCGCTGTCCATCTGAACACTGATGAAGGAGGAGGTCCTAGAGGATCCCCCATGTTTTAAATGGAAGTCCAGATTTTTCACTTCACTGGTCTCACTGCTGTGATAGATCAGGTTGATATCCTCACCACTGCTCAATTGGTTGTCAGACATGGTGTAGAGGGGAAGGCATTCTGATTCACTTCGGACAATTGCATCACAGCTCAGCGGCTTCTCCTGATGGGAAGTCGACCACTGATAGGCGTTTGAAAGTATAGGGGCTTTCATGGACGCATGAGTTGGAGAAAGGCAGAACATTTTGGTCCAACGGTTACGGTCTGTCGTTTTATGAATACAAAACAATGGGTAGATACCAATAAGGGACATAGTGAGGCACATCCCCACCTCACACAAGCTGGCACCAAACTGGAAAATCCACCAAGGCCACGGCTGGAAAACATGGTCTCCAGCCAAGCCTAGTCCGTACAGAATAGCATATAACTGCAATGCAGCGCAGCTCAAGCCAAACACCGTGGTCCACATGGCCAACTTGGCCACTCTTCCCCAATGCTCTGTGTCCCCGAAGGGCCCGATGTTGAAGGTCTCCATGGAAGGTGTTGAGGTTTTCACGTTGTAGACCTGCACGTCTACCATGCGGGCGTGACAGTAAAATGTGAAATACAGGATGGATAGAATGGTCGCCAAAACCACAAAGATCCCATGTGAGACGAAGAGGAGGAAGGGAGCTTGCTTTAGCAGGGTAATGACCAGAATTGTGCTCACAGTGAGTGTGAAGTGGAGAAAGACAATAGTGGTTAAGAAGCATGAACGCTGGAATCTTGATGCCACTGCCTGCGTCCCAGACCTCAGTGACAGAACCAGGATTATGACTCCAAAAGCAGAAGTAAGGCAAGGGAAGACCAAATCATAGAGAAGTAAGGCAACAATTGCGGGTAATTTGTCCTGGTAGCAGTAGGCATCATAAAGGAAGATGAAAGTTCTTGTTGAGCTCGTCAGGAAAAGCAATCCATTGAGGACCATGAAATAACCGAGGCCTGGTAGAGATCTGAAGGGGAGACAGAGGATACCTAGTGCAGAGATGACTGCTACAAGACCAAAGAGTGAGCCCAATCCATAAACATGGAGGTCCCAGGCCAGGCCCCACTCAGCCAGTGCCGTGTTCCAATCTGTATGGAGGATCACAAACAATGGAGGGACAAGTAGGAAGTGAGGGTTGAAAGATGTGTCTTGTGTTCCTTCAGAGTCCGGGTAAATGGAGCTCCAGTCTTCATCTGAACTGCAGTTTCCATCCAGGTTGCCATTGGATACAGTGGATGCAGTGGTGGGGCCTGTACCAGTAGATCTTTCAACGCCAAGGTTAGAATCTAGGCAAATGGGGGGAAAATTATAATGTAAGAATGCAACAGCTGCAACACAAACGTCTCAATATTCTATCCATTAATAATGCACATAAAAATAATCCAATCATGGAATTTACTTCCATTGTTAAGAATTCTATGGACTAAATCATTCTAAGTGTTCCCATTGTGTAAAATCCCCATGGAGCAAAACTTTCCCACTCACTGTCTAGAATTCTCATAAACCAAATCCTTTATTTCTCAAGATCTGAATGTATTAATTACGCTTGATGCTGATAGCTGTTCGTTTAGATAGTCAAACTGACCAGTCACGTGATTTGGACCTATCCATTAATGTGACTCTGCACCTTTTAAAACAACATCAGTTTGAAATGTTCAAGTTGCACACTCAGGGCTGGATTTTGTCAATGGGAAGCTTTTGGAGGTGGGACTGCTGTTTGCCGGCTTTCAATCCCACCTCCATCAGCTTCTGGCCAACCAGCGGGACTTTCCCCTGATTGACCTTGTTAAGCCCGCTTAGCGGGCTCAGCAGGCCAATTAGGGGGAAGTCAGTGACAGAGCACGTCAACGTCTGACATGTCATCTGTCAAGATTTTTTGAAAGAAGAAATGTCAGCGTTTGACAGCTCTGTGAAGCTGTCAAACACTGACATTCTGTGTAGTTTGATGAGTCCTTGTGTTCAGGACTCATCAAACCTTTCAACTTGGCAGAAATCACCTGGCTGCTGGTTCGGAGGATGCAACAGCCAGTCTGTGAAATCTACAATGGAGATGTTGGGGACTCCGGCTCCACAGCGGCTGAAGGCTGTAGGCAGACACAAAGGAAAGTGAACATTTTCGAACACTTTACACTCACCTTACATACTTACCACTCCCACTTGCACCCATCACTCACCTCTACATCTCACTTTCAGACCCCGCAGACCTCCTACTCGTCCCCTACACCCTGGCGGGGTTCCTCCAGGTCGGGAAGCCTGCACATCGAAACGAAAAATGGGGATAATCCTATTTTCTGCCTGTTAACTACCTGTTAGCAGGCAGTTAACAGGCTTTAATCCCTTTCCCACCTCGAGGAGACGGGACCCGGGTCAGGACGGCTTCCCGCCTCCTGGCAAGAGGGCACGGAGGCGGGACGGGGGCGGGTTTGCCACCCGCCCCCAAATTCTGCAACTTTCCCGGCAGTCCCGCCTCCTCAGGGCTGACAAAATCCAGCCCTCAGTATCTGTATCAAATACACGAAGGTCAGGTATGGGTTAGATGCAAAATAAAGCTCCCTCTGACCTGTCCTATCAAGCACTTCCAGGTCAGAGGTAACATTGTTTGGATAGAGTGCCTTAACAGCAAACCTCAAAAGAGCGCTGCCTATATAGTGCTTTATCATGTCCTCAGGACATCCCAAAGCACTTTACAACTAATGATTTATTTTTGAAGTGCAACCATTATTATGGAGACAAACTCGGCAGCCAACTTGCACACGGCAAGCTCCTACAAACCATCATCGAATCATAGAATGCTTACAACACAGAAGGAGACCATTCAGCCCGTCGAGCCCGCGCCAGCTCTCTGCAAGAGCACTTCAGCCAGTCCCACTCCCCGCCCTTTCCCCATAGCCCTGCAAATTGTTTTCCTTCAGGTACTTGTCCAATTCCCTTTTGAAAGCCACGACTGAGTCTGCCTCCACCACCCTTTCAGGCAGTGCATTCCAGATCCTAACCATTCGCTGCCAAAAACATTTTTCCTCATGTCGCCTTTGGTTCTTTTGCCAATCTTGCAAGGCTTCTTCGGCAGCACCTCCCAAGCCCGCGACCTCTTCCACCTAGAAGGACAAGGGCAGCAGGCGCATGAGAACACCACCACCTTCAAGTTCCCCTCCAAGTCACACACCATCCTGACTTAGAAGTATATCGCCGATCCTTCATCGTCGCTGGGTCAAAATCCTGGAACTCCCTACCTAACAGCACTGTGGGAGTACCTTCACCACATGGACTGCAGTGGTTTAAGAAGGTGGCTCACCACCACCTTCTCCAGGGCAATTAGGGATGGACAATAAATGCTGGCCTTGCCAGCGACGCCCACATCCCATAAACGAATTTTTAAAAAATCACCTTAAATCTGTGTCCTCTGGTTTGCGACCCTTCCGGCAATGGGAGCAGTTTCTCTCCATCTACTCTGTCTAGACCCCTCATGATTTTGAACACCTCTATCAAATCTCCTCTCAACCTTCTCTGCTCTAAGGAGAACAACCCCAGCTTCTCTAGTCTATCCACGTAACTGAAGTGAATGTGACCAGTTAATCTGTTTATGGCTAAAGGAAGAAATGTTGGCCAGGACACCTCCCTGCTCTTCTTCAAATAGTATCGTAGGATCTTTCAAATCCACCTGAATATATAAACGGGGCCTCAGTTTAAAGTCTCATCATTTCCTCAGAACTACACTGAATTGTCAGCCTAGATTATGTACTCAAGTCCTGGAGCTGGCTTTGAACACTCAGCCTCAGAGAGGAGAGTGAGCGATTGAGCCAAGCAACTGATGGCTGGAGTCAGGCAGTAATCTTATCCCATCACCCTCATTCTTCCCTTCCTCCTACACCCTTTTTAAAAGCCAAGCACTGTTCCAAATGCCATCACCTAATCGCTACCTCTTGATTGATACCATCTCCTCTCCTAGTCTTTTGAACCTTGGTGGTCTCCTGCACTATGACCCTTGGCCATTCACCTGGGTTTCTTAATTATAAAAAACACTAACTGAAGAGCAAAGTCAACAGACTCCTGCCCAGCGTGAAGTCCGCGGTCAGCTTTAATGTTCCAGTTTGCTGTGATCATTCTAAGCTGCTTCGACCACGACTCTCCAATCATTTTATCCACGCTCGTTTCAGCATCAGTATGCTGCAGTTTAATGCCTCCCTACAGGCTGTATTTCACTCGGCTTCAAACACAAAGTGCTGGGTGCTCATTCACTCGTTCTGACATTCATCAACCCGGCCCTGAGCTTCAGGTCTGTTTGATTGAGATTATTGATAGTTACAGGGAGAACGTTTCATTATTACTCTCAGGAGAGAGGAAGTGTCAATGAATTCCTTTTATCTAAAGGCATAACCTTCATAGTACTCAATCAACCAGTATTAATATCACTAGCTTTAATGAGCGAGTGGCTCACCAGGTTAGACACAGAATAGCTACTCAGAATGATGAGTGAGGGAGAGATGAGGGAGTGAGAGAGTGTCTGAGTGAGTGAGTGAGTGAGAGAGACTCTGAGCGAGAGTGAGTGAGAGAGTGTCTGAGTGAGTGAGTGAGAGAGAGAGACCCTGAGCGAGAGTGAGTGAGAGAGTGTCTGAGTGAGTGAGTGAGAGAGAGACTCTGAGCGAGAGTGAGTGAGAGAGTGTCTGAGTGAGTGAGAGAGAGACTCTGAGCGAGAGTGAGTGAGAGAGTGTCTGAGTGAGTGAGAGAGAGACTCTGAGCGAGAGTGAGTGAGAGTGTCTGAGTGAGTGAGAGAGAGACTCTGAGCGAGAGTGAGAGTGTCTGAGTGAGTGAGTGAGAGACTCTGAGTGAGTGAGTGAGAGAGACTGAGCGAGAGTGAGTGAGAGAGTGTCTGAGTGAGTGAGAGAGAGAGACTGAGCGAGAGTGAGTGAGAGAGTGTCTGAGTGAGTGAGAGAGAGACTCTGAGTGAGTGAGTGAGACTCTGAGTGAGTGAGTGAGAGAGTGTCTGAGTGAGTGAGAGAGAGAGAGAGACTGAGCGAGAGTGAGTGAGAGAGTGTCTGAGTGAGTGAGAGAGAGACTCTGAGTGAGTGAGACTCTGAGTGAGTGAGTGAGAGAGTGTCTGAGTGAGTGAGAGAGAGAGAGACTGAGCGAGAGTGAGTGAGAGAGTGTCTGAGTGAGTGAGTGAGAGAGAGAGAGACTGAGCGAGAGTGAGTGAGAGAGTGTCTGAGTGAGTGAGTGAGAGAGAGAGACTCTGAGCGAGAGTGAGTGAGAGAGTGTCTGAGTGAGTGAGTGAGAGAGAGAGACTGAGCGAGAGTGAGTGAGAGAGTGTCTGAGTGAGTGAGAGAGAGAGAGAGAGACTGAGCGAGAGTGAGTGAGAGAGTGTCTGAGTGAGTGAGTGAGTGAGAGAGAGAGACTGAGTGAGTGAGTGAGAGTGTCTGAGTGAGTGAGAGAGAGAGAGAGAGAGAGAGAGACTGAGCGAGAGTGAGTGAGAGAGTGTCTGAGTGAGTGAGTGAGAGAGAGAGACTCTGAGCGAGAGTGAGTGAGAGAGTGTCTGAGTGAGTGAGTGAGAGAGAGAGACTGAGCGAGAGTGAGTGAGAGAGTGTCTGAGTGAGTGAGTGAGAGAGAGAGACTCTGAGCGAGAGTGAGTGAGAGAGTGTCTGAGTGAGTGAGAGAGAGACTGAGCGAGAGTGAGTGAGAGAGTCTGAGTGAGTGAGTGAGAGAGAGAGACTCTGAGCGAGTGAGAGAGAGAGACTCTGAGTGAGAGTGAGTAAGAGAGAGACTCTGAGCGAGAGGGAGTGAGAGAGAGAGAGACTGAGCGAGAGTGAGTGAGAGAGAGAGACTGAGCGAGAGTGAGTGAGTGAGAGTGTCTGAGTGAGTGAGTGAGAGAGAGAGACTCTGAGCGAGAGTGAGAGTGTCTGAGTGAGTGAGAGAGAGAGAGAGACTCTGAGCGAGAGTGAGTGAGAGAGTGTCTGAGTGAGTGAGTGAGAGAGAGAGAGACTCTGAGTGAGTGAGTGAGAGAGAGAGAGAGACTGAGTGAGTGAGTGAGAGAGTGTCTGAGTGAGTGAGAGAGAGAGAGAGACTCAGAGTGAGTGAGTGAGAGTGTCTGAGTGAGTGAGTGAGAGAGAGACTGAGCGAGAGTGAGTGAGAGTGTCTGAGTGAGTGAGAAAAAGAGAGACTGAGCGAGAGTGAGTGAGAGAGTGTCTGAGTGAAAGTGTCTGAGTGAGGGAGCAAGTGAATGAGACAGTGAGTGGAAGAGACATACAGAAAAAAGACAGGCGAGAAATAAAGAGGGTTTCACATACAGGTAGAGAGCAGACTACGGGAGGGCAGTTAGATAGATGTGTAAAGGCACACACGGATAGGAAGAGGGAAAGTGAGTTACTTATACATGACAACACATGAAGAGCAAGCACACGTACAGGGAGACAGAGCGACAATCACAGCTACACATGGAGAGAGAGGAAAAGAAACAGGGACAAACAATGGAAGAGAACAGGAAAAAAGATTGGGAGAGACGCTGAAGGAGCGAGACTAAAGCATACAAACACAGAGAGAATGAGACAGTATGCATGGGTGTTATATACCATGACACTGTGCAACACAATCCTAGGTATTAAAGGGTCACATCTGTATGAACACCAGTTAACACTGGAGCAATCCTTGTGTAAAATTTTTAGTCATGAGGCATTGGCTCAGGGGTACAGCACGGGCTAGATATACAGTAAAGCTCCCTCTACACTGTCCCATCAAACACTCCCAGGGCAGGTACAGCACGGGTTAGATAAAGAGTAAAGTTCCCTCTACACTGTCCCATTAAACACTCCCAGGGCAGGTACAGCACGGGTTAGATACAGAGTAAAGCTCCCTCTACACTGTCCCATTAAACACTCCCAGGGCAGGTACAGCACGGGGTTAGATACAGAGTAAAGCTCCCTCTACACTGTCCCATTAAACACTCCCAGGGCAGGTACAGCACGGGTTAGATACAGAGTAAAGCTCCCTCTACACTGTCCCATTAAACACTCCCAGGACAGGAACAGCATGGGTTAGATAAAGAGTAAAGCTCCCTCTACACTGTCTCATCAAACACTCCCAGAGTAGGTACAGCACCGGTTAGATACAGAGTAAAGCTCCCTCTACACTGTCCCACCAAACACTCCCAGGGCAGGTACAGCATGGGTTAGATAAAGAGTAAAGCTCCCTCTACACTGTCCCACCAAACACTCCCAGGGCAGGTACAGCACGGGGTTAGATACAGAGTAAAGCTCCCTCTACACTGTCCCATCAAACACTCCCAGGGCAGGTAGAGTGCAGGTTAGATACAGAGTAAAGCTCCCTCTACACTGTCTCATCAAACACTCCCAGGGCAGGTACAGCATGGGTTAGATACAGAGTAAAGCTCCCTCTACACTGTCCCATCAAACACTCCCAGGGCAGGTGCAGCACGGGTTAGATACAGAGTAAAGCTCCCTCTATACTGTCTCATCAAACACTCCCAGGGCAGGTACAGTGCGGGTTAGATACAGAGTAAAGTTCCCTCCACACTGTCTCATCAAACACTCCCAGGGCAGGTACAGTGCGAGTTAGATACAGAGTAAAGCTCCCTCTACACTGTCCCATCAAACACTCCCAGTGTAGGTACAGCACGGGTTAGATACAGAGTAAAGCTCCCTCTACACTGTCTCATCAAACACTCCCAGGGCAGGTACAGTGCGAGTTAGATACAGAGTAAAGCTCCCTCTACACTGTCTCATCAAACACTCCCAGGGCAGGTACAACACAGGTTAGATACAGAGTAAAGTTCCCTCTACACTGTCCCATCAAACACTCCCAGGGCAGGTACAGCACGGGTTAGATACAGAGTAAAGCTCCCTCTACACTGTCCCATCAAACACTCCCAGTGTAGGTACAGCACGGGTTAGATACAGAGTAAAGCTCCCTCTACACTGCCCCATGAAACACTCCCAGGGCAGGTACAGCATGGGGTATATATACCAAGTAAAGCTCCCTCTACACTGTCCCAGGCTGAGCAGGTAAAAGATCAGTCAGAGTTCCAGCTGCTGATCGGGCAGTACTAGAAAGCATCAGGTAAGGCCAAGCCCAAGTCTTCCAACACTTAAGCCCCGATTTTAACTCGGGGCGGTATTGAGGGTAGAAGTGGCAGTGAACTATCTAACCCCCCAACTCGAGCTTGAAGCCCTTGGGGATTTTAACTCCCGGGCCTCACTTGCAGCCCCGACACTGACTCCCGCCCTAAGTCATTGGAATGTCGTCTGTACCAGCAGGCAGGAGTGTAAATTCGCCCGGGGGGGTTGGGCAGGCCGCCACCGGGACCCACGGATTGGGTCCCAGCAAGTTAAGTACAAATGGGGGTGGTGGGGTGGGGATCGGAAGGTCTGTCAGCAGAGGAGATGGGAGAGCCCAGGGCAGGGGATGCCCCTAACGTTCCTGGGCCTCCTATGGCCAGGATTCAGGCATCCTCCAGCTTTCGTTGGCGAGTTTGAAGCTGTGCGGCCCTGCGGTTAAAATGGCATCTTTGCCATTGAAATGAATCCCCCGCTCCTCTGGGAGGGAGGCGTTGCCGTGCATGAATTCAGGCAATTTTAAATGTTATTGTCGGGGGGTGGGGGGTGGTGGGCAGCGGTGAGTGGAGGTTGAGCGGAAACACATTGGGAACGTGACGCAAACCACCCCCTCCCCCCCCCCCCCCCCCACCACCACCATCCTAACCCTCACTCCGCATGCATCGTTCCCACTGGGCGGGCTGGGTTAAAATTGGCCAGTGTTTGGGGTCGCACTTAAGAACATAAGAAATAGGAGCAGGAGTCGGCCATTCAGCCCTTCGAGCCTGCTCTGCCATTCAATAAGATCATGGCTGATCTTCTACTTCAACTCCACTTTCCCGCATTATCCCCATATCGCTTAATTCCCTTAATATCCAAAAATCTATCGATCTCTGTCTTGCATATACTCAACGACTGAGCATCCACAGCCCTCTGGGGTAGAGAATTCCAAAGAATCACAACCTTTTGAGTGAAGAAATTTCTCCTCATCTCAGTCCTAAATGGCCAAACCCTTATTCTGAGACTGTGACCCCTGGTTCTAGACTCCCCAGCCAGGGGGAACATCCTCCCTGCATCTACCCTGTCAAGCCCTGTAAGAGTTTTATATGTTTCAATGAGATCACCTCTGATTCTTCTAAATTCTAGGGAATATAGGCCTGGTCTACTCAATCTCTCCTCATAGGACAATCCCCCCATCCCAGGAATCGGCAGCGCTACCGGCCCTCGCAAAATGGTAGCCGTGCAGGACCTGCCACCAGCTGGCGGAAGAGCGCCGGCCACCATTTTTTCACCATTTCATGGCGGTAATGGGTGGCGTAAAACACCCGAATTATTAGCCCTATATGTTTCAATGAGATCACCTCTCATTCTTCTAAACTCCACAGAGTATAGGCCCAAACTACTCAATCTCTCCTCATAGGACAATCCCCTCATCCCAGGACTCAAACTAGTGAACTCCCTCTATGGCAAGTATATCCTTCCTTAGGTAAGGAGACCAAAACTGTACACAATACTCCAGGTGTGGTCTCACCAGGGCCCAATATAACTGCAGTAAGACTTCTTTACTCTTATACTCCAATTCTTTTGTAATAAAGGCAAACATACCATTGCTTTTCTAATTTCTTGCTGTACCTGCATGTTAACTTTCTGTGATTCCTGTACAAGGACACCCAGGTCCCTCTGAATACCAACATTTCCCAATTTCTCACCATTTAAAACATATTCTGCTTTTCTATTTTTCTTACCAAAGTAGGTAACTTCACATTTCTCCACATTATACTCCATCTGCCATGTTCTTGCCCACTCACTTAACCTGTCTATATCTCTCTGCAGCCTCTTCGCATCCTCCTCACAACCTCTTTTCCCACCTAGATTTCTTTCATCAGCAAACTTGGATACGTTACACTCAGTCCCCTCGTCTAAGTCATTGATATAGATTGTGAATAGCTGAGGCCCAAGCACTGATCCTTGCGGCACCCCACTAGTTACACCCTGCCATCCTCAAAATGACCCGTTTATCCCTACTCTCTGTTTTCTGTCCGTTAACCAATCCTCAATCCATGCTAATATATTACCCCCAACCCCATGAGCCCTCATTCATGTAATAACCTCTTGAAGAGTGGCCGATTGGGCAAGTTTCCGGCTGGCCTCAGGACCACTGGATCAAAGTGAGGAGTCAAGACCTTTAGGGGAGGAGAAAGGGTAACTTTGAGGGATGAAAAATTCTGCACTCGGGAAAGCTCTGGGCCGATTGTAAACTCACTATAAGAATGGAGATAGGCAGCTCACAAATCTTAAATCGCACCAGGACTGTCCATCGAGGATAGAAACAGGTACAACTACTTCCTCCCAGCTTAGAATCATAGAATGATACAGCACAGAAGGTGACCCATCGTGCTTGTGCCGGCTCTTTGGTAGAGCTACCCAATTAATCCCACTCCCCTGCTCTTTCCCCATAGCCCTGTCACTTTTTTTCCCTTGAAGTATTTCACTTCACACTTCCCTGTGTTAAATTTCATCTGCCATGTGTCTGCCCATTTCACCAGTCTGTCTATGTCCTCCTGAAGTCTGTTACGATCCATCTCATTGTTTACTACATTTTCAAGTTTCATATCATCTGCAAACTTTGAAATTGTGCCCTGTATACCCAAATCCAGGTCATTAATATATATCAAAAAGAGCAGTGGTCCTAATACCGACCCCTGGGGAACACCACTCTATACTTCCCTCCAGTCTGAAAAACAACCGTTCACTACTACTCTCTGCTTTCTGCCTATTACTCTTCTTGAAGATCCAGACTGAAAACATCAGGAAGAGGCCTAACCCACGTAACTGCTTCCTGTTATCCAGTACCACCATCAGGGTCCCAGTGCCCAGGAACTTCCTGGTGATGGAGGTGGGTGTGGGGAAGGGAAGGGAGGCTCCATCATCACCTCCTGAATCAAAAGGTCACTCACTAAAAACATAGTTTGAAAAAAAACTATTGCTGAAATTGACGAGAAGAGGAAAGACAGAAGGAAATTAAAATAAAAACAGGAACTGCAATAAAATATAATTGTGAGAAAGGGGGAAACTGTTCATTATCTTTTTTTAAAGAAGGAACATTCTAAATTTAAACTGCATGGGATGACCCTCAGTACAGACATTGGCCAGGAACCAAACTCTGCAGGTGGTTAGTCTGCTGCTGTGCAGCTTCCCCAGAAACAAATATTTTTAATAAATTAACTTATAAATAGAAGAATCGAGTACAAAAGCAAGGAAGTGATGGTAAATCTTTATAAAACACTGGTTAGGCCCCAGTTGGATTATTGTGTTCAATTCTGGGCACCACACTTTAGGAAGGATGTAAAGGCCTTAGAGAGGGTGGGGAGGAGGTTTACTAGAATGGTACCAGGGATGAGGGACTTCAGCTACGTGGAGAGACTAGAGAAGCTGGGATTGTTCTCCTTAGAGCAGAGAAGGTTAAGAGGAGACTTAATAGAGATGTTCAAAGTTATGAGAAGTTTTGATAAAATAGGGAGAAACTGTTTCTACTGGCAGGAGGGCTGGTAACCAGAACACACAGATTTGAGATAATTGGCAAAAGAACCAACAACAACAACTTGTATTTATATGGCGCCTTTAACATAGTAAAACGTCCCAAGGCGCTTCACAGGAGCGTTAACAAACAAAATTTGACACCGAGCCACACAAGGAGATATTAGGGCAGATGACCAAAAGCTTGGTCAAAGAGGTAGGTTTTAAGGAGCGTCTTAAAGGAAGAAAGAGAGGTAGAGAGGCAGAGAGGTTTAGGGAGGGAATTCCAGAGCTTAGGACCTTGGCAGCTGAAGGCACGGCCACCAATGGTTGAGCGATTATAATCAGGGAAGCTCAAGAGACCAGAATTAGAGGAGCGCAGATATTTCAGAGGGTTCTGGGGCTGGAGAAGATTACAGAGATTGGGAGGGGCGAGGCCATGGAGGAATTTGAAAACAAAATTAAGAATTTTAAAATCGAGGCATTGCTTAACCGGGAGCCAATGTAGGTCAGTGAGCACAGGGGTGATGGGTGAACAGGGCTTGGTGCGAGTTAGGACACGGGCAGCTGGGTTTTGGATGAGCTCAAGTTTACGTCGGGTAGATCGTGGGAGGCCGGCCAGGAGAGCTCTGGAATAGTCAAGTCTAGAGGTAACAAAGGCATGGATGAGGGTTTCAGCAGCAGATGAGCTGAGGCAGGGGCAGAGTTGGCCGATGTTCCCGGAGGTGGAAATAAGCGAACTTAGTGATGGCTCGGATGGGTGATAGTGTAAAATGGGCGATATCGATGGAAGATAAATGGCAATGAAAATTGGGAGATGTATAATAGACGGCTGAATCGATATTGCCCGTTTTAGACTATTGCCCAAAGTCAAAATTACCCCCAATCAGTGCTCTGGAGGGTCTTACACGGTCCAGGGTGGATAACTTTGGTCCCCTACCCCGACACCAGACACTGCAGATAGCATCGCCCCCACATCTCGCATTGCCTGGGTAGACACCTTTGCTCCCAGCGACCTCACATTGACCAATGCAGAAACCATCCCTCCACATCCCACCCATCACTCCAACACCTCTGGAGCCACCAACCGCAGATACTATCCCTCCTGTGGCCCCTCACATGTCCCAGGTGCCAGATCATAGATAATACGTTAGCCACTGGCCACATGTGGTGAATTGGAAATCCAGATGTGGCTAACTGCATTTTTGTTTAGTGAATAAAAAGATAAGTAAAAGATACCGTCATTGGGCCTGTGATCTCAATACTCTTATTCACATGGTGTATGCTTGTGAACTTTAACCTTTTTGTGGGTTTGTTAGTAAATGGTAAGATGAAAAGCAGAATGTGTGAGTGTTTTTTGATCATTGTAAGAACTTTACTTCCTTGGTTACTGAATATTTGTTAAGTAAATACTGTATACACTCGTGGAGTACCCACTTGTGGACACTCATTGTATGTAAGACATTTTCTACTAATATGAGGGCATGGGGCTAAAACACTGTCGCGGTAGCCACACCTACGGTGTCAGCAGTTTCTACTGGACAGCACTGTTCTAACAGAGCAGAGCAGCTTCATACAAATCCCCTGGAAATTGTTAAACCCTGTGAACTTCACTGCGAATGAATGAGGGATTTGTGGCTTTTCAGAATTGTACAGACTCAGCTAAATCCCTCCTTTCACTCGATCAGAGATGGTCCCTGAGTTTACAATGCACAATTTCCGAGCGAATGAACAGAGACACGTGTGGTTTCTGAGCAGAAAGTGTTGCGCTGAGCGGCCCAGGGAGCTTGCCCTGTGGGCGCCCTGCAGACTCCTGCAGTCGACACATAGCTGGGAGGCTCAGTGTGGCTGCTTGCCGATTGTTACAGTCTATGTTAAAAACACTGAGGCACATGGAGGCTCCACGTGAACCGACTGTTCGATAATTGGTGGGACACTTACATGAAAGATCAGGATCTCTTGCCCTCTCACTTCAGGAGCTCAATCTCGCACATGCATAAACTGTGCCAGTGATTCCAAGCATTTGTCTTGATTTCTTTCATGGGAGTGTGAGGGAAAGCAAGAGGCCACAATGGAAGTAGAGCTATCCCAGTATCCGTTGCAAAAATGAAAGCCCTCTATTAAAACTATAGGGCCTGCAGTCTTCACCAGTTATGCCCCAACTCCAAAGCATTGCCTAGCTTTCTCATCGAAGAGGAAGTATAAGAGGAACCACTCGCAGAAGAGACATGAGGAAGTAATGAAAAAGGGTGAAGGAGAAAGAAAGGAGGAAGACAAGAAAAAAAAGTTGAGGCAGCTCATGCTACAAGATAGATCAGTTGAGGAAGGTAATTTACCCAATCTCAAAATACTTCCAGATGAAGATGCCATTCTTAATTCATCCATCCAGGAAGATCCTCAATGCCCGATTTCAGCATCCCATTATTTCTGAAACGTTTACGTGCTTTTGCTTCGACTATTCTCTCTGGAAGTCTATTCCATCTGAGCTCATCCAACAACAACTTGCATTTATATAGCGCCTTTAATGTAGTAAAAACATCCCAAGGTGCTTCACAGGAGCGTTAGTAAACAAAATTTGACACCGAGCCACATAAAGAGATATTAAGGCAGGTGACCAAAAGCTTACTCCAGAGCCTTGAACCCATAATACTCCAGTACAGTACTGAGGGAGTGCAGCACTGAGGGAGTACAGCACTGTGGGAGTACAGTACTGAGGGAGTGCAGCACTGAGGGAGTACAGCACTGTGGGAGTACAGTACTGAGGGAGTGCAGCACTGTGGGAGTGCAGCACTGTGGGAGTGCAGCACTGAGGGAGTGCAGCACTGTGGGAGTGCAGCACTGAGGGAGTGCAGCACTGTGGGAGTGCAGCACTGAGGGAGTGCAGCACTGAGGGAGTGCAGCACTGAGGGAGTGCAGCACTGTGGGAGTGCAGCACTGAGGGAGTGCAGCACTGAGGGAGTGCAGCACGGTGGGAGTGCAGCACTGAGGGAGTGCAGCACTGAGGGAGTGCAGCACTGAGGGAGTGCAGCACTGTGGGAGTGCAGCACTGTGGGAGTGCAGCACTGAGGGAGTGCAGCACTGTGGGAGTGCAGCACTGAGGGAGTGCAGCACTGTGGGAGTGCAGCACTGAGGGAGTGCAGCACTGAGGGAGTGCAGCACTGTGGGAGTGCAGCACTGTGGGAGTGCAGCACTGAGGGAGTGCAGCACTGAGGGAGTGCAGCACTGTGGGAGTGCAGCACTGTGGGAGTGCAGCACTGTGGGAGTGCAGCACTGAGGGAGTGCAGCACTGTGGGAGTGCAGCACTGTGGGAGGGGTCGTCTTTTAGCTGAGACATTAAACCGAAGCCCCAGTCTGCCCCTTCAGATGGACGCTAAAGATCCCACAGATATGTATATGATGGAGAAAGGAATGGAAAGGTATGTTGATGGGGTGAGATGAAGTAAATAAGGTGGGAGGAGGCTCGTGTGGAGCATAAACACCGGCATAGACCGGTGGGGCCAAATACAGGAAACTCTTTATTAACCGGCACCGACGGGACCGGCGTGGTGCCGGTTAATCAAAAAGTCCGGATAACGGAGAGTTATATCTCCCAACGTACGAGAGCCCCGTACACATTGACATGCGCCTGCATTCGGAGCTCCGTCTCCCCGGGGACCGCCAGCTGACCATCTGTCGTGTCCGCTGCCTACCCGGGCTGCACATTCCCCTCCCAATCTACACGCTCCGATACAAGGCAAAGGCCTCGGGGGTTTTTTTAAAGTTATTTTTAAAGGAGAGATGAAGGAAAACCCCGGTTACCTACTCAAGAATTTTGCCGGTTAAGAGAGATTTCCGGTTATTTGGGTGCCGGTTAAAAGAGAGTTTCCTGTAGCCTGTTTCTGTGCTGTAAATTCTATGTAATTCTGTGCAACTATTCGAAGAAAAGCAGCGGAGTTCTCTCCGGTGTCCTGGACAATATTTATCCCTCAACCAACATCACCAAAAACAGACGATCTGGTCATTTATCTCATTGCTGTTTGTGGGACCTTGCTGTGCGCAAATTGGCTGCTGCATTTCCTATATAGAATCATAGAAATTTACGGCACAGAAGTAGGCCGTTCGACCCATCGTGTCTGTACTTTTGAAGTGTAGTCATGTGTCTGTACATGACTACACTTCAAAAGTACTTCTTTGGCTGTTTTGAGATGTCCTGAAGTTGTGAATTAAGTATTTCTGTCTTTTTTTGCGTTCCCTAGCTAAAAGGGAAGACGGATCAATGATCTGTCGGCAACTGTCCACTAAAGGGCAGTGTGTGGGGAGGGGAATTGAACCTCCCCCAGAGTTTTGCTCCCGTCATTGGGAGAGTTGGTTGGTCCTCAAAAGACTAACCATTTCTCCAAGGATGACTACACACAACAGCACAGTTTCACTGATTAGAGGTGAGATGGGATGGGGAGGGGGGAGAAATTGAGACCCGACCACAGATCCGTCTGCTCAGTGACACATGGCGGTAAAGTTTCTTTATTGGAACAGAAAACAATGAGAATGGAGTGCGAGACTTTTATGGTTTTTGTCTGGCCACTGTAGTATTCTAGAATGAGAAAGAACTTGTATTTCTGGAGCTCCTAATTACATCCTCAGGACATCGCAAAGCACTTCATTATCTGTGAATTACTGTTGTTATGCAGTTAAACACAGCAGCCAATTTGCGCACAGCAAGGTTCCATAAAGAGAAAATAAGATGAGTCAACAGATAATGTTTTCAGTGGCTGTGACTGGTCCAGGACGCTGGGAGAAGGCCCTGCTCTTCTTTGATTAGAACCCACAGCCTGCTGATCCAGAGGTGAGTGGGCTACCAAGTGAAGCAGGATGATGAGCAAGAGACAATGACCAGACCTGTACCTTTGCTGTCAGACTGACCCCAGCCCTCAGACCGACCCGCGCCCTCAGCTTGACCTTTGCCTTCAAATTGACCTATGCCCTCAGACTGACCCATGCCCTCAGATTGACCTTTGCCTTCAGATTGACCCGGGCCCTCAAATTGATTCGTGCCCTCAGACTGACCGGTGAACTCTGTTGGCATTGTCCATGGGATGGCAGGGGTGGGAGTTAGTAGATTCCTGGCTGAGTCCCAATCCTCTCGGTTCCCCTTGTCAGTGTCCTGCTCCACTGCAGCAGCGACATCTTGTGTGGACACAGGTTCCATTGGCGCTGCATCAGTGGAAAGAAACAAGTTCAAATGGATTAGAAATCACCAGCATCCGATGTTTAGATAAATACTGAAGTGATAATTCAATAATTTTTTTCTTTTTTTTTCTTCCCTTTCATTCATACCTCTGTGCCACATACTAACTCCACCTGAGGGAGTAGCTCAGGAATGGCTTCTAGAATCAGAAGGAGGCTATTCGACCCACTGTAGCTGAGGAATGGTTCATCTCCCAATATCTCCTTATGGAGAAGCAGCTGTCATTCTCTGGTGCTTCGGCTTGGTAAAAGATTGGGGCAACAACAGAGGGCACTAGTTCTCAACTAGAAGCTCCGAAACTGTCCAGGACAGAGCAGTTTGCTTGATTGGTGCCCCTGCTACTGGGCTCCATATCTACTCCCTCCACCATTGGCGCACTGTGGGCGGCAGTGTGTACGATCTACAGGATGCACTGGAGCAACTCGCCAGGGATCCTTCAACAGCATCTCCCTCCCTTGCAGCCTCTACCATCAAGAAGGACAAGTGAAGCAATGACATGCGAACACCAAGTTCCCCTCCATCATCCTGACCTGGACGCATATCGCCGATCATTCATCGTCACTGGGTCAGTATCCTGGAATTTACTACCTAACACCATTGTGGAAGTACCTTCACCACACAGACTGCAGTGGTTCAAGGAGAAGGCCCACCACCACCTTCTCAGGGCACCTAGGTACAGGCAATAAAAGCGGCCTTGCCAGTGTCAATCCACACCATGGTCCTTCATGCTTACTAATCTCTTATGTGGCTCTCTATCAAACACTTTTTGAAACTACAGAGGCACTACATCTACTGCATGCCCTTTCTCTATAAGC
Organism: Squalus acanthias; assembly: GCA_030390025.1. Taxonomy (NCBI): domain Eukaryota; kingdom Metazoa; phylum Chordata; class Chondrichthyes; order Squaliformes; family Squalidae; genus Squalus; species Squalus acanthias. Next base: position 131,941,737 of record CM059434.1, read on the forward strand.
TCAGTAATCTCCTCAAGGAATTCAATTCAATTATTCAAACATGACCTATTCTTACTAATCCTGTTTAACTGGCCCATACCTTCTTCATAATCACTAGTGCTATCCATTATTATGTTTCTGATGCTGTTTATTCAATAGAGCAAGTGTTTCTAGTTGCATAACTGTACAGCCATCCAGCTTATTCAATTAGGCAAGGGTCACTGTAACTGTACATATGGATTTGCTGTTTATTTAGTGGGTTAAAGGCAACTCACTGTATAACTACACACAGTCACTGCTTATTCAACAGGGTATGGGTTGCCCACTGTATAACTAGTGTCAGCTGTGGCTCAGTTGGTAGCACGCCCGGCTCTGAGTCAGAAGGTCCCACTCCAGAGACTTGAGCCCATAATCTAGCGCTGACACTCCAGTGCAGTGCTGAGGGAGTGCTGCACTGTTGGAGGTGCCGTCTTTCGGATGAGATGTTAAACCGAGGCTCCGTCTGCTCTCTCAGGTGGATGTAAAAGATCCCATGACACTATTCGAGGAAGAGCAGGGGAGTTCTCCCCGGTGTCCTGGCCAATATTTATCCCTCAACCAACATCACTAAAACAGATTATCTGGTCATTATCACATTGCTGTTTGTGGGACTTCGCTGTGCGCAAACTGACCGCCGCTTTTCCTACATTTACAACAGTGATGACATCTCAAAAGTACTTCATTGGCTGTAAAGCTCTTTGGGACATCCTGAGGTCGTGAAAGGCGCTATATAAATGCAAGTTTGTCGTTCATACACAGGTTCACTGCTTATTCAGCACTTTTTAAGGGTTAAGCTGGTAAAAACAATAACCCATTTACCAGTTCAGATGAGTGTTTGGTTCAGTGAACCTATATCTGAATCAATCCAAAATGTAATTACTGCCCCTGTTGGCTGTTTGCTTATCTGTGTTGGAAAGAACCAGGCAAACATGAGCAGCTTTTGTTAAAATTAACATTAAAATAACATAACATTTGGAACCCAAAACAGTTCTCCCACTATCAACATTATCACCTGGGTGTGGTGGCTGAATTCAATAGAAACAAAATATGTGCAGGGGCTGAATTAAGGCTAAGTCCACACAAGGGTTATCTGCAGCTGGTGATAAGGGAACGGAGGGGAGAAAGTGTAAATCGGTTGGATTCTATCGATGTAAAAATATCACTGGAATTTCCCAATTTTATCCAAATATAACTGGGAACCATGTAATAAAATTAGCTTTACAATTATTTCAACTTTTAGAATGATGGCAGATCCAGGGATTTCCACTCTCCCTGGACTTACGCTTTTGTAAGATTTCAGCTCATGCACTGTATAACACAATAAGGAGGTTCATTATATAGATTAACAGCCATTGGGAGTGAGTTACAGAATGCAACACAATCAAGGGGTTCATTATGTAGAATAACAGCCATTGGGAGTGAGCCACAGGATATAGTACAATGGATAAGCACAGTGTTTAGATCACCAGTAGCGAATCCGTATAATCCTTGGTTCTGCCACTACTTAGCAATTCACAAGATGCACCTCCAGTAATTTCCTCCTGACCTTGCTGATCATTTTTATTTTGCGAGCATACTCTTGTGTTAGAATATGACCTACAGAGGATCTCAGGGCTCAGCTAATGAGCTCACGGACATTACGGTCCGCAGATTAATCCCGGGCTGTGACTCATTCATTCACTTCACAATGAAAAGGGAACTGCTCTGCAAGGCAGAAGAGAGAGAGAGAAAGAGAGAAAGAATGTGAGAGAGAGAAAGAAAGAGAGAGAAAATGAGAGAGAGACCGAGAGAGAGACTGAGAGAGAAAATATGAGACAGAGAGAATGATGGAGAGAGGGAGACTGAGAGAGAGGGAGACCGAGAGAGAGAATGAGAGAGACAGAACGAGACACAGAGAATGAGTGAGAGGGAGAATGAGAGAGAGGGAGACTGAGAGAGAAAAGGACTGAGAGAGAGAGAATGAGACACAGAACAAGACAGAGAGAGCGAATGAGGATGAGAGATGGGGAGAATGAGAGAGAGAGGGTTTCAGAGAGAGAGAATGAGAGAGACAGAACGAGACAGAGAATGAGAGAGAGGGAGAATGAGAGAGGGAGGGAGAATAAGAGAGGGAGACTGAGAGAAAAGGACTGAGAGAATGAGACACAGAACAAGACAGAGAGAGAAATGAGAGATAGGGAGAATGAGAGAGGGAGACAGAGAGAGAGACTGAGAGACAGAGAATAAGAGAGATAATGAGAGAGAGAGAGAATGAGACACGGAACAAGACAGAGAGAGAGAATGAGAGAGAGAATGAGAGAGAATGAGAGCTAGGGAGAATCAGAGAGAGGGAGGCAGTGAGTGAGAATGAGAGACAGAATGAGACAGAGAGAGAATGAGAGGTTGGGAGAATGAGAGAAACAGAGAGAATGAGAGAGACAGAGAGAAAGAGAGGAAACAGAGAGAGAGAATGAGACAGAGAATAAGAGAGACAGAGAGAATGAGAGAGACAGAGAGCGAGCGGTCTGTAGATCTAAGTGTACATGTATTGGATTCTAATATGCTCCTTCCACAACCCTCCAGGGAGCAGACGATATAAATCAGGTACAGATATGCACAGAATACTGATAAATGCCGCAGTGAGTGTGCGATCCAGCGATCCTCCTTTTTAACATTTTTCTCACATTTTCTGCAGTTTCTATTATTTTTCTCTTCAAGCCATCCACCTTTCAGTCAAGTGACATACTGAGTGAAAAGCACTACCTCTTAAATTCCATCACTGAAGCTTTTTTTCTTCCAGATTTCCTCCTCTTGTCTCTGCTCTTCCCCTGAAGGCCCGGGGTAAAATTCCACAGGAGCCAACTACTCTCCACTGCCTCAGCTCAGTGGCCATTCTTTCTTTTCGAGCCCAGACTGTGAGTATCAAGAGGCAGCTGGACCGTGAGGGTCATCGCAATTTTTTTCTCCTGCCTAGCTTAAGGGGCACCGTGGCCAATTGTAGCAACAACAAACGACAACTTGCATTTCCATAGCGCCTAGTGCCTTTAACGTAGTAAAACATCCCAAGGCGCTTCACAGGAGTGTTATCAAACAAAATTTGACACTGAGCCACATAAGGAGATATTAGGACAAGTGACCAAAAGCTTGGTTAAAGAGGTAGGTTTTAAGGAGCATCTTAAAGGGATCAAACACAAGTCTTAGCCAGTCTACAAAGCTCAGCGCTAATATGTATGGTGCTTGCACATTGTTAATTGAACATTAGATGGCCCCCTAATGGGAGTAAGGACATAGTAGCAATTACACTCCAACGTCTAGTCTTGTATTTATTTTTGTTATTCTTTGATAGAATATTCTCGTGGGTCTAGAAATAAAGGCAGCTGATCATTATAACACCAATGTGAGTGGTTATTCGGGCACAACAAGTGCCACACCACATTTATCGAGTAATTGGGATTTTCTGGAATTTGGAAATGAGCGTTACAGAAGAGGGCAAAATCTAGTTTTTAAAAGTAGGGATTTTGTTTAAAAATCATTGCTCACCTGTTGTCCTTCCTGCCCATTCATCGACCTCTGTTTGTTGTGTTTGGTAGGTTGGAGTAGAAGAAAATGGTGTCCTGGATAAAGAGTCCCGTGTTCCTTTGTTGGGAGACCCCGTTTCATATGATCTGCTGGTTGGCACACTCCTACCCTGGGCAGTACTACGAGTTTCAGTATTATTGAACAGCACATCTTTATAGAACTGGGTGATGTCCTTGGGCCCCACTTTTGACGTTGCAGGGTAAGTTGAGGACCCACTGCTTGATTGGTCCACGGCCGATGTGACCGCCTGATGGGTGGTACTTCTCAAAGGTGGCCTCAAGATCCCAGGCGGCAGTTCCGACACCGAAAAAAACTCAGAGCGGTCAGTGTTTAAAAGGTCAGAGGCCAGTTGAATTGGTGGCTTGGTCTTGGTTGGCACCTCAGTACTTTGAGGGGTGGCGATTGGTCTCACAGTGGCTGATCTTTCTTCAGGACCGGGAAATGTATAGATTGGCACCATTGATCTTCCAAGAGAAGGTTCTTGTGGAGACTCGTGAGTGGTTCTCAGCGTGGCAGGATAAATCGGGGTGAAGAATGATGTCGCTGTGGATCCCGTCGGCTGCAATCCAACACTGGGTAGGTTTTGAACGGAAAAGTCACTTGAATCACTGGATAGAGTTTTGCTCATTGACTCTGGAAGATTTGAGGGAATGGCTTCTTGAGGACTTTCAGTAGAAAGCAGGATGTCTATCTGGCTTTCATTTGGAAACATAGTGGCATGCAGTTGTCCAGCACTCTCAGGAGAACCAACCTCATCACGGTTGAACAACACGGCATTCACAGTCTTGCCGTCAGACCCCAATCTGATGTGTGGTGCTAACAACGATTCTGTACCGGTTCCCCTTTCAACAGGTCGTACTGTAGACATCCAAGATGTCAAGAAAGGTCTTGTGCCAGCCCGTCTTCCTGCAGGCAGTGTTGAAGACATCGGAGAGGGCAGCAAAGGGCCCACACTACTTTCTGTTTCCACAGGCAATGTAGAGGATGTCAGAGGTAGGTTTAGTCTGAAGTCCTGTTGACTTATGGTGGATAACTGGATGAGACCATTCACATCTGGTTGAGATGAAGGACTGCTGGCCTGAGACACCTCATGTTGCTTAATTCCAAGAGCTGCAACTTTTGATTCAATTATTAAAGAAGAAATAACATTCACAAAAATAATGCCTTTACACAGCATATTGATATTCTCCAGGCACTCTGTGCATTGGCCCTTAATTTATTTAGGAATGGTCTTCAGAAAGCCTGAAAAACAGATGTATATTTATCAATGAATGTAACAAGGTTCCAATGCTTTCTACTCCAGCTTGCATACAAATTAAGTAATGACAATATTTTGGTACCAGTTAGCTGTCAGTGTCAGCTGTGGCTCAGTTGGTAGCACACTTGCCTCTGAGTCAGAAGGTTGTGAGTCCCACTCCAGAGACTCGAGCATAAAAAGCTAGGCTGACACTCCCAGTGCAGTGCTGAGGGAGTGCTGCACTGTTGGAGGTGCCGTCTTTCGGGTGAGACGTTAAACCGAGGCCCCGTCTGCTCTCTCAGGTGGACGTAAAAGATCCCATGTCACTATTTCGAAGAAGAGCAGGGGAGTTATCCCCGGTGTCCTGGCCAATATTTGTCCCTTAACCAACATAACAAAAACAGATTGTCATACTGCTGTTTGTGGGAGCTTGCTGTGCGCAAATTGGCTGCCGCGTTTCCCACATTACAACAGTGACTACACTTCAAAAGTACTTAATTGGCTGCAAAGCGCTTTGAGACGTCCGGTGGTCGTGAAAGGCGCTATATAAATGCAAGTCTTTCTTTCTTTTAGCAACAAGTGAAAGGTTGAGTTCAGTGCGTAAACACACTGCCCAATGTGGAACTGTGCAGTACAAACCAGGGAGGGTCCAAGTCTCTCCTAATTTCAGCCGGCCCGGTGCTGGGTCTTCTACACTTGGCCCCAGTATCTCCAAGCATGGGAAGAGGGCAAAATTAGCAAGGGTACAGAGACCCCCCCCCCTACTGCCTCTGTGGATATCGGGTGAGGATAGGATTGGGCTTAGCCGTGATACCTCCCGAAGCCAAATAGCCTACCAACAATCACCAATACAATAGCAAAATACTGCAGATGCTGGAAATCTGAAATAACAACAGAAAATGCTGGAAATACTCAGACAATAATCCCTGCCCCCATTTTTCATGCTGTATGATTTTGCCATTCCCATTTGCAACATTTTATTTTTCCTGCCTCTTACATAAGCACAGTATATTCCTTCAACTCCTTCCTCCCCCCTCCCACCACCCCCCCCCCCCCAACCCCGTCTCTGCACCTGCTTAATATCTGTTACATCTCCAGCTTTTTCCAGTTCTGATGAAGGGTCCCAGACCTGAAACGTTAACTCTGTTTCTCTCTCCACGGATGCTGCCTGGCCTGCTGAGTATTTCCAGCATTTTCTGTTGTTATACCAACAATCACTGTCTAGGTTCCAATGTGAAAACCTGGGCACCAAACACCAGCAAAAGGTAATGCCTTCAGAAGAGAAAATTGGTGGAAGGGGTTAACTAACTGTAAAGTTAAATCAGAGTCTGTCTTTACGATAGAGTGTTTGGCAAACCTTCTTATAAACATGTAATTTTTCAAATTAATTTTTAAATGTGTTGCATTTTATTATTAACATTGAAGACCAGCTCTGTAGTTTATTGGTTTCACTTTTTAAACCTGGAGTGTATCTCACACATTGTCTGTCCATATTGGGTTATAGAAAATTATCTGTGAGATCTAAGGTTGGCAACCCTCCAGGATTGTGCTAGAGTCTCCAGGAATTAAAGAATAATCTCCAGCACACTACTGTGAGCAAAATGCTGGAGAGAAATCAGAGCGGCATTAAAGAAATTGTGTTTTATTCTTTGAACGTTTCCATTTATTAGTTATAAAAAATATTGGAGATGACAAAAAAGGCTGTTTGACAGTCAAGAATCATCCAGTCAGGTGATGTAGAGTCTTTCCAATTGGCGGTGGGAAGGCGGTGCTCCGTGAGGATGGAGGTGTTGGACAACCAATGGCGGGATCGTGGGCATGGGTCGGCTGGAGACAGGAGGTCACGCGATGAAACCTCCAGGCAGATGTCCAACCACAGTTGGCAACCCTAGTGCGATCCCCTGTTGTGTTGGGGGATTTTTAAAAAATCAGCCAAAGTGTACACACTCGCTCACACTGACACACACATGTAGATATACACGCAACAGACACACACACACAATCATACACATATACACACACATGTCTACATACACACACAACATAAGCACATACATATAAACACATGCACAGGTCGTGATTAGCTTTGTATCGGCATCGATGGACAAAAGACACCCTGGTGTTTTTACTCTTTTAAAGTGAGGGTACTGAGAAATATCAACCAGAATATTTGTACAACATTTCATTTTAGACTTGCAATGCTGCATATCTTTTTTATGGAGTACAAACTTTGGACATCATTGTGGGTTTTTTTAACTCATTTTTCCTCAATACTGTATATTCGCCAGTATTTGCTTACTGATTGGAGGTGGGTGGGGGTGGTTGCATGCTTTGGGGTGAGGATGGGGAGGGGAAGTGTCCTTTTTAAATGACTTAGTGTCTCTGCGCTCCCCCAATTCTGGCCTCTTGCGCATCCCTGATTTTCATCACTCCACCATTGGCGGCCGTGCCTTCAGAAGCCGAGGCCCTAAGCTCTGGAATTCCCTCCCTGAACCCTTCTTCCTCTCTACCCCTCTCTCCTCCTTTAACTCGCTCCTTAAAACCTACCTCTCCTAATATCTCCTTATACAGCTTGGTGTCAATTTTTGTTTGATAACGCTCCTGTGAAGCATTTTTGGGAAGTTTCACTACATTTAAGGCGCTATATAAATGCAAGTTGTTGCTGTTGGGTAGGAGTGATAGGATCCAGCCCTGATCTCCATTTTAGATTAAGTACCTTCTCTCTCATCCCCCACCTCCATCCCTGTCCTGGAAAATTCAAATTCCAACTACATTATGTTCACACATTTCAATTTACCACACACAAATAACGTCCATTTTGCGAAGGGGACACATAGCATTATTGTTGACCGTCACAATACATGAGCTGGTGTCTGGGTCTAACAATTTGGCCATTCTCTATAGAGTATCGCTGGATTGGGAGTGACACTCCCCACCCCGTCTGTGCACATTACCAGACATTCTGAACATATACAGATTACACACATTTCTACTGACAGCTGTTTCCACAGTGTAACAGCACACGACAGAAGTCTCATACACTGGTCTGCTGAGCATCATGTAACCCAGGCTCTCAAAATCCAGGCACAAGTCACAGATGCTTTGGATTTAAAATGATACACCACAAACAAAACATTTATATAGTCCTTTCTCATACCCAAACATCACAAAACACAGCACACAATGAATTACTTTTGGAGTATACTGACTGTAGCCAAAGCATCTTCAGTAATGGTTTCTCTTCCCACTCCCGAACCATCACCTCTGGAATCCCGAAGGATTTATCACTTGGCACTCCTCTTCCTCATCTCCGTGCTGCCCTTTTGACAACATCATCCACAGACATGGGGTCAACATCCACTACAGCCAGCTCTACCTCTCCGCCACCTCTCGCTACTCTTCCAGTTAAACATTGGGAAGACCAAAGCCATGTTTTTGGCCCCCGCCACAAACTCCGTGCTCTCGCCACCGATTCCATGCCCAGCCCTGGACACTGTCTGTGGTTGAACGAGACTGCTCGCAGCCTCAGCATGAGATGAGTGTCTGATCCCCTATCCTCTCCACCATAAGAATCGGCAACTTCCACCTCCGTAACATCGCCTGTCTGAGCCCCTGCATCAGCCCATCTTCTGCTGAAACCCTCATGCATGCCTCTGTCATCTCCAGACTTGACTATTCCGATGCTCTCCTGGTCGGCCTCCTATCTCCACGCTCCATAAACTTCAACTCATCCACAACTCGGCTGCCCGTATCCTATCCCGCACCAAGTCCCGCGCGCCCATCACCCCTGTTCTCGCTGGCCTACATTGCCTCCCAGTCCCTCAATGCCTCTAATTTAAAATTCTCACCCATGTGGTTAAATCCCTTCATGTCCTCACCCCTCCATACTTCTGTAACCTCCTCCAACCCTACAACCCTCCGCACCTGTTTCTGGTCTTCCAAATCCAGCATATTGTGCATACTTTCGCCCCACCATTGCTTTCAGTCACCTAAGCCGCACATTCTGGAATTCCCTCCCTAAACCTCTCCACCTCCCTATCCTCCCTTAAGATCCTTCTTAAAACCCATCTCCATTGAGCAAGCTTTTGGTCACTCTTTCTAATGTCTCCTTCTTTGGCTTTGCTTTCATTGTTTTTCTGATTCTATCTCTGTGAAGCGCCTTGGGACATTTTTCTACGTTAAAGGCTATAAGAATGCAAGTTGCCATCATGGTGCGACAGAAATGTTCCACAAACAGCAACCGGTTGGCCATTTAATAGGGTAGGGTGCGCCTGAGGAATGTGAAGAGGAAATGGGGCAGAGACCCACTGGGTCAGGTCGCTGCCCCAGGATTTCATGGGCTTCCCCAAGATAACATAGGCATTCAAATGAGGCAGGAGGATTGTTCTCAGTCCCCCAGCTCAATTTCCTCTCTCTGCGCCTGTGGGACACCCAACCACAGGGCGCCCCAAGAAACCTGGCAGCGGGCTTTGCGTCAGGACCCTTTGCAGACTGCAGGATCTGCGAGGGTCCTGGGAGCTCCTGGAAGGAAGATGACTTCCAGATACCTTTTCTTCCCCAGCCCCCATTCCCCCATCCCTCCCACCTCCAACTCCAAACCACCCCCTCCCCCCAACATCCTGACCAATCTTTGGGCCCCGATGCAGTTGGCCAGGAGCATAGCCCAATTCTAGCGCAATGTCATGAGGGTCTCTGCCGTGAATGTGTCCAGCCCAGGAAAATGGAGCGCACTCATCGCTTCATGTTGGTGATCTTGGCAACATGGAGGCTAATTGAAATGGTGTGGGCACCTTTGAAATGAAGGATAAACTGCTCCATCTATCAGGGGAAAGGTCCATTATTGGACGTACACTTGTGATTCAAGAGAAGGAAGATGACTTGGGCAAAGGTGGAAATGATGAGAGCTCTCAAACAGGGAATGCTGGAGGACGATTAGCCTGTGGTGTGATTGGAATCACTAAAGGATGAAATGGAGAACTGACATTGTACGCTGCATCAGTTGGAGACCCAACAGAAGTCTTGAGAGGGAAATCGGTCCTGATCTGTTTCTGGTGGCAGCGGCTGAGGGAAGAATGTTAGTCAGGAGAACTGACCGACTGACTGCTCTTCTTCAAATGCAGCCATTGGGTTTATACGGTAAAACTGGACAGGCAGACAGGACCTTTGGTTCAATGCCTCACCTGAGGGACCCTGGATGATAAAACTGCCTGTTATGATAGTTTGATTTTCAACATCACTTCCCTAAGTCTGTTTCAAAATTGTCAAAGACAGCATCACCAGTGGCTTAACGGTTATTTTACATGTTAACTAATATCACCAACCGAAGCTCCAATATAACAAGTATTGTTTAATGTGTTAACTAATACCACCAACCGAAGCTCCAATATAACAACTATTGTTTAATGTGTTAACTAGTATCACCAACCGAAGCTCCAATATAACAAGTATTGTTTAATGTGTTAACTAATACCACCAACCGAAGCTCCAATATAACAACTATTGTTTAATGTGTTAACTAGTATCACCACCCGAAGCTCCAATATAACAAGTATTGTTTAATGTGTTAACTAGTACCACCAACCGAAGCTCCAATATAACAAGTATTGTTTAATGTGTTAACTAGTATCACCAACCGAAGCATTAATATAACAAGTATTGTTTAATGTGTTAACTAGTATCACCAACCGAAGCATTAATATAACAAGTATTGTTTAATGTGTTAACTAGTATCACCAACCGAAGCATTAATATAACAAGTATTGTTTAATGTGTTAACTAGTATCACCAACCAAAGCATTAATATAACAAGTATTGTTTAATGTGTTAACTAGTACCACCAACCGAAGCTCCAATATAACAAGTATTGTTTAATGTGTTAACTAGTATCACCAACCGAAGCATTAATATAACAAGTATTGTTTAATGTGTTAACTAGTACCACCAACCGAAGCTCCAATATAACAAGTATTGTTTAATGTGTTAACTAGTATCACCAACCGAAGCTCCAATATAACAACTATTGTTCAATGTGTTAACTAGTATCAGCAACCGAAGCTCCAACATAACAAGTATTGTTTAATGTGTTAACTAGTATCACCAACCGAAGCATTAATATAACAAACACCATTTAACGGGTTAACGAAGAAAACTACTCAACGCTCAGCACAAACAATGAACTGACTTGTAAACATCATCTCCACAGGATGGACTGAGACTATCTGACCATCAACTTACCAAAGTTAAAAGAAAAAAATACACATACTGCGCGATATTACCACAGCTCAGGCTGCGATGGAATCTCAATCCAACTGGCCTTCAGAGCTGGTCAGCCTGCTAGGATAAAGGCAAGTTGCAAACATGGGAGCTCAAGAGCACAGCAACCTGGTCCCTGTGCCCCTGCCCCTCCGAGCACTCTGCCTGTGAACTCAATTGGCTTGGAAGCACATCTTTCAAAACAGGAGCACCCAAGTCCATTGCTGATATCTGGAGAAAGACTTTATTAAGCTTCCCCCCACCCCCGTGCACTTGGATTTTGGTGCTCTGTGTGTGCAACCTGCAGCAGTCTGGGTCACTCGCTCTCTCTGGTACACAGACAAGCGAGAGATCCCCTCTCCCTCTCTCATGCACGCACTCACACAGAGACGTCCGATGCCCCCCCCCCAAAAAAAAAGGTTTCTTATTACCTTGCTCCTGCGATCCCTCTGATCCCACCCCAGCCCTCCTGCGAAAATGCAATTCCCTTCACCGCGCGGTGCTTTTTGCCAAAAACTCGCAGTGCAGAAAACAAGAAAAACAACAGCACAAAAGGCCGGGCGATCCGAGCCGAGCAGCAGCACCCGGCTGTCAGAGCCGGTGCAGATCCCTGGGAAAGGGTGGACGCAGCCCCCTGTTTGTTCATTGTGCGGACACACAAGGCAGAGTTGGGTGGGTGGATGGGTGTGAGTGAGTGGTGAAGGGGGTGGGGGAGGTTGCTGCTGGCCAGGATCCACAATGGTCAGAAGGGCTGTCAACACCGGCTGTGCTGGAGGGAAAGGATTATTTTTTATTTTGCAAAAAAAAATCTGTCGCTGCTGCCGGAAGATTGGGCGCTCGTCTCCTGCGAGCAAGTCGCCCACATTCAGAGCAGGCTGAAACACATCAAATATTTACTTCTCCGCAGTCTCCTGATCAGTTTTAATGGACCGCGAATAACTGGAGAGAAAGAACAGACTGGCTTTTCTGCGGCGCCTCACGTACAGCCCATTCCTGTCACCGACTCTTGCTTCTGTCGGCGCACAGCAAGAGTCCACACACAGCAAGGAGATGAAGGGGTGCATCATATTCATTCCCCCACCCCCACTGTTTTTTATTTTCCAATAAAGCGCTTCCATTTAAAAAGAAAGACTTGCATTTATATAGCGCCTTAGATAAGGACCTGAAGGCAAACAATTTGCAGGGCTAGGGGGAAAGGGCGGGGGAGTGGTGACTAGCTGAGGTGCTCGACGGACCGAGTGGCCTCCTTCTGTGCTGTAACCATTCTATGATTCACGAGCTCAGGACGTCCCAGGACACTTTACCGCCAATGAATTAATGTTATAATGTAGGAAACGCAGCAGCCAATTTGCGCACAGCAAGCTCCCACAAACAGCAATGTGATAAATGACCAGAAAATCTGGTTTTTTTGTGTGAGGTTGGTTGATTGGCCAGGGCACCAGGGATATCTCCACTGCTCTACATCGAAATAGTGCCATGGGATCTTTTACGTCCACCTGAGAGAGTAGACGGGGCCTCGGTTTAACGTCTCATCCAAAAATACAGCGCCTTTCACGACCTCCAGACATCTCAAAGCGCTTTACCGCCAATGAAGTACTTTTGAAGTGTTGAAACTTGTAATGTAGGAAGCAATATGCTGCGGGCCACTGGGTCAGTGCCCTGAGGGGAGCTGAGCCATGGACACCAGAGAGGTCCCAGGGCTGAGCTCTCCACTGGTCTCAAATGTGCAGCAATTATGTGCGTTGCTGTTGACCTCAGTGCCACTGGGCTAGGGAGGGTCAAAGGCCCCATTCCTGATCATTGTCCGGTGACTGAGAGATGATTAGATTGGGGGTGGGGCAAGGGAGGGGCAGAGCATGTGATGGTCCGAGTGAGTGCGCGAGAGACTGGTACAAACATCTCACACTTTGAAGCGCACTGACTCTTGTTATGGCGGCAAAGGCACACAGCAAGATCCCGCAAACAACAGAGTGAGATGAATAACCAGTTTGAGCTATGTTTTTGATGGTGTTGGACGAGGGAGGAACAGTAGGACAGACACCTCCAACAAGTCAGCCGCCCATCAGTACTACACTAGAGTTTCGGTCTAGATTGTAGTGCGGGCTGTCCCTGGGTCTGCACCAGGGGTTTTGGATATTGTGAAATTAGCTGAATCGGGCACACACCAGGGACAGACTGGCCATATGGAACATCGGGCGATTTTCCAAGTGCTCCAGGGATTGGTTCCATAGCACTGTGTAATTGCTCCCCCTTTCTCCGTGAGAAGCTTGCAGAATCCCATGCCCTGTGAAGGAACCCAGCAATTCTCCAGTATCCACTGCACCGGGCATAGACCCAGGAAAGTCTCCCCGATCTGCTCAAGTCCTGGGGTGAGGCTTGAACCCACAACTGTCTGGCCCAGAGCCGGAGTGCTACCACCTGAGTCAAACTGGCAATCATTGCTGCCAGTCTGTGATGGTGTGAGTGTCTGTGATGGTGTGAGGGTGTGATGGTGTGAGTGTTTGTAAATGTAATGGTGTGTTTGTGAGTGTGTGTTACGAAATTTATAACAGGTAATTTTATACAGCGCCATTCCCAGTCTGGATGGGAGTGGGGGCTGGAGATAGGACAATAACACTACAGGGCTAATTCGTGCGATCGGAGGTAAGCGCATGAGCCGATTTCCTCCCCCGCCCCCACTCGAGCCCAGGGGTACTGAGTCCAAAGGCAGTGTCCCCAACACTGTCCTGGCTAACACAGGTTGGAACCCTGGGACCTCCCTGATCTGTGCGGCTCAGTACCACCACAGGCCATACCAGCGATTTTTAACATGGTGCGATGGATGGCACTGTGCCACCCACTGAGTTACCCACTTCATCTCACCTGCTGCTTGTGAGACTTTGCGTGCAAATTGGCTGTCTTTATCACAACATTGACTGGACTTCAAAAGTGATTCATTATCTGGGAACTGCTTTAGTGTACCGTAACGAGGCTTTATAAAATCAAATCTTTTTCATCTGTATCTTGATTGGGAGACTTTTTTGCATAAAAGGTAGTGGAAATCTGGAACTATCCCAAAATGCTTTTGAGGATGGGGGGTCAATTGAAAATTTCAAAACTGAGATTGATAGATTTTTGTTGGGCAAGGATATTAATGGTTACGGAACCAAGGCGGGTAAATGGAGTTAAGATACAGATCAGCCATGATCTCATTGAATGGCGGAACAGGCTCGAGGGGCTGAATGGCCTCCTCCTGATCCTATGTTCCATCCTATGAGACACCGAATGGATCCCGGACACTGGGAGACAGAACCAGGGACAGAATCAACCTTCAGCCATGCTGCACATATCAATGAGGCTGGTTGGGGGAACCGAATCGGTGTTACCCTGGAAGCAAGTTGTCAGTGCCCTGAGAATGGTGCATGAGGAGGAAGAACAAAAGATTATTTTATTAATGTAAATAAGGACCATTGTCAAGGGGTTATAAATCCATCTAGACGTTACTCGGTGTACTTATTTGATTTGTTTGCTTTCTTTCACTGCGGCCCTTGCGCAGCCTGATAGCTGCCCGTGTGAAAAATGTTTGACTGCGCTGCAGGTCTGTGTGTCATCTGGTTCCGCAGACCTGCCTGTCTTCACCCCCAGGCAGTGCATATGAGGCAAGCTAGTCTATTGATTTACTGTCCATTCTTGTTTTAATGTGTCCATGCAACCGCAGCCTCCGGGGAAGGAACTCAGGATGTCACAGGCTCCGGCTCCAGGGCTGCAGCGGCCTTGTCCCGCTCTAATGTAGATGGATATGCTCGTCGGGGTGTATGTGTCGGACCAGGGAACACTGTGTACTCCAGACAGCTTGCGCCCGATTTTCCGCAGGCCACTGAATTGGGAAACAAATTAAAGCACAGAAGATGCTGGAAAGGATCAGTGAGTCAGCCGGTGTCCGGGGAGAGGACGCAGGAGTTCATGTTTCAGGTGTGGACCCTTTGTCACAACTGGAAGAAGTTACAGGTGAACAGCATTTAAAAAGGGACAAAACAAAGAAAACATGCACATGCACACGTATGCACACGCACATGCATAGCCATACGCACACACATGCACATACATGTGCACACGCAAATATATGCACACACACATGCATAGCCATACGCACATGCATGCACATACATGTGCACACACATGCTCACACACATACCTGCACACACGCACATGCATGCACATGCACATATAGGCACGCACGCACGCACGCACATGCACACAGATACATGCACGCACACACATGCGCATACATGCACACACGGCCGCACATGCACACGAATGCGTGCGCATACATACACACACATATGTAGACGTGCACACACATGCACACACACATACATTCTCACATACGCGCACAAACATACACATGCACGCAAGCGATTCTTTTCTCTCCCCATTCCCCTTGCTCTGTTTCCTTTTTAAATATTGTTCATCTGTAATTTGTTCCAGTTCTGATGAAGGATCCACACCTGAAACATTAATTCCTCTGTTTCTCTCTCCGCAGATGCTGCCTGACCTGCTGAAAGTTTCCAGCATTTTCTGTCTCTGTTTCAGACTCCTGCACCTGCTGTATTTTGCTTTTCATTCGACGCTTTTGGTTAATTTATCTTCGGGGCAGTGAGAAACTCAGGAGATTCAACAGGTTGGGCGGAGCTGATGATTCAGTGGAAGACACGTGGATAGCAGAAGGAACAGGGCCGATTGGCCGAATTATTTGTTCTTGGTCCATGTTTTCTTTTGCTCCTGATGTCTTTGGGTTTACCTTGCCCCTGTTTGCTGGACCTTATACAGCAAGCATCCCTTGTTCTGAAGCATTTCGCTAACTATTTTCTTATCTGTGTTTATTTTCTGTTAGGTTCCTCGTCACTCCCCCAATGCCAAGCAGCTGTCTGAACGGGAAAGTATGTAACCTGCCCCCCGGCCAGTGTTCCTCTGACCAATGGTCCAGCTGAGATTGGAGCAGATTGTGCGAGGAATCGCGAGCACAGACTTATCATGACCCATTGTTCCATGGTGTATTTTCTAAGTTGAGGAGAAAGGGTGAACGTGAGATTGAACAAATCCTTCATCTCTGTGGGCCGAAAATTGATCCCGGGACGCGAGAGTACGCACTGCATACTCTCGCGTATTCTCTCTCCAATTGCCGGTTTTCTGCATGCCCTGCGCATGCGCTGAAAACCGGCAATTGCTCTTCCGAAAAGGGGGCGGGGCCGGAGTGCATCGCGTGCGCTACAGGCTGCGCGCACGCTGTGCACTTCATGCTTTGGACGCGCAGGTAAGTACTGAAGATTTTGGAAATGTAAAAAGGAGGAGTAAGACCCGCTTTTAAGAAGGTAAGTAGTGAATTAAGTATTTTTTTGAATTTTTTTTTACAGGTATATCTTTTTTATAGACTTTAAAGACAGGTAAGTTTATTTTTATAACTTTTTAAAAGATTTTAAATTTTTTCAAAAATTTAATTTTTTATTTAAAATGGTTAATTTAATTAACTATACTTATTTTATTAATGTGATGGTTTTTTTTTTAAATTTAATTGAGGTTTAGCTGTTATTTTGGGGGGGTGTAAGATTCATAAGTCTCTCAGCCGTGCTGTGAGACTTATGAATGGAAGATGGTGTGCTGCCATTGGCTCTAACTGAGTCACGTGATCCCACAGCTCGCACGAATTAACTGCGCCGCTGGGATACGCAAGCCCAGCACAGCTGATGTCTGGAACATCAAGTTCGTGCGAGCTGGATCAGAAAAAGCATAAGCGAGGTGAGACATCGTGGGAAAGGCTTACCCCCGCGGGAACTTTTCTAAGTTGAGGAGAAAGGGTGAACGTGAGATTGAACAAATCCTTCATCTCTGTGTCTCTCTCTTCCCGACAAGGGAACAGATACCTCACCACATTGCTGTCGTCCCTATGTGCGTGTTAAACCCCAGCAGGTTAGATTAGGTTGGCTTGGAGTTCTGCATGAAAGCATCGCATTGGATTAATCTCCCGGTGAACGGATGACAGCAAGTGAGTCAGAAATAACACAGCACAATGGAAGGACTGTGGTCAGAGGAAAGATATGACAGCAGCCTACAGCCACTGGGAATATATCACATGCGTGAGTGTGTGTGTGTGCACTTGTGCGTGAGTGTGTGTGTAACTGCGTCACTAGAATAGAGTTACTAGGAGAGAGTTACTGGTTTTATGAAATTTATAACAGGTAAGTTTATGAAGTTCCACTCCCAGTTAGGATAGGATTGCAGGTTGAAGATTGGACAATAACACTATCGGGCCGATCCTGTGACCCGCTCCCCTGTCGAGTGAGGCCTCACACTGCGAGTGGAGATGGCACAATAACACTATCGGGCCGATCCTGTGATGTAGGTTTTGTTAGCTGATCTCAGTGAGGACAGTGTGGGAGCACTGTCTTTTGGACTCAGTACCCCATGGCCTAGAGTGGGGGAATCGGCCAAGGTGCACACCGCCAATCACTACCGCTACTGGAAAGTGCATGTGTGCACGGACATTGGGTGTGGATGGGATCGGCGTCAGCTCGGAACATAGGAACAGGAGTAGGCCATTCAGTCCCGCCAGCCCATTCTGCTATTCAATTAGATCACTGCCGATCTGTATCTCAACTCCATTTTGGTCAGGTAACCCTTAATGCCTTTACCTAACAAAAATCTATCAATCTCAGTTTTTCAATTTTCAATTGACCCCCCAGCCTCAATAGAATTTTGGGGGAGAAAGTTCCAGATTTCCATTAAAAAGAAAAAGAAGACTTGCATTTATATAGCGCCTATACAGCACTTTTGAAGAGGAGTCACTGTTGTAATGTGGGAAACACGTCAGCCAATCTGCGCACAGCAAGCTCCCAGAAACAGCAATGTGATAACGACCAGATAATCTGTTTTTGTTATGTTGATTGAGGGATAAATATTGGCCAGGACACTGGGGATAACTCCCCTGCTCTTCTTCAAAATAGTGCCTTGGGATCTTTTACATCCACCTGAGAGAGCAGACGGGACCTCGGTTTAACGTCTCATCCAAAAGACAGCACCTCCGACAGTGCAGCACTCCCTCAACTCTGCACTGGAGTGTCAGCCTACCTTTATGTGCTCAAGTCCCTGGGGTGGGGACTTGAACCCACAACCTTCTGACCTCAGAGGCAAGTGTGCTACCCACTGAGCCACAGCTGACCCTTTGTGTGAGGAAGTGCTTCCTGACATCACTCCTGAACGGCCAAGCTCTAATTTTAAGGTCATGCCCCCTTGTTCTGGACTCCCCCCACCAGAGGAAACCGTTTCTCTCTATCTAGCCTTTAATCATCTTAAACACCTCAATTAGACCACCCCTTAATCTTCTATACTCAAGGGAATATAAGCCTAGTCTATGCAACCTGTCCTCATAATTTAAGCCTTGTAGCCCCGGTATCATTCTGGGGAATCGGCTGTGATGGTCGAATCCTCCGCCGAAACCCGCCATCCAGACATGCCCATGAGGAAGGATTTACTCGGGTGAGGTGCTGCAGGGCAGTCCATGGGACTGTCCTCCCAATATGGGTCAACAACCTCAGAAGGAAGGGGAGGAATTTGGCAGAAACATGGAGAAGGTACAGGGCGAAGTCTGAGCTGTTGCGTAAAATGAATGAAGCTGGAGCATTGCTGAAACCAAACTAGCCTGGGGGCAGTGAATAATCTTTCTGACTCTGCTGCACAACAATCACTGCTGTCCTCAGAGTTTCAGCTTTTAGACATCA
Source organism: Squalus acanthias (assembly GCA_030390025.1). Classification (NCBI taxonomy): domain Eukaryota; kingdom Metazoa; phylum Chordata; class Chondrichthyes; order Squaliformes; family Squalidae; genus Squalus; species Squalus acanthias. The sequence goes on from CM059434.1 coordinate 131,960,556, forward strand.
AACTCATCAACATGTTAATCAGCTTCCTCACCAGCAACCTGAATCAAGACAGGGAGCTGCCCATCCCCCCCTCCACCCCTCCATTACAACAGGGTAAGGCGCTGCATGAAGGCACAACATTGCATTAATCTCCCTGTGAACTGAGGACAGGAAATGAGTCAGAAAAAAACACAACACAATGGAAAGACTGTGACCAGAGGAAAGATATGACATCAGCCTACAGACACTGGGGATATATCACAGGCATGTATGTGTGTGTGTGTGCAACTGCGTCACTAGAATAGAGTTACTGTGGAAATAACAACAGAAAACGCTGGAAAAACTCAGCAGGCCAGGCAGCATCCGTGGAGAGAGAAACAGAGTTAACGTTTCAGGTCGAAGACCTTTCGTCAGAACTGGAAAGACGAAAGGTCTTCGACCTGAAACGTTAACTCTGTTTCTCTCTCCACAGATGCTGCCTGGCCTGCTGAGTTTTTCCAGCGTTTTCTGTTGTTATTTCGGATTTCCAGCATCTGCAGTATTTTGCTATCGTATTAGAGTTACTGTGGTGCAGTTACTGGGATAGAGTTACTGGGACAGAGTTATTGGGACGCAGTTACTGGGATAGAGTTACTGGGACAGAGTTATTGGGACGCAATTACTGGGATAGAGTTACTGGGACAGAGTTATTGGGACGCAGTTACTGGGATAGAGTTACTGGGACAGAGTTATTGGGATGCAGTTACTGGGATAGAGTTACTGGGACAGAGTTATTGGGACGCAGTTACTGGGATAGAGTTACTGGGACAGAGTTATTGGGATGCAGTTACTGGGATAGAGTTACTGGGACAGAGTTATTGGGACGCAGTTACTGGGATAGAGTTACTGGGACAGAGTTATTGGGACGCAGTTACTGGGATAGAGTTACTGGGACAGAGTTATTGGGACGCAGTTACTGGGATAGAGTTACTGGGACAGAGTTATTGGGACGCAGTTACTGGGATAGAGTTACTGGGACAGAGTTATTGGGACGCAGTTACTGGGATAGAGTTACTGGGACAGAGTTATTGGGACGCAGTTACTGGGATAGAGTTACTGGGACAGAGTTATTGGGACGCAGTTACTGGGATAGAGTTACTGGGACTGAGTTATTGGGACGCAGTTACTGGGATAGAGTTACTGGGACAGAGTCACTTGGGTTCAATCTGAAAAACAACTGCAATGGCACCATTTGCAGAGGGAGAGACAGCTTGGGGGGTTGGGGTTGGGGGAGGAAGCGAGAGGCAGGGCTGAACCTTATAGAGCAATGGTGCGTCTCTACTGGAGGGAGGAAACACTAGACCCTGCTGCCCGTGTCCTCTAACTCGCACCAAGTCCCGTTCACCATTCACCCCTGTGCTCGCTGACCTCCATTGGCTCCCGGTTAAGCATCACTTCGATTTTAAAAGTCTCATCCTTGTTTTCAAATCTCTCCATGGACTCGCCCTGCCCCGCCCTATCTCTGTAATCTCCTCCAGCCCCACAACCAATGTTCCCGTTAAACTGCGTGGTTGCGCAGCGCTCTGGAGGTTCCGCGCAGGCCGCTCACCGGCTTTTAAATGGAAAAATCGTGCATGCACGGAAATTAGAATGGGCCTGTTAAAGGGGCTGCAGACCCAAAAGATAATTAGAGGGAACATTGCCTATAACCCTCCGAGATATCTACGCTCCTCCAATTCTGGCCTGTTATGCATCCCCAATTTAAATCACCCCACCATTGGAGGCCGTGCCTACACCTGCCTAGGCCCTAAGCTCTGGAATTCCCTCCTTAAACCTCTCCGCCTCTCTACCTCCCTCTCCTCCTTTAAGGCGCTCTTTAAAACCTACCTCTTTGACCAAGTCTGCCCTAATCTCTCCTTATGTAGTTCGTTGTCAAATTTTGTTTGATAATTGCTTCTGTGAAACGCCTTGGGACACTTTACTACGTTAAAGGTGCTGTATAAATACAAGTTGTTTTATTGTTTGGGGAAATGTGCTGAGTGTGGGGCTGACAGTGAGGGGTCCGTGACTGCAGCGTGGATCTGCCCTTTCAGGTGAGATGGAGAGAGAGTTGTTGCTGGAGAATCATATTTTAAAATGCCATGTCCACTTTAACACAAGCTGAATCACTTCTTTGTAACCGAGGATGAATGAATATTTGAATGTGATGCGGAGATGCCAGTGTTGGACTGGGGTGGACAAAAATGAGAAGTCGCACAACACCAGGTTATAGTCCAACAGTTTTATTTAAAATTACGAGCTTTCGGAGCTGTTGCCTCTTCGTCAGGTAAAGGTACAATGAGGGAATCTAATACACAGTATATAAACACAGAGAGCAATTTGTCTGCAGAGATACAATCTGTTAGGGAGGCATTACATCAAAGACACATCAGAGTACAGCTAAGACAATGAGGTGGGTCACAGGGGGTCCAACGTGTCAAATGCTGCCGTCTGCAGTTGAGCTTTTAACTTTTTTTGTGTTGGTTTTTTTTGTGTTTTTTTTTTAAAACTGGAAGGACAGACAATGATGTCGAGTCACGTTCTGTAGCGTGACATGAACCCGAGATCCCGGTTGAGGCCGTCCTCATGGGTGCGGAACTTGGCTATCAGTTTCTGCTCGATGATTTTGCGTTGTTGTGTGTCTCAAAGGCCGCCTTGGAGAACGCTAACCCGCAGATCCGAGGCTGAATGCCCTTGACTGCTGAAGTGTTCCCTGACTGGGAGGTAACAATCCTGCCTGGCGATTGTTGCGCGGTGTCCGTTCATACGTTGTCTCAGTGTCTGCATGGTCTCGCCGATGTACCATGCTCCATATTTGAATGGTTAGGGTTCAGTGCGGCTGCTACTTAGCTCAGTGCCTCTGGGACACTTGCGATGATGTGTTAATCACATGTGTTAGTCCTGTTTAACATCCGTGTCTTGACTTGTTGCTTGGGGCAAATCCAGCAAACCCTCTAACTATCCGACGTGGAGAACGTGACCGCCCACCTCGGATTTAAAGTGCCAGGGCCTCTGGTGTACACACAGAAATCAGAGGAATATTCTGGGGGAAGCGATTGCATCCAGCTTGCTCCATCACAAGTGTGTGTTTTGCCTTTGGCATTCCAGACTTCGCTCCCTGCCCTCATTACCATCACAAAGCCTCCAGATGTCATCCCTCAGTCAGTTGTAGGCTGATCCACTGCCAGACGTGGGTTGGTTACTCAAATATCTGCTGCTCTGCTGCAAGTAGCACACACTTCCACACACACACACTTCCAGCAATGGTTGCTGGATGGCAATCAGGAGCAGGAACCTTTCTCAGCTGAGGAGCACAACCTGAGCAGTGAGACACACACACACACACACCGAAACACACACACCCACCAAAACACACACACACACCAAAACACACACACCCCAAAACACACACACCCCAAAACACACACACCCCAAAACACACACACACTGAAACACACAGCCCCAAAACACACACACCCCAAAACACACACACTGAAACACACACACCCCAAAACACACACACACCCCAAAACACACACACCCCAAAACACACACACACCCCAAAACACACACACACTGAAACACACACACCCCAAAACACACACACACCCCAAAACACACACACCCCAAAACACACACACACTGAAACACACACACCCCAAAACACACACACACCCCAAAACACACACACCCCAAAACACACACACACTGAAACACACACACCCCAAAACACACACACACCGAAACACACCGCCCCCAAAACACACACACCCCAAAACACACACACCCCAAAACACACACACCCCAAAACACACACACTCCAAAACACACACCCCAAAACACACACCCCAAAACACTCACACCCCAAAACACACACCGAAACACACACACACCAAAACACACACCCCAAAACACACACACACCCCAAAACACACACCGAAACACACACACACCGAAACACACACACCGAAACACACACACACTGAAACACACACACCGAAACACACACACACTGAAACACACACACCGAAACACACACACACTGAAACACACACACCGAAACACACACACACTGAAACACACACACCGAAACACACACACACTGAAACACACACACCGAAACACACACACACCGAAACACACACACACACCGAAACACACACACACACCGAAACACACACACACTGAAACACACACACCAAAACACACATACGCTGAAACACACACACACCGAAACACACACACCCCAAAACACACACACCCCAAAACACACACACACCCCAAAATACACACACACCCCAAAACACACACACACCGAAACACACACACCCCAAAACACACACCCCAAAACACACACCGAAACACACACACACCGAAACACACACACCAAAACACACACACACCGAAACACACACACCCCAAAACACACACACACCCCAAAACACACACACACCCCAAAACACACACACCCTAAAACACACACCCCAAAACACACACACACCCCAAAACACACACACCCCAAAACACACACCCCAAAACACACACCGAAACACCCACACACCGAAACACACACACCAAAACACACACACACTGAAACACACACACCGAAACACACACACACTGAAACACACACACCGAAACACACACACACTGAAACACACACACCGAAACACACACACCAAAACACACACACACTGAAACACACACACCGAAACACACACACACTGAAACACACACACCGAAACACACACACACTGAAACACACACACCGAAACACACACACACTGAAACACACACACCGAAACACACACACACTGAAACACACACACCGAAACACACACACACTGAAACACACACACCAAAACACACACACACTGAAACACACACACTGAAACACACACACCGAAACACACACACCGAAACACACACACACCGAAACACACACACCCCAAAACACACACACACACCCCAAAACACACACACACCCCAAAACACACACACCCTAAAACACACACCCCAAAACACACACACACCCCAAAACACACACCGAAACACCCACACACCGAAACACACACACCAAAACACACACACACTGAAACACACACACCGAAACACACACACACTGAAACACACACACCGAAACACACACACACTGAAACACACACACCGAAACACACACACACTGAAACACACACACCAAAACACACACACACTGAAACACACACACTGAAACACACACACCGAAACACACACACACTGAAACACACACACCGAAACACACACACACTGAAACACACACACCGAAACACACACACACTGAAACACACACACCGAAACACACACACACTGAAACACACACACCAAAACACACACACACTGAAACACACACACTGAAACACACACACCGAAACACACACACACCCCAAAACACACACACCCTAACACACACACCCCAAAACACACACACACCCCAAAACACACACACCCTAAAACACACACCCCAAAACACACACACACCCCAAAACACACACCGAAACACCCACACACCGAAACACACACACCAAAACACACACACACTGAAACACACACACCGAAACACACACACACTGAAACACACACACCGAAACACACACACACTGAAACACACACACCGAAACACACACACACTGAAACACACACACCGAAACACACACACACTGAAACACACACACCGAAACACACACACACTGAAACACACACACCAAAACACACACACACTGAAACACACACACTGAAACACACACACCGAAACACACACACACTGAAACACACACACCGAAACACACACACACTGAAACACACACACTGAAACACACACACTGAAACACACACACACTGAAACACACACACCGAAACACACACACACTGAAACACACACACCGAAACACACACACACCAAAACACACACACACCGAAACACACACACACCGAAACACAGACATCCTGAAACAAACACACACTGAAACACACACACACCAAAACACAAACACTCACACACAAACAAACACATACGCAAAAACACACACACACCGAAACACAAACACACTGAAACACACACACACCAGAACAAACACACACCGAAACAAACACACACCGAAACAAACACACACCGAAACAAACACACACCGAAACAAACATACACCGAAACAAACACACCGAAACACAAACACACACCGAAACAAACACACCGAAACACAAACACACACACACCGAAACACACACACCGAAACACAAACACACACACACCGAAACACACACACCGAAACAAACACACCGAAACACAAACACACACACACCGAAACAAACACACACCGAAACACAAACACACCGAAACAAACACACACCGAAACAAACACACACCGAAACACACACACCGAAACACACACACACACACACACACACCAAAACACACACACACACCGCAACAAACACACACCGAAACAAACACACACCGAAACAAACACACACCGGAACACACACACCGAAACACAAACACACCGAAACACAAACACACCGAAACACACACACACACACCAAAACAAACACTCACCGAAACAAACACACACCGAAACACACACACACCGAAACACACACACCGAAACACACACACACCGAAACACAAACACACACACACACACCAAAACAAACACTCACCGAAACAAACACACACCGAAACAAACACTCACCGAAACACACAAATCGAAACACACACTCACTGAAACACAAACGCACACACACCGAAACACACACACACCAAAACACACACACACCCCAAAACACACACACACCCCAAAACACACACACCCTAAAACACACACCCCAAAACACACACACACCCCAAAACACACACACCCCAAAACACACACCCCAAAACACACACCGAAACACCCACACACCGAAACACACACACCAAAACACACACACACTGAAACACACACACCGAAACACACACACACTGAAACACACACACCGAAACACACACACACTGAAACACACACACCGAAACACACACACCAAAACACACACACACTGAAACACACACACCGAAACACACACACCAAAACACACACACACTGAAACACACACACCGAAACACACACACACTGAAACACACACACCGAAACACACACACACTGAAACACACACACCGAAACACACACACACTGAAACACACACACCGAAACACACACACACTGAAACACACACACCGAAACACACACACACTGAAACACACACACCAAAACACACACACACTGAAACACACACACTGAAACACACACACCGAAACACACACACCGAAACACACACACACCGAAACACACACACCCCAAAACACACACACACCCCAAAACACACACACACCCCAAAACACACACACCCTAAAACACACACCCCAAAACACACACACACCCCAAAACACACACCGAAACACCCACACACCGAAACACACACACCAAAACACACACACACTGAAACACACACACCGAAACACACACACACTGAAACACACACACCGAAACACACACACACTGAAACACACACACCAAAACACACACACACTGAAACACACACACCGAAACACACACACACTGAAACACACACACCGAAACACACACACACTGAAACACACACACCGAAACACACACACACTGAAACACACACACCGAAACACACACACACTGAAACACACACACCGAAACACACACACACTGAAACACACACACCGAAACACACACACACTGAAACACACACACCAAAACACACACACACTGAAACACACACACTGAAACACACACACCGAAACACACACACACCCCAAAACACACACACCCTAACACACACACCCCAAAACACACACACACCCCAAAACACACACACCCTAAAACACACACCCCAAAACACACACACACCCAAAACACACACCGAAACACCCACACACCGAAACACACACACCGAAACACACACACACTGAAACACACACACCGAAACACACACACACTGAAACACACACACCGAAACACACACACACTGAAACACACACACCGAAACACACACACACTGAAACACACACACCGAAACACACACACACTGAAACACACACACCGAAACACACACACACTGAAACACACACACCAAAACACACACACACTGAAACACACACACTGAAACACACACACCGAAACACACACACACTGAAACACACACACCGAAACACACACACACTGAAACACACACACTGAAACACACACACTGAAACACACACACACTGAAACACACACACCGAAACACACACACACTGAAACACACACACCGAAACACACACACACCAAAACACACACACACCGAAACACACACACACCGAAACACAGACATCCTGAAACAAACACACACTGAAACACACACACACCAAAACACAAACACACACACAAACAAACACATACGCAAAAACACACACACACCGAAACACAAACACACTGAAACACACACACACCAGAACAAACACACACCGAAACAAACACACACCGAAACAAACACACACCGAAACAAACACACACCGAAACAAACATACACCGAAACAAACACACCGAAACACAAACACACACCGAAACAAACACACCGAAACACAAACACACACACACCGAAACACACACACCGAAACACAAACACACACACACCGAAACACACACACCGAAACAAACACACCGAAACACAAACACACACACACCGAAACAAACACACACCGAAACACAAACACACCGAAACAAACACACACCGAAACAAACACACACCGAAACACACACACCGAAACACACACACACACACACACACACCAAAACACACACACACACCGCAACAAACACACACCGAAACAAACACACACCGAAACAAACACACACCGGAACACACACACCGAAACACAAACACACCGAAACACAAACACACCGAAACACACACACACACACCGAAACAAACACTCACCGAAACAAACACACACCGAAACACACACACACCGAAACACACACACCGAAACACACACACACCGAAACACAAACACACACACACACACCAAAACAAACACTCACCGAAACAAACACACACCGAAACAAACACTCACCGAAACACACAAATCGAAACACACACTCACTGAAACACAAACGCACACACACCGAAACACACACACACCAAAACAAACACTCACCGAAACAAACACACACCGAAACAAACACTCACCGAAACACACAAATCGAAACACACACTCACTGAAACACAAACGCACACATACCGAAACAAACACACACCGAAACAAACACACACCGAAACACACACACACCGAAACAAACACACACCGAAACACACACACACACCGAAACACACACACACCGAAACACACACACACCAAAACACACACACCAAAACACACACACACCGAAACAAACACACACCAAAACAAACACACACCAAAACACACACACACCGAAACACACACACACCCCGAAACAAACACACACCAAAACACACACACACACAAACACACACACACACCGAAATAAACACACACACCGAAACACACACACACCGAAACAAAAACACACCAAAACACAAACACACACACAAACACACACGTACAAACACACACACGCCGAAACATACACACCGAAACACGCACACCGAAAGACACACACACAGAAATACACACATATTCCGAAACACACACACACACAAACACAAACACACACATACACACACCGAAACACGTACACACCGAAAGACACACACACAGAAATACACACACACACCGAAACACACACACACACTGAAACAGACACACAAACACACACACACTGAAACAGACACACAAACACACACACACACCGAAACACACACACAGACCCAGAGACAGTGTTACACTTACACACACAGGGGGAAAAGTTCAGTTGGTTAGTGCCGCCCGTTAGTGCCTCCGGGGGGTGCTAACGTCTTACTGCACGGGGCCGCGTCCTCCAGCTTCACCGTCGGAGGCAGCGGAGGCGGAGAGAGAGAGTGGAAAATGTGGCCAGAGGGAGGAGGGCCAACAGGGCTCTCCACAGGAGACCTTACCCTCCCAGGGTATTCCAGGAGCAATTCTCATATATCCATCTGTCCGAGGAGCAGTGTTTTAGAAGGCTGCGCTTCAGCAAGGAGGTGGTCACTGAGCTCTGCCACCTCCTGCAGCCAGAGCTCCAGCCTCAGCTCAGGACCAGGACGTCTCTGTCGGTGGTAGTGAAGGTCACAGTGGCTCTCAATTTCTATGCCAGCGGCTCCTTCCAGGCTTCAACTGGGGACATAGCGAATATCTCCCAGTTCGCTGTCCATTGCTGCATCCGGGAGGTGACAAATGCACTGTAGAAAAGGAGAAGGCAGTACATCTCTTTCCCCATGACCCGGGACAAACAGCGTGAACGCGTATGTGGCTCTGCTCAGATAGCGGGCTTCCCCATGGTTCAGGGCGCCATTGACTGCACGCACGTGGCATTGCGGGCACCTCATGAAAATGCAGAGGTTTTCCGCAACCACAAAGGCTTCCACTCTCTGAATGTCCAGTTGGTTTGCGACCACAGACAGCGTATCCTCGCCGTCAATGCCCGCTATCCTGGCAGCAGCCACAATGCTTTTATCCTGCGTCAGACTGGTGTCCCAGACCTCTTCCAACCACCGCGACAACCTAGTGGATGGCTCCTCGGGGACAAGAGTTATCCACTCTGCACCTAGCTGATGACACCGCTCCGTAACCCCAACACTCCTGCTGAGCTCCAATACAATGAGAGCCATAGCGCCACCAGGAACCTCATTGAGCAGACGATCGGCGTCTTGAAACAACGGTTCTGGTGTCTTGACCACTCTGGAGGAGCCCTGCAGTACTCCCCTGATCGAGTATCGGTTTTCATTGTTGTGTGCTGCATGCTTCACAACCTCGCAATTCTGAGGACCCAGCCATTGCCACCAGGGATTGGTGCACCACTTCAGGAGGAGGAAGAGGGAGAGGAGGAGGAGGAGGAGGAGGAGGAGGCGGAGGATGAGCAGCAACAATGTGGGAGGGAGGCGCTCAATGTTGCTTCTGCAAGGGCCGTTCGTGAACGCCTCATAAGACACCGCTTCCGATGAATGACAGAGAAGATGGCATTTGGGATCAACAAGCACATCATTACAGCCATCCCACAGCCCCTATTACCAGGCAAAGCTCCAATGAGTAACATGAGGAAATTTGTAACATTTCAATTAAAAAAAATATTTTTGTGAACAACTGTGTCTTATTAAGCACAACCAATAACAAACAAACCCAACAGTTCAATAACAAACAAAACTGGTTCTTACCACATCGAAATAATTCTTAACAAAGTGAACAATATGCTTACATACACATCCAACTTTGGTACAAACACTCCCCTCATATAGTCGAAAAATCTTAGTTATTCGGCCTTCTTGAATGATCTCCATCCCCTTCGCACTTCCCCCCTTCCAACCGTACTGCTCCTCTGTAATGTGGCCCCAGTGGCTGCAGCAAGGCTGGTGGAAGGCTGCTGAATGTTGGATCCAGAGACTGGAGATGACCTTGAAGGATGCCCTCGACCAGCTCTGGGCCTGGAGGGCCCGGCTGCAGACTGCACCAACTCTGTATGGGCGGCAGCAGTCTGGGCTGGCTGGGTTACAGGCTGTGGCAAGTGCAATGGCGGAGTGGCAGTGGTGGGAGCAGGAATGCTGTCATCCAGAGAGAGGACAGCACCTTCCTGCTCGACCGACACACTGCCACTCCCCCGGGGCAGAACCACAACATCCGGAGCAATCTGCTCGAGCACAGGTTGCTGGCCTGCTGCGGTACCGTCAGATCACCGGCGGGCTGTGGGCAACCCAGCGAGGATGGCAGCAGTCAGCGCTTGCGTGACATCAATCTGAGACTGGATGAGAGCAGTCTGAGACTGGATGGTACCAGCCAATGACTCGATTCCAGCACTAAGCCGTTGCGTTGCCTCGGCCTGTGCTGCAATAGATGCTGCCGCCTCACCCATTACACGCGGCATGAGGTCTGGGTCCCCACGGTCTCTCTGCAATTCAACCATCCTCTGCAACGAGGCAAGGATGGGTTCAAGGGTTTGCGCACAGATGACAGCTGTGCTGGCGGCAGACTCCTCCACACTCCTAGCCAGTGCATCCCTGCTCTCGGGCACCCTTGCCATTGCACCCATGAGCTCAGTGTGCATGCTCATCGCCTGTGTGTTCATCGCCACGATATCGAGGTCCTCATCCGAGTCCTGTGCAGCAGAACTCGTGCACGTACTCACCCTCCAGGGAGATGGCCCCCGAGCTTCCCTTCCCCATGGCATTGCTGCAGCCCGCTGGGTCCCGGAGCTTCACCCACATCAGAGCCATTCCCTCTGCTCCCCTCCAGTGACCGCGTGGTCCCAGTATCCGATGTGTCGCCCTCGGGAGACGCAGGCAGTGAGGCTCCGGCTTGGTGTTCCTGATCCTCTCCCGCGTCACTGCCACTGGGAGGCTGGGGGACAGGCTGGTCAGATGGTGGCTCACTGTCTGAAAGCAGGAAGGTACAAGAGTGGCTTTAACGTGAGGGTAGGGGGGCAGGAAGGACTGGAGACAGTATACTTAGATGGAAAGTGGGAAAGGCTGGTGTTGTGAGGGGGAAGTGGTATGAGAGAGGAGAGAGAGATGATGAACATACCGTTGCTGCCCCCAAGGGGGTCGACCTCTCCAACTGCAACCGTGCCAACGACATGGCTCACGATTAGTCTGTGCACTCGCTCCTCCAGCTGTGTGAGGGGGTGCAGCTCCGCCTGACCTCCTCCCGTGCGTTGTTGCTGTTATGAGAAAGCTTGGCCTGCAAGAAAAAGGACAGCATGTGAGTGAGTGTGCAGCCATGTGGTTGGCAGATGTGCCTGCCATAGTTGAATAGCCGTTAATGTCTGCAGGGTGTGAGATGTGGATGTGACTTTTAGTAGATGGGCATAGTTGTTGGGTGAGTGTTGGGGATGTGGCAGTTTATACCGTCTGCGCACACAGTGAGGTTGAGATGGTGGGATGTAAAGGTATTTCAAGCATCTACTCACCCTGACCACCCGAGTGAGGTCGTTGAACTTCTTGCGGCACTGGGTGTGGGTCCTTTGGATCAGGCTTCTGGACGATACGTACTGGGCCACCTCCCTTCACACCCTTGTGAACTCCCGGGGCAATGGCCTCCTGCCAGTGTCTGGAAACAGCACTGCCCGTCGACGATCCACAGCCGCAACCAGAGCCTCCAATGCCTGAGACTTCAGTTCAATGAACTTTTATCAGCTGCAAACCAAATTTTGGAACTCAGAACTTTACTTTCTCACGTCACAAGAAGAATTTTTTTTTAATTCATTCTGGGGATGCAGGCATCGCTAGCAAGGCTAGAATTTATTACCCATCCCTAGTCACCCTTGAAAGCAAGAAAAAAAAGAGACTTGCATTTATATAGCGCCTTTCACACCCTCAGGATGTCCCAAAGCGCTTTACAGCCAATGAAGTAGTTCTGAAGTGTAGTCACTGTTGTAATGTAGGAAATGCGGTAGCCAATTTGCGCACAGCAAGCTCCCACAAGCAGCAATGTGATAATGACCTGATAATCTGTTTCAGCTGATGTTGGTTGTGGGATAAATGTTGGTCAGGACACTGGAGAGAATTCCCCTGCTCTTCTTCAAAATAGTACTATGGGATCTATACTATGGGTCTGCCCTTTCCATCTGAGAGGGCAGATGGGGCCTCGATTTAACGTCTCATCCGAAAGATGTCGCTCCCTCAGTACTGCACAGAAATGTTAAAAAGAAAGAAAGACTTGACTTTAAATAGCGCCTTTCACGACCACTGGACGTCCCAAAGCGCTTTACAGCCAATGATCATTTGAAGCCTTGAAGCAATTCTGCAATGTAAAAATGCACCACTGGATAACTCCTCCCTTGAAAGTTCAGCGAGTTTATCCAACAAATATGCACGCCAAAAAAAAAAGCATAGGTCAATCCCTACTCTACGTTGTACTGATCTCCGACAGGATAGCACGAGGCCTGCGCTTGGGAGAAAAGAAAATCATCGAATGACATGGAATGTACAGCACAGAAACAGGCCATTCGGCCCAACAGGTCCATGCCGGTGTTTATGCTCCACACCAGCCTCCTCCCACCCTACCGCCTCTCACCCCATCAACATATCCTTCTATTCCTTTCTCCCTCATGTGTTTATCTTGCACCCTCTCCAGTGCCTCTATATCCTTTTTATAATATGGCGACCAGAATTGTACGCAGTACTCCAAGTTTTGGTCTCCCCACAAGTGGAAGTATCTTCTCTACGTCTATCCTATCAAACCCTTTCATAATCTTAAAGACCTCTATCAGGTCACCCCACAGACTTCTCTTTTCTAAAAAAAAAAGAGCCCCAGCCTGTTCAGTCTTTTCTGATAGTTATAACCTCTCAGTTCTGCTTCATTGCTTTCCAGTGCTTTTCAGTGTAAAGTATGAGTGTGCATGGTTTATTTGGTGTGGACAAGATTGGTCTCCATTGTCAAATATCCTGCCTGCCCTCACTAGCAAGGCTCACCAGAATGATGCCAGGGCTTAAAGGGTTAAATTATGAGGCCAGGTTGCACAGAATTGATTTGTATACAGTTGAGTTTAAAGAGTTGAGGGGTGATCTATTGGAGGTGTTTAAAATCATTAAATGCCATTAAAGAGAGAGAGGGGTGAGAGTATTAGCGAGAGGGGAGAGAGCATTAGAGAGAGGGGTGAGAGTATTAGAGAGAGGGGTGAGAGTATTAGAGAGAGGGTGAGAGTATTAGAGAGAGGGGAGAGAATATTAGAGAGAGGGGTGAGAGTATTAGAGAGAGGGGTGAGAGTATTAGAGAGAGGGGGAGAGTATTAGAGAGAGGGGTGAGAGTATTAGAAAGAGGGTGAGAGTATTAGAGAGAGAGGTGAGAGTATTAGAGAGAGGTGAGAGAGTATTAGAGAGAGGGAGAGAGTATTAGAGAGAGGGGTGAGAGTATTAGAGAGAGGGTGAGAGTATTAGAGAGAGGGGTGAGAGTATTAGAGAGAGGTGAGAGAGTATTAGAGAGAGGTGAGAGAATATTAGAGAGAGGGGTGAGAGTATGTGTGTGGGTGAGAGTATTAGAGAGAGGGGGTGAGAGTATTAGAGAGAGGGGTGAGAGTATTAGAGAGAGGGGTGAGAGTATTAGAGAGAAGGGTGAGAGTATTAGAGAGAGGGGTGAGCATATTAGAGAGAGGGGTGAGAGTATTAGAGAGAGGGGTGAGAGTATGTGCATGGGTGAGTATTAGAGAGAGGGGTGAGAGTATGTGCGTGGGTGAGTATTAGAGAGAGGAGTGAGAGTATTAGAGAGAGGGGTGAGAGTATTAGAGAGGGGTGAGAGTATTAGAGAGAGGGGTGAGAGTATTAGAGAGAGGGATGAGAGTATTAGAGAGAGGGGTGAAAGTATTAGAGAGAGGGGAGAGAGTATTAGAGAGAGGGGTGAGAGTATTAGAGAGAGGGTGAGAGTATGTGCTTGGGTGAGTATTAGAGAGAGGTGTGAGAGTATTACAGAGAGGGGTGAGAGTGTGTGCGTGGGTGAGTATTAGAGAGAGGGGTGAGAGTATGTGCGTGGGTGAGTATTAGAGAGAGGGGTGAGAGTATTAGAGAGGGGTGAGAGTATTAGAGAGGGGTGAGAGAATTAGAGAGAGGGGTGAGAGTATTAGAGAGAGGGGTGAGAGTAGTAGAGAGGGGTGAGAGTATATGCGTGGGTGAGTATTAGAGAGAGGGGTGAGAGTAGTAGAGAGGCGTGAGAGTATATGCGTGGGTGAGTATTAGAGAGAGGGGTGAGAGTATTAGAGAGGGGTGAGAGTATTAGAGAGGGGTGAGAGTATTAGAGAGAGGGGTGAGAGTATTAGAGAGAGGGGTGAGAGTATGTGTGTGGGTGAGTATTAGAGAGAGGGGTGAGAGTATTAGAGAGAGGGGTGAGAGTATTAGAGAGGGGTGAGAGTATTAGAGAGAGGAGTGAGAGTATTAGAGAGAGGGATGAGAGTATTAGAGAGAGGGGTGAAAGTATTAGAGAGAGGGATGAGAGTATTAGAGAGAGGGGAGAGAGTATTAGAGAGAGGGGTGAGAGTATTAGAGAGAGGGTTGAGAGTATTAGAGAGAGGGGAGAGAGTATTAGAGAGAGGGGTGAGAGTATTAGAGAGAGGGGTGAGAGTATTAGCGAGAGGGGTAAGAGTATTAGAGAGGGGGAGAGAGTATTAGAGAGAGGGGTGAGCGTATTAGAGAGAGGGGTGAGAGTATTAGAGAGAGGGGTGAGAGTATGTGCGTGGGTGAGTATTAGAGAGAGGGGTGAGAGTATTAGAGAGGGGTGAGAGTATGTGCATGGGTGAGTATTAGAGAGAGGGGTGAGAGTATTAGAAAGGGGTGAGAGTATGTGCGTGGGTGAGTATTAGATAGAGGGGTGAGAGTATTAGAGAGAGGTGTGAGAATATTAGAGAGAGGGGTGAGAGTATTAGAGAGAGGGGTGAGAGTATTAGAGAGAGGAGTGAGAGTATTAGAGAGAGGGGTGAGAGTATTAGAGAGAGGGGTGAGAGTATTAGAGAGAGGGGTGAGAGTATTAGAGAGAGGGGTGAGAGTATTAGATAGAGGGGTGAGAGTATTAGAGAGAGGGGTGAGAGTATGTGCGTGGGTGAGTATTAGAGAGAGGGGTGAGAGTATTAGGGAGAGGTGTGAGTATGTGCGTGGGTGAGTATTACAGAGAGGGGTGAGAGTGTGTGCGTGGGTGAGTATTAGAGAGAGGGGTGAGAGTATGTGCGTGGGTGAGTATTAGAGAGGGGTGAGAGTCTGTGTGTGGGTGAGAATTAGAGAGAGGGGTGAGAGTATTAGAGAGAGGGGTGAGAGTATATGCGTGGGTGAGTATTAGAGAGAGGGGTGAGAGTATATGCGTGGGTGAGTATTAGAGAGAGGAGTGAGAATATTAGAGCGTGCGATGAGAGTATTAGAGAGAGGGGTGAAAGTATTAGAGAGAGGGTTGAGAGTATTAGTGAGAGGGGAGAGAGTATTAGAGAGAGGGTGAGAGTATTAGAAAGGGGTGAGAGTATGTGCGTGGGTGAGTATTAGATAGAGGGGTGAGAGTATTAGAGAGAGGGGTGAGAGTATTAGAGAGAGGGGTGAGAGTATTAGAGAGAGGGGTGAGAGTATTAGAGAGAGGGGTGAGAGTATTAGAGAGAGCGGTGAGAGTATTAGAGAGAGGGGTGAGAGTATTAGAGAGAGGGGTGAGAGTATTAGAGAGAGGGGTGAGAGTATTAGATAGAGGGGTGAGAGTATTAGAGAGAGGGGTGAGAGTATTAGAGAGGGGTGAGAGTATGTGCATGGGTGAGTATTAGAGAGAGGGGTGAGAGTATGTGCGTGGGTGAGTATTAGAGAGAGGGGTGAGAGTATTAGGGAGAGGTGTGAGTATGTGCGTGGGTGAGTATTACAGAGAGGGGTGAGAGTGTGTGCGTGGGTGAGTATTAGAGAGAGGGGTGAGAGTATGTGCGTGGGTGAGTATTAGAGAGGGGTGAGAGTCTGTGTGTGGGTGAGAATTAGAGAGAGGGGTGAGAGTATTAGAGAGAGGGGTGAGAGTATATGCGTGGGTGAGTATTAGATAGAGGGGTGAGAGTATATGCGTGGGTGAGTATTAGAGAGAGGAGTGAGAATATTAGAGCGTGCGATGAGAGTATTAGAGAGAGGGGTGAGAGTATTAGAGAGAGGGGTGAGAGTATATGCGTGGGTGAGTATTAGATAGAGGGGTGAGAGTATATGCGTGGGTGAGTATTAGAGAGAGGAGTGAGAATATTAGAGCGTGCGATGAGAGTATTAGAGAGAGGGGTGAAAGTATTAGAGAGAGGGTTGAGAGTATTAGTGAGAGGGGAGAGAGTATTAGAGAGAGGGGTGAGAGTATTAGAAAGGGGTGAGAGTATGTGCGTGGGTGAGTATTAGATAGAGGGGTGAGAGTATTAGAGAGAGGGGTGAGAGTATTAGAGAGAGGGGTGAGAGTATTAGAGAGAGGGGTGAGAGTATTAGAGAGAGGGGTGAGAGTATTAGAGAGAGCGGTGAGAGTATTAGAGAGAGGGGTGAGAGTATTAGAGAGAGGGGTGAGAGTATTAGAGAGAGGGGTGAGAGTATTAGATAGAGGGGTGAGAGTATTAGAGAGAGGGTGAGAGTATTAGAGAGGGTGAGAGTATGTGCATGGGTGAGTATTAGAGAGAGGGGTGAGAGTATGTGCGTGGGTGAGTATTAGAGAGAGGGGTGAGAGTATTAGGGAGAGGTGTGAGTATGTGCGTGGGTGAGTATTACAGAGAGGGGTGAGAGTGTGTGCGTGGGTGAGTATTAGAGAGAGGGGTGAGAGTATGTGCGTGGGTGAGTATTAGAGAGGGGTGAGAGTCTGTGTGTGGGTGAGAATTAGAGAGAGGGGTGAGAGTATTAGAGAGAGGGGTGAGAGTATATGCGTGGGTGAGTATTAGAGAGAGGGGTGAGAGTATATGCGTGGGTGAGTATTAGAGAGAGGAGTGAGAATATTAGAGCGTGCGATGAGAGTATTAGAGAGAGGGGTGAAAGTATTAGAGAGAGGGTTGAGAGTATTAGTGAGAGGGGGTGAGAGTATTAGAGAGAGGGGTGAGAGTATTAGAAAGGGGTGAGAGTATTAGAGAGAGCGGTGAGAGTATTAGAGAGAGGGGTGAGAGTATTAGAGAGAGGGGTGAGAGTATTAGAGAGAGCGGTGAGAGTATTAGAGAGAGGGGTGAGAGTATTAGAGAGAGGGGTGAGAGTATTAGAGAGAGGGGTGAGAGTATTAGATAGAGGGGTGAGAGTATTAGAGAGAGGGGTGAGAGTATTAGAGAGGGGTGAGAGTATGTGCATGGGTGAGTATTAGAGAGAGGGGTGAGAGTATGTGCGTGGGTGAGTATTAGAGAGAGGGGTGAGAGTATTAGAGAGAGGGGTGAGAGTATTAGAGAGGGGTGAGAGTATTAGAGAGAGGAGTGAGAGTATTAGAGAGAGGGATGAGAGTATTAGAGAGAGGGGTGAAAGTATTAGAGAGAGGGATGAGAGTATTAGAGAGAGGGGTAAGAGTATTAGAGAGGGGGAGAGAGTATTAGAGAGAGGGGTGAGCGTATTAGAGAGAGGGTGAGAGTATTAGAGAGAGGGGTGAGAGTATGTGCGTGGGTGAGTATTAGAGAGAGGGGTGAGAGTATTAGAGAGGGGTGAGAGTATGTGCATGGGTGAGTATTAGAGAGAGGGGTGAGAGTATTAGAAAGGGGTGAGAGTATGTGCGTGGGTGAGTATTAGATAGAGGGGTGAGAGTATTAGAGAGGTGTGAGAGTATTAGAGAGAGGGGTGAGAGTATTAGAGAGAGGGGTGAGAGTATTAGAGAGAGGAGTGAGAGTATTAGGGAGAGGGGTGAGAGTATTAGAGAGAGGGATGAGAGTATTAGAGAGAGGGGTGAGAGTATTAGAGAGAGGGGTGAGAGTATTAGATAGAGGGTGAGAGTATTAGAGAGAGGGGTGAGAGTATGTGCGTGGGTGAGTATTAGAGAGAGGGGTGAGAGTATTAGGGAGAGGTGTGAGAGTATGTGCGTGGGTGAGTATTACAGAGAGGGGTGAGAGTGTGTGCGTGGGTGAGTATTAGAGAGAGGGGTGAGAGTATGTGCGTGGGTGAGTATTAGAGAGGGGTGAGAGTCTGTGTGTGGGTGAGAATTAGAGAGAGAGGTGAGAGTATGCGTGGGTGAGTATTAGAGAGAGGGGTGAGAGTATGTGCGTGGGTGAGTATTAGAGAGAGGGGTGAGAGTATTAGAGCGTGCGATGAGAGTATTAGAGAGAGGGGTGAGAGT
This sequence comes from Squalus acanthias, assembly GCA_030390025.1. Lineage (NCBI taxonomy): Eukaryota > Metazoa > Chordata > Chondrichthyes > Squaliformes > Squalidae > Squalus > Squalus acanthias. The sequence continues at coordinate 131,980,483 of CM059434.1, forward strand.
ATTAGAGAGAGGGGTGAGAGTATATGCGTGGGTGAGTATTAGAGAGAGGGGTGAGAGTAGTAGAGAGGCGTGAGAGTATGTGCGTGGGTGAGTATTAGAGAGTGGTGAGAGTATTAGAGAGAGGGGTGAGAGTATTAGAGAGAGGGTGAGAGTATTAGAGAGGGGTGAGAGTATCAGAGAGAGGGGGAGAGTATTAGAGAGAGGCTGTGAGAGTATTAGAGAGAGGGGTGAGAGTATTAGAGAGGGGTGAGAGTATTAGAGAGAGGGGGTGAGATATTAGAGAGAGGGGTGAGAGTATTGTGTGGGGTGAGTATTAGAGAAGAGGGGTGAGAGTATTAGAGAGAAGGGTGAGAGTATTAGAGGGGCTGTGGGTGAGAGTATGTGCTATGGGTGAGTATTAGAGGAGAGTTGGTGAGAGTAAATGGTGCTGTGGGGTGAGTTTTAGAGAGAGGGGTGAGAGTATTAGAGAGAGGGGTGAGAGTATTAGAGAAAGGTGAGAGTATTAGAGAGAGGAGTGAGAGTATTAGAGAGAGGGATGAGAGTATTAGAGAGAGGGGTGAAAGTATTAGAGAGAGGGATGAGAGTATTAGAGAGAGGGGTAAGAGTATTAGAGAGGGGGAGAGAGTATTAGAGAGAGGGGTGAGCGTATTAGAGAGAGGGGTGAGAGTATTAGAGAGAGGGGTGAGAGTATGTGCGTGGTGAGTATTAGAGAGAGGGGTGAGAGTATTAGAGAGGGGTGAGAGTATGTGCATGGGTGAGTATTAGAGAGAGGGGTGAGAGTATTAGAAAGGGGTGAGAGTATGTGCGTGGGTGAGTATTAGATAGAGGGGTGAGAGTATTAGAGAGAGGTGTGAGAGTATTAGAGAGAGGGTGAGAGTATTAGAGAGAGGGGTGAGAGTATTAGAGAGAGGAGTGAGAGTATTAGAGAGAGGGTGAGAGTATTAGAGAGAGGGTGAGAGTATTAGAGAGAGGGGTGAGAGTATTAGAGAGAGGGGTGAGAGTATTAGAGAGAGGGTGAGAGTATTAGAGAGAGGGGTGAGAGTATTAGAGAGGGGTGAGAGTATGTGCGTGGGTGAGTATTAGAGAGAGGGTGAGAGTATTAGGGAGAGGTGTGAGTATGTGCGTGGGTGAGTATTACAGAGAGGGGTGAGAGTGTGTGCGTGGGTGAGTATTAGAGAGAGGGGTGAGAGTATGTGCGTGGGTGAGTATTAGAGAGGGGTGAGAGTCTGTGTGTGGGTGAGAATTAGAGAGAGGGTGAGAGTATGCGTGGGTGAGTATTAGAGAGAGGGGTGAGAGTATATGCGTGGGTGAGTATTAGAGAGAGGAGTGAGAGTATTAGAGCGTGCGATGAGAGTATTAGAGAGAGGGGTGAAAGTATTAGAGAGAGGGTTGAGAGTATTAGTGAGAGGGGGAGAGAGTATTAGAGAGAGGGGTGAGAGTATTAGAAAGGGGTGAGAGTATGTGCGTGGGTGAGTATTAGATAGAGGGGTGAGAGTATTAGAGAGAGGGGTGAGAGTATTAGAGAGAGGGGTGAGAGTATTAGAGAGAGGGGTGAGAGTATTAGAGAGAGGGTGAGAGTATTAGAGAGAGGGGTGAGAGTATTAGAGAGAGGGGTGAGAGTATTAGAGAGAGGGTGAGAGTATTAGAGAGGGGTGAGAGTATTAGATAGAGGGGTGAGAGTATTAGAGAGAGGGGTGAGAGTATGTGCGTGGGTGAGTATTAGAGAGAGGGGTGAGAGTATTAGGGAGAGGTGTGAGAGTATGTGCGTGGGTGAGTATTACAGAGAGGGGTGAGAGTGTGTGCGTGGGTGAGTATTAGAGAGAGGGTGAGAGTATGTCCGTGGGTGAGTATTAGAGAGGGGTGAGAGTCTGATGTGGGTGAGAATTAGAGAGAGGGGTGAGAGTATTAGAGAGAGGGGTGAGAGTATATGCGTGGGTGAGTATTAGAGAGAGGGTGAGAGTATATGCGTGGGTGAGTATTAGAGAGAGCAATGAGAGTATTAGAGAGAGGGGTGAAAGTATTAGAGAGAGGGATGAGAGTATTAGTGAGAGGGGAGAGAGTATTAGAGAGAGGGGTGAGAGTATTAGAGAGAGGGGTGAGAGTATTAGAGAGAGGGGTGAGAGTATTAGCGAGAGGGGTAAGAGTATTAGAGAGGGGAGAGAGTATTAGAGAGAGGGGTGAGCGTATTAGAGAGAGGGTGAGAGTATTTGAGAGAGGGGTGAGAGTATGTGCGTGGGTGAGTATTAGAGAGAGGGTGAGAGTATTAGAGAGGGGTGAGAGTATGTGCGTGGGTGAGTATTATAGAGAGAGGTGAGAGTATGTGCGTGGGTGAGTACTAGAGAGAGGGCTGAGAATATTAGAGAGAGGGGGAGATAGTATTAGAGAGAGGGGTGAGAGTATTAGAGAGAGGGGTGAGAGTATTAGAGAGAGGGGTGAGAGTATTAGATAGAGGGGTGAGAGTATTAGGGAGAGGTGTGAGAGTATGTGCGTGGGTGAGTATTAGAGGGGGGTGAGAGTGTGTGCGTGGGTGAGTATTAGAGAGAGGTGTGAGAGTATTAGAGAGAGCGGTGAGAGTATGTGCGTGGTTGAGTATTAGAGAGAGGGGTGAGAGTATGTGCGTGGGTAAGTATTAGAGAGAGGGGTGAGAGTATGTGCGTGGGTGAGGCTTAGAGAGAGGGGTGAGAGTATTCGAGAGAGGGGTGAGAATATTAGAGAGGGGTGAGAGTATTAGAGAGAGGGGTGAGAGTATTAGAGAGAGGAGTGAGAGTATTAGAGAGAGGTGAGAGTATTAGAGAGAGGGGTGAGAGTATTAGAGAGAGGGGTGAGAGTTTT